>KZ505961.1:331038-354164 GCA_002844005.1 Limosa lapponica baueri | reverse complement strand
TGTATTTGTCCTTGAGATTGCCCCGACCCATGTGCAGGATCTTGCACTTGGCTTTATGATGGTATACATTATTTAACTATGGTTAATATTATGCTTTTAAGATCCATGTTGGGATTGAACTAGTGCTGTCTGACAATAATATATTTCAGCTTTGCTGCACATTTTGCAGAGATGGCTCAACACATAGTATTGATCTGCATCATGGTTAGACTATTCAGCTTGTAAAAACTTGCATCTAAGAACTTCTTGGTTTTGCTTACTTGCACAGAATTTACTGGCTGAGATTTCTCCTCACAACAATTCAGTTACATGAGAAAAAGAGTAAAATTTTCTATTTTAATTTAAACATGACAAATAATTCTATGTAATTTAAGAATTCAACACATCCTTACAATAGCAGGTTTCTAAAATCAAGATTTGCCTGTTTGTAATAATCTGAAATTAATTAATTCACTTTTCCTGCAATTTTTACTCAGGTGCCATTCCTGCTTTTCTGGATTCTTTGTTTTTATACACATCATTCTTTTCCCTTTCTTTATTTTCTTGGTACATAATCTTTACAAATTGTAAATTAAGGAATACATATTTCTTCTCATTTTCTCTCCATTCATAGTCCATAAAAAGTAAACATGCAGAGCCAAAGTTTCAAACTTGAAAAACCAATGTCAGTCATCTAAAATATGCCTAATTTTGAACAATGAAGTATGACAATAAATCCACTATTTCATAATTCCTTTCTGCTTTATAAAAAGTCACAGTCAGTGTATGGTACAAAACTCTGCATTATATAACACAGATAACTATTAAAAAGACACTCTTGGTACTTTAAAGCACACTGTTCATTAACTGATTTCAGTGTTTCCTCAAGTAATTTTTAAAGGACTATCAATTGCAAAAAGATGGTGGCAAAATAATCTGAAGTAGGATGAAATGCTTACGTTACTTCAACTGGTGACATTTTTACCCTGAAACACCTGACTGGACAAAATATCTTACTTTTCATACAAATTTTCCTTACATCTACAAAACAAATATAAATGTAAAATGAAAAACATAAAAATATCTAAGGAAATACCTTTACAAGCCCTTTTTCATTAAAGAGTCTATGCTTCACATTTATAATCCCATGTTTTGTGCAAAATATGGAGACAAACTGTATTACGAAAAATAAAGGAGAAAACGTAACTAAGACATTATCTTAAAAGAACCCCACAAGACCAAAAATGACAATATGTAGACCTTTATGGCATTGACATTATGTAAATTGAAGTGTTCCCTTTAAGTTATCACGTTCCTAAGGTTTTGTGAGAGATATTGGTTGAGACATTGTCATGAACTGCCTCGGAAACCTGAAACTTCCTTATTGTGTATGTATCTATGCTGCAAACCACCATCCTTCACTCCATTCTTCCCTCTGCATCTCATCCAGAATATATTTAGAATAGAATTTAGGCCAAACACAAAGGCTGACAGGGTTTTTCAATGGCAGACAAAGCAATATTTAGCACTGACCGAGTTCACAGACAAAAAGGGTACCTGTAGTGTTACAAACCTTATTGCAAGTTGTCAGTCTTACTAGAAAAGCGTGGGCATGTTTATGTTCACATCTGACCATGTTGATTTAAAGGAGTCACACAAGAATAGGAAAGGTTATTTGGTGATGTACGCGATCAGTTTCCTTAACTGTTATTCCCTCTTTGACTTTATGCTTCTTGACCTTTTACAGCTATCCCAAGAGGAAACCTATGTGATCTCAAAGAAACATTCAGGCATTGGTATATCATTACTCTGTAGATCAACTACACAAGGATTCAGTTACCATATTTACATGGTAGGGATTTCTTAAGGGAACTTTCACTGTTGAATATAACTTCTGCAGAAATTTGTGTAAAGTTAATATTGTTAACTGAAATATAGCCTGGGAATACTATATTAAAATATAAATTCCTTCTGGGAAAGGCCAATAATATCAAGCTACTTAACATAAACGTTCACAGATAAATATCTGTCTAACATCACTTCAGCAACAATTACCATCTCAAAGGGTGTAGTTCTATTATCTAGCTCCCCAATGGAAAAATACAAGGTCAGCCTCAGTGAGAAAATTTATCTGCTATTGAAAAATAACACAGCTCTAGTTTTGATGCAGTATAACCTAACATTCTTATGTATTTGAAATTTTTTCCCATTATCACTTTAGATAAAATTAAGACTTGACAAAGAAAAATGCCATAATTACAAGCGATGACACACAAGAAAAATAGAAATATGACACACAAGAAAAAAAGAAAAACAACAGAACAGATTGAGAAGGAGGAAGACTATGAATGATACCCATATATACAAAAACAGATCCTGAATCCTGCTTAGGCTTATGTATCCTACACAAACAAAATAAAAAAAGGCATATAGGTATCTAATGGAGTATAATGCACATCTCTCATATATCACCTAGTAACTCACAAAGTCAGTAATACACCAGCTTCAGAAAGTCATGTAGCACCATTCACAAAAGCATCAGCAAATCTGCTTTTCATTAGCAGCAGTGATCCTGGTGATTCAGTGAGTGAGTCCTGGTGGTTCACCCACTTCTGCCAAGAGCCTGAGGTAGTCACTTCACCTCCCCTCTTGTCCTGCCATCATTTCCTCTATGTCCCAGTGGAGCTTACTTGGACCTCTCAGCTCCTCCTCGCCTCTAGCTGTTACTCTCATAGAAAGGTAAAGACAATTTCATGATCAGTGAAAACACTGGAGGAACCTGAATTTAGATGACTGGAGAAGACTGGTTCCCTGGCAGCCATGGTTCATGATGAGGTTCATCAGTATGTGACAGAGCAAGTGCTCCAAGGAGAGAGTCCCCCCTCAAGCAGGGCATTCTTGATCCCTTTATTCCCCAGGTGGCCAATGAACAAATGCTCCCACTATCATCCCTCTTCACTGGGGTTTGTCCTCTGCTCAGATGCTTTCTTTCAGAAGTGCATTTTTTAGGATACGTTTTTGACCACACTGATGCATGAGCACACTGAACTTCAAAACACATATTTCTTAAAGATTTTTCTCCCTCTGTCAAACTGAACTGAAATTCCAAATTTATAGGGCCTAGAGATAGAGAGGAGGGACTACATTCTGACAGACAGGTCAAAAAAGACTTTCCTTGGGAAACAAGCTTAGCAATATTAAGAGAAAGGACAGGGAGGAGGACACACAGAGTTTGGGACAGGTAAGCATCCAGAAGGGGCAGGCTTTTTTGGTGGAAAGCCAGCCAGAACTGAGTAGAGGAAACAGACAAAGCCTTGTCTTTGCTAAAATCACAACAAACTATTCCATTGATTCATATATATCTCTATATATTTATATATCAGCTATCATTATACAGTTAGCTCAGATGTCTGTAAGCAGACTAGTGTTAGTAATATGTCGCTAAGACAAGCTACTTCTTATGGGAAATTTTGCAACCTGTGCTGTGCATAATGTTACAATACAATGGGACTCTAAATCTGCTTCCATAATTGTCAATACTGCATTTCTGCAATATAGCGTAAGAGTGACCCAGAATAGAAAGCAAGACATTCATAGACTGGATAAACCCTTGGTGGATGTCTACACTAGTAGACCTTACGTGCCTAGTTCTGATTCATACCAACCTAACGCTTTATAGTGTAAGAGTGACCCACAAGAGAAAGCAAGACATTCATAGGTTGGACAAACCCTTGGTGATCAGGGTATCTACGCTAATGGGCCTTATGTGTGTGGTTCTGATTCATAACAACCCATTGCTTTATAGTCACCCTAGGCTCAATCTAACAAAGAAGAAATTTCTCCCCAATGGGGGATCCCAGAAAGAAGTAAAAATTTACAAAAACAAAGATATGAACTTGGCTGTAAGAGTTGGGGAACTTACACGCCTCTTCTATATAGCACACAATCTCTTGCTCCTCAAGGTAAGGGTTTACTTCTAAATACAGTTTTCATTCACAGAAGCCTAGCTACACTCAGTCTTGAAACAAACAAGGATGGAGAAATATGACTTGAAAATCTGAGAATCTTATCTTCTTCAAACTGTTTCCTACATTTTGTATCTGCAGTGGTAAACGTTAAGGAAAAAGACACTTCCTATTTCATTTCTAGTCTTAGATGTGACACGTTATTTAGTGGAAAAAATATCCAACCTGATCAGTTGTGCTCATGAACTTGTTTCTAGATGTAAGTAGCAAAATTTTAGAATATATTCCATTGGAGAACATAATTTTTGCAAAGATAATATAACCATACTATAGCCATATACTTTGTTATAACCATATAAATTACTCTAGAGAACTTCAATACTTCTTGTACAACATTAAAGAAGTACTCAAGTAGTATTCTTCTGTTGTGCAATTCTTAAGAAGTACTAACTGTTTCAGTTACCCTAGTTCTTATTGAGCATCTACAATATACTTATTTGTTCCCTTATGTCAAAGGGTAATGTAATAAAAGGAATACAAACTATCTTAGAGTATGTCTTTTCGTACTTAGCGCTGACCAGGGTCAGACTGAGGATAGAACTCAAGCTATCTTATTATTCCTCTGAACATAAGAAACTCTACCAAAAAAGCCCTATCATATATGAATAATTTAGTATTAATGAACTGAATACTGTAGTCTATATTGTCATTGAATACTACCTTCTCAGAATATTAGTTTCAGAGTCAATTCTACCTATCTTCAACTGAGATTTTCTTAGTAACTAGAACATTAAAAACTTTATTTTTTTATTAGGAAAAGTTGATTTTATTTTTTTTTTCAGAAGTTGATCAAATCATCAGTGGTTCACTTTCCTGTCACAGTACGAACATTAAAACAAGGCTATGGTAAGAAAACTAAAAAAAAATGTAGCTTTAGAATGGATATTTTCTGAATCTTTGTAAAAGATTAATGATAGTTATAAAAAGCAAAGCTTACTGATCTGTTATATGACAGACAGCAGCAAATAAAAAAACAGATTCAGGACTATTAACATGTATAATTATATTCATTCATTCCTTTTAAAATTGCTTAAAGCTCAGCTGGATTTAATATTTCCTTCAATCAACAACATGCAGGATGTGCTGAAGAATAAATTATGATTAAAATATAGACAATATGAAGCAAAGAGATGTAGACCATTAATTTAATTCATGACATTTTCAACACCACTTTTATGAAAGTCATGGATTTTATTCAAATGGACTTTATAGAGCTTTTGAAGTAAGCAGTCTTTGAAGTTCCTTCTTTATTTGTTGTTACACTTATCATGAAATGTCAAAGAAAAATGGTTTATTACTATCAGAGGTGCTTTATTACTCATTTTAGGGGGATTATCAAAATGAGAATCTCCATCCAAGGACAGATTTATCAGGTCATAAATTTTGCACATTATTTTGATAATAAAAATTGGCATTGTAATTATCTGTTTTCCCCAGATACTTCCTCTGGAGGAATAAAAGCTGACAAAAAACTCCACCTTCTTATGGAAGTTCAACTTAGCCTACACTCATTTTTCCTGCATGATGAGGCACATAAATTGTTAAAAAAAAAGAAAAGGCTTGAGATTCACATGTTCATTACCTATGAACTAGTCTCTGTTATTACAAGAGCTAGAATAAATTACAGAAACATTTTGAATTTAAAAGAATGCTTACTATCATTATTAAGAGTTTTTTGAATTGTTTTCATAGTATGATAGTTAAAAGAGTCAATGAGGGTTGATTACAATGAATAAAACCCAAAATCTAAGTAATTACTTGTTTAGGCAAAAATGACTCATTTATAGAATGGTTTAGTAGAGGAAATATTAGAATGAAAGAAGCTATCACTACACTTGAAAGAATATTTTATATCTCACTTTTGCTTCAGCGTCGAATGACAGAGATGTAGGATTTTATCATTTTCTGTCCAAGATTGGTATACCATTATCAGGACAGGAAAATAAGGAAGATGTGCATTAATTTACATGGCATTCTCATTTGTGATTAAAAAATGAATTCTGAACCACATTTTACTAGCTCCCTTATAACAAGGACATAATAATGATGTGAACATTACCAAATTCTGAGTTAGGTTTTGGACCCATATGTATGGTTTATATGTATGCTTAAGCCCAGAAAACAGTACATGTGGACTCTAGATGTATTCATATAAAATTATGCAGCTAATACTGCCAGTCTAATACAGTGTAGACTCACACAGCACTAAACAAGGGGGAGGAAAAGGTGGAGGGAAACCCTTAATAACTAAAATATGTACCTTTTAAGTGGAATGCTGCTTCTGCAAAAAAAAGATAGTTAAGAATCCTGAACCTTACTCATCCTGGACATAACTATATTCTGCTGAAAAGTTGTATCATTAAATAAAGCATTTTATAACACTGAAAGTGCCAATGTCATAGCCATGCTATTGTTTGCTGGTTAACAGAATACTTACCCCTCTCTTCCAAAAGGAATGTTTTTGTCTTTGCTTTCTTTAGGAAAAGGATCGTATGGGTATGGAGTGTGCACTTTATACATATGTTTCTATGCTCTCTATTTATTGAAGCTTCCTAGATCCAAGCAGAAAAATGAGATTAACTCCCTGTTCAGGTTTTTCCAAGAACTGATGCACATCAGGATCAGAAGGCAGTGTCTGAAAGCATGTACTGAAAAGGATGTTATACATTTAAATGTTTAAGAATAATAAGAGGATTGGACATTTCCATTAAATGGACGAGCTATTAAGTGTAAGAGTATCTTTTATCTTTTGGTGCCCCAGTCTTGAAATGCACCACCTGTCACACCACAACAGAAAATGATGATACAAGTTGTGCAAAATGCTTCAAGAATGCAAACCCCAAACAAACTGCTTTCCAGGTGTAACCCTATTTTCCAGCCTCTTTTCAAAATCAAGTATGCTGGGGGTGGTCCCAGAAAGCTCTGCAGACTTTTGCCATTCTTGGGTAGGAACCCACGTGGGAAAGTTTCAGAAATGAGAAGCGAGTCCAGAGCTTAAAATTTCTTGAAGAAGTAATGCGTTTAGATGTGGAAACTCAAAACATTCAGAAAGCCAGGCGTCTTAAAGCCTGGCAAAACTTTGAATCTCAATCCTTAGAAAAATTTGTGGGCAACAAGAAGAAATATTGTGGTCTCCCCAGTCTTTAGGAATTCAAGATTTTTGAATAATAGTTGAAGAATGTAAAGGTAGACTCCCAGATGACATATGGAATATTTAAAGCTTTTACAGAGCACATTTCATCAAAGATTGTTTGGTGCCTCATGCTGAGATCAGAACAAAAATGTGATGATGAGCAGAGAAATGCTTAATTTCAGAAGACCTCTCTATGACACTGGCTGTACAAAACACCGACCTTGAGGCTGCCTGAACTGCTGCTTGCCAGCTATAGCTCCCATCTGAGGACAGAGCCTGTCTAATATCCTCTTGCAAAAAGCTGAGCAAAAGTCGGTATGTTCTTGGAAATTGTTGATTGATGGGTTTCTTTTATCTTTATTTAATTTAAAGTTGTAATAATAATAAAAAGAAGAGAGGTCTGGTCAGTCTTGATTCTCATAAGAAGACTACACAATATCTAAGTCTTTGTTTTGGATCCTATGGGTTCTGGGGATGAATGACAGCATCTGTGGTGCAACAGGAATGCATGGTCCCCTTTTCAGTCAAAGATGGTTTAGTCTCAGCTCTTATTGAAAATCTGTGGGAGTTTAGTGCTTACATCAGTCAGATACTTTATAAATATTTACCACTGATTTCAGATATTAAAATAAATACTACATTGCATAAACCATATTCAGAAAGTAGCTATTTCATTCTCCTATGCCAAATGGATGTCAGTCATTATGAACAATAGATCAATGGCCTCTTTTGGCTCTAAATAAAAGAAACATTCTGGAGTTGTTTCTAATTAGGACACCATAAGTTAAATGCACTGCTGACAGTTAGTCTTGCAGATTTACAGGGTCTTCCATACTGAGAGTGAAGATGAAGGTGCAGAAAAGTCTGTGTTACAGTAAAGGCAGTGAATAGTGCTCTTTAAATGGCAAGAAATAAAACCCTTTTGTCTAGGAAAATATTCTGTCTAGGCTTACGATGTGCTTACAAAAGTCCCAGTGAAATCAACAGAAATATGTGTGATGCAGGGTCCTGCACACAAAAAAAACCCAGGTTGCCTCAATTAGATGTATGAAAAACAAGCACATGGATGTGGTGAGTAAGTGTATATTTATTTTCTGTTGTAAAACTCCTCTCTTGATTTGGAAGGTTTTGAACTCTGAAGTTTCAGATGGGTCATTACAAAGTCATAGCAAAATCTGAACAGAGATTCTCCAAACAATGCAGGGTATGCGATTTGGGTTCAAATTTACACCTCCCAGTATACTGAGTGCTGATCTTCAGACAAACAATTCTCTATCTTCCCACCACTGCCTGAAATTTCTCTGGGGATGGGGAATGGGAAGGAAAGCAAACATCCCAAATGTTAAGTCACAAAGCACTCAAGAGACTTCCAGTTGAAACTTTAGCAAACGTGTTGTTTGCAAACATTTACTTCCAGCAATATGCAAAAATAGTAGTTTTGGTATATGAATTCTGAAACTAAAAATTAACTTGAAATGTAAATGGAATTTTAGATCATGTTTGTTATCCACTAAATAATTCATTGTTCCATTTTATACATGCAGCCTTTAATTAACTTACTGACTCAGAGGCATGATACTACTAATCCATTCATTTCCCCAAGCCCACAGAAAAGTATAAAACATGTGTGGGCACAAGCAAAAGATTGGGAGATTATTAAGAAGGAATTTTTAATCAGAAAACCTCAGACAGCTGGATCCTTTTCTCGCAGCTATGAAGACCAGATTGAAGAGTGATTGATAACACCTGTTAACTACTGGCTTTTTCCTGAAGCTGTTGAGTCATAAGCTTGTACAACTTTTTCTGAAATAGTACTCACAACAGCACAAAACAAATAACAATAATTCTGAGTAACAAGTATTTTTTAATTAGCTGTATGTATCAAACAATTTCTACTTGACTGGAAAATATATTTAGTAAAATAACCTATAATACAAGAAGTAGAACTTGTATGATTTGTTCTAAATTACATATATATGTGTGTATAGATACAAATATACATCTGAAGAGGATATATCTAGACCCACCTCATCTACTTACTTATTTATCTGCTGTTTTTTTACTTTGTGCCTTCCTTTTCTGGGAAGGACAGGTTTTTTCAGCAATGAAATACAGGACAAAGGGAAAATTATTCATTTGAAACCTCATTGCCTTCCAATGGCATCCAACTGTATGATAGCAGCACATAAAAATGATACACTAATTGAAGTATTTGGAATAAAAAAAGAACTATTAGGAACTGTTACAATGCCATTCCAGTAGCTAATTATTTTCCTTTTTTCTGTTTCAGACAGGGTAGTTCATTTCCTTAAAGATCTCTTTTCACCATTTTATATAGACCTAAATTTCACCCATACTTATATTGCTTTCTTTCATCAAAACAAGACTTTTAACAAAAATTTATCAATAACTGTTTTTTTATGGACATATAGTATAGGAGTTAGAGACAGATGTAATTCCTCCATTTTTTCCCTTGATCCTAGTCTACATAATTAAGTATCAGACTAGATGATCCCTTAGGTCTGCTCATTATTCCAGTCTATTTAATGCCAGCATATCACTCTGGGATAGGTTACTGTGCCTTAAAATGTACAGGTTAAAAGATTTACAAGGTAACTGAAGTTGTGACCCCTCAAAGGGAAGGGGCATGAAAGAAAGTATAATTCAGAGAGATGTGGCTTAACTGCAGCACTGGAGCTATAACCCCTGAAGTTATTTAAGCCTTTGTCTTTTACCAGCTT
This sequence comes from Limosa lapponica baueri, assembly GCA_002844005.1. NCBI lineage: Eukaryota > Metazoa > Chordata > Aves > Charadriiformes > Scolopacidae > Limosa > Limosa lapponica. The sequence goes on along the minus strand of KZ505961.1, from coordinate 344,286 downwards.
CCACATAGTCCCTGCTGGGTGAAATCTCCAGTTGGCCTAAAAGACTTAATCACCTCTGGCTGGATGAGTATTAGCAGTTCATTTGCATAAGTACTTGTCATTATCATTAAGTGTGTTTGCTTTCAAATATATTTAAGTCCACATTAACTCATTCTTGCCTGACATTAAGATCTTTCAAATTGGCAGTGGCTGCATGGTATTTCCACTGGACCAGTCTCCTACTTAAGACATATCTAGGACAGCTGTACTCTTTGATTACTCATCTAAGGGAAACGATTCCATCTACTGCATGAAAAATTTAAGACACATAATTTCCATACAAAGTCAAGATGTGGTCACACAGAAATGAAAATACAGACTTTAAAGCATAACACAGTAATAGTAAATGTGTTAGAGTAACCTATTTGCCAGAACACCTACCTAGGTCTCAGAAGACTCTAGTTGTAATCATAACTCTACATAAGGTTGACGGCTGCTCTTCAATTAATCAAGAATTAGGTAGGTGCAACAAGCAAAAATTTAAGTGCTTGCAACTCAATGTAAAGCCAGATCCCAGGGTGAGGCATCCAGACACTGTATAAGAGGCACAGATTTACCAGGAAAACTCAGGAGGTTGTGATATCCCTGTAAATTTGATTCATTGCATGGACTTACATTCCCTGTCATACAGTACGGCTGAACTGCTGAGTACACTCGCTTCTCTCCTGGCTTCATGCACCCCACCGTGAACAGTGTGAGGAGGTAACACCTCAGGAAGAAGAATCAAAGACCTAATAGCAGGACGGCAACACTACTGTCTAGGGTTGGCAATCCCACCCTTCCCCAAAGTTTGAGCACCTCTGTCCTTTGTGGTAATCCTGAGCATGGACCTTAACAAGTATCTCCCTCCTTTTGTCCTAGACCATGAACGTTTTGGACTTTATAAAACAAAGGCAACTGCCCTTGTGAGGCTAGGGCACTGAAGCCTAGGGAATGGAAGATGCTCCACAAGACAGGGAGAGACACTATTTACCTGTTGGTTATGGTAAATAACCAGGAGAGACCTGCCTCTAAGGCTTACTTTATGCATTTCTATGCATTTTAAATTGGTGAAAAGAAAAGTAGTCTTGAGACCTAGAACTGAAATCCAGAACCCCTCATGAACATGAAATATCTGTTAAGCTAAAGAATCACTTCCCTTTCACTTGGTCTCCTTTAGGGCATGTCACTCCTGAGAGTCCCTCTTTCTACCTTATTTTGGAGAGCATCCATCTTGAAAAACTTATTACTCTGGATAGAGCACATTTTCAGATGCAGGAGACAAGGATTTTAACTGAAAGAAAAGTTAAACCCTGTTGTTCCACTTCCTAGTAAAGCAGCCTAACAATTAAGCTACTGATACAGAACTTAAGGACTATTAGCAGTGGCTTTACTTTAAAAAACATTTAAACATAATTTTAAACCAAAAATACCTAAAATTTATTTTAAATACATATTTTATAAGCATTTTCTAAGAAACCATTTTCATCTCACATGCTCCAGAAATGTTCGAAATTTACATATCTGATGGGTATTTAGGTATGAATCTGTGTAACTTCTGACGTAGTTTTGCAGAAACAGAGACTGGGTCAGTTCTAAGCCTGCCACGCAATATTTAACTTATTAACTGAGGACTTAAAAGAAACTTAAAAGAGAGCTTCTTAGTAAGATTAGACATCTCTAAGCATCAACATCTGAGCAGGTTTTTTGGACCATAACTTTTACTTCAGATATTGTATCTCCAGTTCACGTTTCCAATATTACTGTTTACATTTCCTTGCTCTCCTCTGGCAATGACCAGAGTAGTGCAGAGTTTGTTCCTGTAATGTACACAAAGTAATATTTCACAATATTTCCTTATACCTCTTTAAGTCAATGGTGAAATTATTCCTTACCTCCTGAAAACCTGGGTTACAAAAACCTGCTATGATTGTTAACTCAGGGAGTTTTCCTTTCTTTTGCAGTGACAAATGCTGTGGTAATGACAGCCTCAGGCTTCCCTGGGTAAAAGTAAGGCAACGAACATCTTGAAAATCTTTCTTGCATTTTCATAGCATAAGACTTTAGGCAAAAAGACTAATATCATCTGTCGTTATATCAAACTAACATATTATATATTCAGGTCACATTAATAATTAATATCCTGCATATGGTATAAAATACACATTTTTGCATCTATTATTTTTCTTGAGAATAACATATGTGAACTGTATTTTGCACACAGCTTTATTTATATTTTTGGTAAACTACATATCAACACATGTTTATTCACTGGGAATGGATGTTTTTAATAAAAATTAGTCACATTAAGGATTCTTAAGTCATTGTTTTCTACAATCTCACTCTTAGAACTCTTTTAGAACAAGAAGAATCACACCCCTTAGTAATGTTGTTTTTTTTTTTCTTTAATATCCTTTCCTCCCTGCTGCAACATTCATCACAGAAACTAAAATTGGAGGGCAAAGGAAAACAGACTTGTTTAGAAATCTTAAATGGGTAGAGTAAACAAAGTGAATATCATTTGGTAGAAAACTATGAAGTAGAATTGTAATCTTTGGAGGAGTTTTATCAATGTCTGAGTTGGGTGTAATATTGATTGGCAAGTTTTCACATGCTTATTTCCAAAATGGAAGCGTAAAGTCCTCACCTCTTACAATATTTTCCTACAAGCAGAAATTCTGAATATAACTTCCCACTTACTTTAATGTGCACTAGGTCATGCATGCTTTCAACAATTCATATTAAATCCAAGTTAAATCTGCATGTACTTGTGATAAGCTTTTAAACCTGTAAACAACATTCATCAGCATATTCACAGCTGAAATTCATTTTGCACCTTTTCCACTAACCCTCTGTTTCAAGGGTCTTGTAGAAATAATTTCCCGATAATGTATTTCCCAAATTTTAATGTAAGGCATAGTCACCTCACTTTCTGAAAATATTACAAAATATATTTTTAAAGCAATCGGGATTTAACATTTATAAATCTGAACTTTATGTAGTGAAAAATAACACAGGGTCAGATAAATTGCTAGCACTAACCACCTTTGGTAACATGAATATTTCTACGTCCATCATGTTCACAACACAGACAGACCCCTGGACTGAAGCTTGTGCAATACTGACAGAAGAGCCTCCTGAAGCATTCCCTCCTTAGGGATAGAGAATAAATTTTCAGTTAAACTTTTGTTGCTTAAGCTCTGTCTGAGAATGAACAAAGTATGATAGTGTTTCATGTCTGCCATTCTTGATATAATCTAAACTAGTCAAATGCATCCAATATATCTATTAATGTGGGATTTAGAAAAGATTCTCTATTAGATTATTTTTATTTTAAAGTATAAAAGGAAATATTTACATTTTTCTGCTGTAAATATGAAGAGCATCGTTGCTGAATACAAGTGTATCTGAAGGACAGTAGTGTATTTGAAACCATGATATTCAGAATAGAAGGCAGATAGTTTTTTGTTTTGTTTTGGTTTGGTTTATTTTATTCTACTTTACAGGTAAGAGACTTGGCCACATAACTATACAGATAAGAGACTTTGCCTACAGCTCACCATACCCAGGTAAACAGTCTAAAACACAAAACAGAAGACAGTAGAAAGTTACAGTACATTTTTTTGCCTCATCCTTATAGTCATTAGGCTAAGTGTTTTGGAAAGGAAAATTCTAAACTATGAAGTGTATTAATTACCAATACGTTTCTCTCCAGAATGCTTATGCACTTCAGTCTCTATGCACGTTAAGCACTTCAGGATAATAATTACAAAAGCTATTTTCTAGACAACAATACTGATATAAAAATAAAAACAAAGCACCATTAAGTAAATGGCTTTTTACCTAATGGCAGTTAACTCCAGTCATTAGGTAAACTATATTAATGCACATTACTCCTTATGTCAATAATTTAATATTCCCCAAAATAATTTACACAAACACAGATAAGGATTTAAGAAAATAGAAGGAGGAATTATTCTAATACTCTCTGAGTCAATAAAGGAGTCCTGTGAAGGCAGTTCCAGTTGTTACTTACAAACACAAGGCTGGGGTAGTCACGCATGGATTTCCAGAGGGAGAAGGGAGCTTTAGGTCTCTATAATTAGCATCATCAAGTGCCACAAATCATAGTGACAACTGCCAAGTTTATGAATTAGGAGCTGGAATTAAGTCCCCCAAATTTGGACCTTGCTGCCATTAAATATCAAATTTTGACTCCTAAGTACTGGTGATATATGCCATTAGATATCAAGTTTAGATTCATAAATGATAAGGACACACATGGAATAATTAATACCGGTGAAAGACCAGGTCTGTAGACTTTTCCATGCTGTCTACATAAATGATTATATGGTCTAATAATACTATGGTCTCCATTTTCTGACACACAGTGTAGAATGATAATGGCTTTTATTTTGTGTTAAAAAAACTGCATGGCAAGTGAGAATGGAGTGATTCTGCAGCTGTAAATTACCATACTTACTGTCTTTCTAAGTTAAGTGCTTTATTACAATTTATTTTAAAAACTACTATATATTTATCAAGAGAACAATTAAGAGAGATGCCCCAATTGCAGCTAGTGCAAAACCGGATACTCTCTAAGGGAAGAGATAAATCTCACACTTCCTGCAAATACCTCTTCCTTCTCTTTAGTATCATTCAGATTGCTCGAGTTCAAACTGAATTTTTGGGAGTTTTTATTAAGGGCCCCATGGGAAAAAGGTATGTACCAATCAATAATCTCAGTTTGCAAATTCTGACCCTCTCATTCTGATTCATGCCAAAATGCTGCAAATGACAACATCAGAAAAAACGCTACTGCAAAAATGTACAGTTTTTCTCCACTTGAAAACTTTTGCAAAGGTGTGCAATTCCCTCATTTACTTTAATTAAAAGGCTCTATAAATCATACTAATGCTATAAAATTCACTTTGCCAGACTCCTGAGTTTTAACAATTAGGTTTAATTGTTTTTCAGCAATGTCCCCTTTAGTATGCATTAGCTACAAAGAAATTTTCTTATGCAGCAGAAACTTTTCCATTGCAATGGCACTGGGTTTTTTTAAAAACTATTCTTTTAAGGTCATTTAATAGTCAGTACAAACAGAAGGCCTCTTTCCCTCCATTTATTTGATATCTCTGCATTATTTGTTAGTATACAATAGAGAATTAATGTGTCATGGCCCAAGCATGATCTAAATGTCTGTTTATTCTTGCTCTTTCTTTAAAACAACAACTTTCATTTCTTTGTCTTCCATCCTTAAAAAAAGTCCCAAATAATGCATGTCTTGCTAACCTCTCAAGTTCTCCATCCAGTAATTAAATTTTTGGTTTTTAAAGTAACTGAACATGCTGTGCAGAGTTGACACAGAGTGCAACCGACAGCTTTTAGCACAAAGGGGAATGGCACCATATTGATCATAAAAGGTGGTTCTCTCACTCATTTTTACTGGGGAAAAAAACAACACAACATTATGTTTTCTTCTAACCTACTTTTGACTTTTCCTGTGGAACTTGTAAATGAAAGAAAACTTAGTTTCTCTGATGCAAAACAGATACTGTGATGTTTGAATCAGAGGGACTGGAAGAATAAATACAGGTGCGTATTAAAATTCAGAGAAATGTCCTTGTCTGGGAGTCTACGTCTTCCACTTTCTTAGTGCTACATCTTGCATTCATATCTGAATGTCAGATTTTCCACAGCACAATGACACTTCAAAGCAGCACTTGTCTCTGCTCATGTAATGTGATGGCAGAATTAAAGACATGATCCACAATCTGGTGTAAACTAGAGCTCATTAAAAATAAGAACATTCTCCATAAATTTAAGGTGAAAAGATATCTTTTATCAGGCTTTAAAATTTGCATTAGTCTTACAGGAAGGCAGCATCTGAGGTGTTAAGTAAGATGGTAGCTGTTTGGACATGCATGACAACATTCTCTGACCCTGCTTCTACTAACACATGTGGGACCATGTGTACAACCATGCCTCAGTCTCATGGCAATACAGAGAAAATCACCCTGCAGAAACTGATAATTTTCACAAGAGGTGATGATATAGAACCTAAAATTTTATTCAAGGTGATTGCCTCTAAGAGTAACTGTTCAAAGAAACCACAAGGGGAAAAGCAAATCTTCATGTAGTTATGAGCAAAGCACAGTGCCTCTGGCTCAAGATGAAGTTACTGAAGAAATGTTCTGAAATACTCTAGCTACTGTTATCTTCAAAGAAGCAAGCAAGCAAAAAATTCATGCTATTATATTAAAATTCAAAGAAGGGAAGAACATAAGAATAAGGAATCTTGTTAAAAGTAGATTGAAAAGAGCCAATTAGATGAGACCCTTGTAAAGGCCATGGAGTCTATCTAGAAACATAAAATTCAGGATAGGTTCAGTATATACCATGTGTTAATCACAACAATCAGTCTTTAAAAACCTATCTCAAGAAATCAAAACCCAAAAGTCAACCAAAGAAAACCCTAGAATAACTAAACATAGTGCCTAGTAAAAGCAAAGACATCCTTTGAAATTAAGAGTGTGGAAATCAAAAGCAAGAAAACCAGAGAATGCATAGTATGTGGCAAATTAGATTTCAAATCATGGGCAGACCAAAAAATTTTTGAGAAATAATTTGGTAAACTCATAAAACTTGCCTGTAAAAGCATGTTCTAACACATTAGAAGCAGGAACCAGGCAAGGGCCTGTAAGATTGAGAGATAACAGAAAAAAAATTAAATAACTTCTTTGTGCTAATCACCACAGAAAAAAACAGATAAATTTTCCCAATTGCAACTTTCTTTATATAGGAAAAGTTGAAGAAATGTTTTCAAATGGAAGTTCCAATAGAAGTGGTTATAGATAAAATGAAAAAATCTTGTAACTGGTTGCATGGATTCAATGATACTCATTAACCATTTCTGAGGGAACTTTAAAAAAATTATTTTAAAACTATTTTGTACTATATTTCATCTCTCTTTAAATCACAGACTGACACAGAATTGCTGACGCAGGGAGGCACCCCTGGAGATCATCTTGTCCAGTCCCTTGCCCAAAGCATAGAATCATAGATAGAATCATAGAATCATAGAGTCGTTTTGGTTGGAAGTGGACCTTTAAAGGTCATCTAGTCCAACACCCCTGCAATGAGCAGGGACATCTTCAACTAGACCAGGTTGTTCAAAGCCCTATCCAACCTGAATTTGAATGTTTCTGGGGATAGGGCATCTACCACCTCTCTGGGCAACAGGTTCCAGTGTTTCACCACCCGCATTGTGAAAAATTTCTTCCTTATATCTGGTCTAAATCTTCCCTCTTTTAGTTTAAAGCCATTACCCTTTGTCCTATCACAGCAGGCCCTGTTAAAGAGTTTGTCCCCATCTTTCCTGTAAGGCCCCTTTAAGTACTGAAAGGTAGCTATAAGGTCTCCCTGGAGCCTTCTCTTCTCCAGGTTGAACAATGCCAGCTCTCTCAGCCTGTTCTCATAGGAGAGGTGCTCCATCCCTCTGATAATTTTTGTGGCCCTCCTCTGTACCCACTCCAATGGGTCCATGTCTTTCCTGTGTTAAGGGCTCCAGAGCTGTGTGCAAAACTCCAGGTGGAGTCTCACAAGAGTGGAGTAGAGTGGCAGAATCATCTCCCTTGACCTGCTGTTCATGCTTCTTTTGATGCGGCCCAGGATGTGGTTGGTTTTCTGAGCTGCAAGTGCCCATTGTCAGCTCTTCTCCAGCTTGTCAACAACCAGTACCCCCAAGTCCTTCTCTGCTGGGTTACTCTCAATCCCAGCAGGGTCAGCCAGGAGGTTGCTCAAGGCCATGCCCAGTTGGGTTTTGAATACCTCCAAGATAGAGAGCCCACAACTGCTGTGGGCAACCAATTCCAGTGTTCAAGCACTCACAGGGTAAAAATGTGTTTCTGATTGTTTAAGTGGAATCTCCTGTTTCAGGTTGTGCCCGTTGCCTCTCATCCTATCAAGAAGAGCCTGGTTATATCTTCTTTACTCCCCTCATCTCATCCTCAGCCTTTTTCTACACTAGGCTGAATGGTCCTCTCTCTTGACCTCTCCTCATAAGACAGATGCTCAGGCCAATCCCTTAATCATCTTTGTGGCATTTTCCTGGACTTGCTCCAGTATGTCCCACCTCTCTTGTCCTGGGGAGCCCAGCACTGTTCCCAGCATGCCAGATGTGTCTCACAAGGGCTAAACAGAGGGGAAGGGTCATGTCCTTCAATCTGTTGGCAAAGTCCTGTCAAATACAACCCAGGAGGCTGTTGGCTTTCTTTGGTACCAGGGAGTATTGCTGGCTCATGTTCAACTCTGTGTTCATGAGGACACCTCTCCCCACCTACAGAGACTTCTCTGTAAAGTTAATTTCCAGCTGGTAGGACTCCAGCCTGTATGGGTGTCTGGGGTTATTTTTCCCCAGGTGCAGAATTTTGCAATTCTTGTTGAACTTCATGAACTCCCTGTCAGCCCATTTCTCCAGCCAGTTCAGTTCCTCTGAAGCACAGCACAAACCTCTGGTCTGTCCCAGTTGTATCAACTGTGAACTTGTTGAGGCTACACTCTGTCCCATCATCCAGGTGGTTAATGAGTAAGTTAAACAGTATTGGCCCTAGATTGACTCCCTGGTGTGCACCACTAGGTACCAGTGTCCACAAGGACTTTGTGCCACTGATCACAATCCTTTGAGCATGACAATTCAACCAGTTTTTTGTCCACTCCACTGGCCACTTATCTGGTCCATATTTCATCAGTTTGTGTATGAGGATGTTACAGGAGACTGTATCAAAAACCTTAGTAAAGTTAAGATAAACAACATCCCCTTCTCTGCTCTGGTCCAATAAGTCAGTTGCCTTAATGTAGAAGACTATTGCATTGGTGAGACATGATTTCCCTTTCATAAATTTATGGTGGTGGCTCTCAATCCTTCACCCTTAAAGAGGGTTCTACGGTCACTAAAGCCAAATCCCTGCTGTCAAGGTCAGCTGTCCGTTAGGTGTTGACCCGCAGGGTCCATCCTTTCCTCCTCAAGCCTTCCCCCTCACTGGCATTATTGAGGAGACAACACCTGGCTCCCTTGCCCTAGACTCTCTTCTCCAAAACTGTGCTGTCATGGTTGATATGCCTTGGGTATTCCCTGGCCGTATTGCTGGTGCCCACATGAAAGAGCAGCAGGGGAGCCATCTGAGGGATGGATGAGCCTCGGCCTCCCCGCTACAATGTCCAGGCTCTGAATTCCCAGCAAGCAGCAAACCTCCCAGGGCAGCAGGTTAGGTTGGTAGGCGGGGACCTCCATCCTGTGTCTCAGAGAGCCTTTCACCACGATGTTTCATCACTTCTCCCAGTGCTGCTCTGTGGCTCATGCCCAGCTGGCTCAGGCCCCTCGCTGGATGCAGATCCTGACACATCCTCTGCAACTCAGGTGCTGACCAGAGCCATCCTTCTGGGGACAGAGCCCTCCAGCCTTCACTGTCAGGGGATATCTACTTTGCAACCCCATAAGCACAAATCCTGCCTGCTCTCTCTTGGTTACACCTTGGAGACAGAGGCTCTCCTTCTATCTGGGGTCTCAGAGAAGACCCAGTCTATCTCCTTCTTGTCACCTGTGGTTCTGTGCCCTTATTCCACAGCCCCTCTGCAGTTTCTCTGCTTAGCCTCAGTACCAAAGTCAAGAAAAATGGGGAAGTGACAGCAGACCTTAAGGAGGGCTTCAGGAATGTCTGTGGGAGAACATGTTCTACTTCCATACCAGGGAAATCAATAAAAAGCATTATAAAAGACTAGACTTACTGGATGAAAAGATAAATTTAATATATTAGGGAAGCAATAGCCACCAGCTTTTATGGAAGGAAATAAATCTTTAAAAATATACTAGAATTCTTTGGGGAAAGTAACTGTGCGTAGATGAGTGTGATGAGGGCAATATAGAGCACATGGATTTCCATGTCACTTTTGACAGAGTCCTTCACTAAAAATTCCTGTAGAAAATAAGCTACAAAAGAGACAAGTATGGTCAGGTCATGAATTAATCGAGGTTTAAACACAAGAAACAAAATAGTAGTATTTACTGTGAGCAGAAGTTTACTACTGGAAGAGCCCTGCAGAGCTTTTATGTAAAGGCACCTTAATGTTCAACACGTTCATAAATAATCTGGAAAGGAGAGTGGATAGGGAGATGAACAAACTGGTACTTATCAATGGTAGGTCAACACTAAAATGGACTATTCAAAGTCACAAAATATTCTTATGATACTGGATCTAGGTAATAAATGTAATAGAAATGTGCAGGAAAACCACACCAGTTTCCACCTCCCAGAAAAGAAGTTTTAAAGGTCTTGTGAATATTTGTCCATACTAAACAGTTTAATGTTCAGCTGCAGTCTGAAGTAACATATAATATTAGGAAAAGAATAAAGAACAAACAAAAAGTTCATACCAATGGATAAATCTCTTTAATACATGAATTTTAAATGCTGCATATTTCTCTGGTAACCCAATTCAAAAAAAGGACATAGAAGTAATACAAGAAATAGAAAGAAGGCCTAAATAAAAGGATAAAGAAGTTTAAAAGCTTAAGTCTTTTTAACTTTTTGTGAAAGAGATAACTTTTTGAAAAAGGGTAAGAGATGTCTGGCTGCACTGGCATAATTTCAAGGGAACTGATAAAATTTATAAGGTGAGTAAATATGAAAGATTTTCTCTTCCTCAGAATACGACTAGGGGCATCAAATTAAGTTATCACAGAGCTGTTTAGAAAAAACAAAGAACAGTACTTTTTCCACAGGTTAGATAATTAAGCTGTGGAACCTTTTACCACAGGTTGTATGGAACATCAGAAACTTGATGTCTTCAAAAGCAGTTAAGGGAATTCACAGAAAGCTTTGTAAACAGTATAAAACACAAATACAGATACTTCCACTTCAGATATGAACCTCCGCTTCAGGAAAGACTGTAACAACCAAAGTCAGAAGGTTATAGCACAGGAAATATTATTTTGTTTTTATACTCTTTCCCTAACCATCTGCTAATGGCCACATGCAAAACAGGAGGCCAGTCTAACTGGACCTTCAGCTGAAGCCGGTACAGCTGCTCATATACTCTTTAACATTAGAAATGAGCTATTTCCCTAAAGTTCAAAATCCTGTAACATCCCAAAGTTCTCATTAAGATAGTTCATTATGAATTAGCTTGAATACTGCAGAGAATAAAGAATAATAAAAATTCTGCAGTAACAAGCATACGTTATGCTTTTCTAAAGAAGAAAACAAAACCTTCAATTAGTAGCAGCAGGGGATGTTAGATGTAAATTGCAGTCCTTTATTTTCCGTGAACAAGTGCGAAGATGAAAAGCCAAACAATTGCTTAATTCTGATCTGTACTTCTATTTGAAAACTATGAAACTCTTCTGGCAGCTTTCCATCTATCACTGCATTCCTAATTATCAAGGTGAACATGTAAAATTTGCTTTATCTACTCTTTACCTTTAAAACAGCATTTTCTCACTGGATTTCAGCTAAACACAGCTGGAAACTCTAGATAAAGGCAGACATTTCTGATGGAGACCAAAGTGTCTCTCAGATGTTCCCTCAAATGTGCTAAAAAAGCTACAAACTGAGTCACTTCCACAGTAATGGGATTAGAAATAGCCTGCAGGGAAGCATGTGCCAAATGGTGCCAACTAGCAAGGATTATAACAAAAAACTGTGACATTATAAAAATACCTCAGAGTGAGGCTCTGGGTGGTGAAATTGCAACTTGCCAGCTCAAAAGAATGTGCCTCATTAAAATGACGGGAGTATGCTGAAGCAGTGATTTGTGCAGAAACATGATCCTCCTGATAGCTGAGTATCTAATCTTTTTCAAAAACCTTGTCAGTTAACCATCAAATTAACAAATGTCAATTGGGGCTGAAAGGAAAAAAAAAAAGATGGAGAGAGGGCATGGTGTGGAAAAGAAAGAAGGAAGGGAAATTTGGGGAGGGATCAAGATTTAAAAGTTTGAGTTTTTTAAAAACTTCAGACATAAGGAAAAAATAACACTGCAATATACAGCAGACATTAAGAACAAGCAACCTGTTTAACCTTGTAGTCTATCACAGAAAACATTTGGAGACAATATGTTCAAATCAGCTTTTAGGTTTCCAGGGAATTTCAAAGGAGCTGAAAGACCCTGTCTGATGAGGACTGCAATAAGCGTTGTGGGTGCTCAGCATTTCTGAATTATTTGTTTTGCACATAAAGCTAGAAAACACTGCTTAGGGCACTGTTGCCCTAAACTGCCTTACCTATGAATTAAAGCTATGTATGAGTTCGACTCCCTCTTCGAACAGGTTTGCATCCTATAAAATGCCGTTACTCCTGCAATTCAAACCAAATGAGTTGTTGAGATTTCGAAATCTGAAAACTGTGTTCAGACAGCAGTTACTGTCTGGAAAAGTAACTGACACAATCCTCACCTGTAGAAAGCAAAAATTAATCAGCAGCTACAGTGGCACAAACTTTGGATGAGCATCTATTCTCTTTCCACATGGAAGAGGGCAGATCGGGTGCTACTAGGAAGAGGCTGTCCCTTAGCAGACACGCGTCTACATGGAGGCATTTAGCTCTGAAATATCTGGGTCCTCTTCTCAGCACCTTTGGACAGGACAAATGTTGAAGGAGAGGAATCTTTTGGTTTCAGCAAACTCTTTCCTTGCCTAGAAAGAGAGGGGTTGTATCTTGTTTCTGTTATGAGTATCATGTAAGATAGGGAGAAGGAAAGAAGAGAGGTAAAATGAAGAAAACTAAGTAAGAATTCTAGTTCATGGCAATGTGTTTTATGATATTCCTGTTACTTCTGTGAGAAAATTTCTAGTTTAGGGTGACCATCATTTGAAACAAATTCTTCATGGAATCACCTCTGGAGGTCATCTAGTATAACCTCTCTGCTGGAGCAAGGTCACCTAGTCCCAGTTGCCCAGGAACCTGTTGAGACTGCTTTTGACTATATCTCCAAGGATGGAGACTCCACAACCTCCCTGGGCAACCTGTGCCAGTGCTCTGTCACCCACACAATAAAGCACTGTTTCCTGATGTTCAGAGAGAACATCCTGTGTTTCAGCTTGCGTTCATTGCCTCAGTGGTGCTGTCCACTTTACACCGTCCCTTCAGGTACTTATTAATAAGGTTCCCCCTGAGCCTTCTCTGCTACAGGATGACCAGTACCAGCTCTCTCAGCCTTTCCTTATATGAC
>KZ505961.1:296827-322977 GCA_002844005.1 Limosa lapponica baueri | reverse complement strand
TTCATATATGTCATCCTGATTCAATGACTATTTAATTCTAATATGGTTCAATGTATCTCCATATTAAGTGCCAGCCCTGCTAGAGATACTCAGAAGTCATTGGGAAACTACATTAATGAATACCCATCTTCAGGGATCCTTCTGCAAAGAATCCCAATGCTTTATAATTTAAATTCTACTGTTTAAATTCTACTAAATCCTACTGATAAGCAGCAATGGGTACCCTGCTCAGCTAAATGGTTTTACTGAAATACTTTACCATCATTGAAATACTGTGCCAAATGTAAGACAGCTCACTGATTCAAACAGGAAAAGTTAAAACTTAACTTGGTACTATAACATGGAAACCTAATAATATCTTTTTTTCTTTTAGGGAACTGACTTTTATGATACAGATATGAGTGAGGGAAGGAGAAAATGATTTCTGGTGAAAAGGGCAGCGTGATCACTGCTCTGGCTAAGCAAGAAGCTACGGTTGCTTTTATATTCCCAAGACAGCTACTGAAGTTATGAGATCATTGCCCTGGCTTTCATTCATCTTTGTTAGGAGCTCATATTTTCTTTTCTTGATCCCAGGCAGGCTCCTCTGGGGAGTATTGCTACTTGGAGCGTGAGGACGGGGCGTATCTCCTCCAGCGTGGCTGGTCACTGCGCAGCAGCAGTAGGAAACAGTGCAGCAGCTGCTGCCTGGCTCACCACTGCTTAGCTGGCTGGCCATACCAGGGGCGGGCTCCGAAACCAGAGCCCGCTCTTACAACCTTGCTTGAGATGTGTGTCAGAAATAAGCTTTTTTGCTCACTGGAGAGAAATTTTGCTAAGCTTGCTTCATAATCCCTTGATTTTATTTCTGATTACATCTTAATTGTTGGTAGGTATTATTAACCTTAATATGCTCAATTTACCTGCAGTGCAAAAAGCCATGGCTCCCTTGAATGGTAATTTGCAGCATTTTACTTCAACTGGTAGAAGTCCCAGAAAAAAATCCATCTTCTTTTTATTGGATGCATAAATATGGAATTCAAAGGAGATGGATTTAGTATGTGAGTTAAACTTCTGCACAAACTAAAAATTGCTGTTTCTAAGAACTGCCTGTTGAAGAAATAACTCTTCCTTTCCTTTCTGAAGAAATAACTTTGCCTTTTTTTAAAAGGCAAAACAGTACCACACATTTTTTTAACATAAAGGACCTTCAAAAACCTACTCAAAAAATGCTTGTTCCAAATAAATCCCCTCAGAAAGATAAAAGGTAGACCTTACCGGGTTGCTGCAAGACAGAAATTAATATCAGCACCCGTTTTTTACTCATCTTATCATTTTCTTAAACGCAGGCAGAGAATAAAGGAAAAACCAGTCAAAAAAAAAGTTTTTGAAAACCAGATTTCCTATTTAAAATTAATGCTCACAATATACACAATGATAGTTAGAGTAGTCTCAGAAATTTGCTTCAAAAAATAAAAGACAGAAGACAACAAAACAGCGAGTACTATTCTAATCAAATGAAGAGGATATTTAACAGTAAATAATAGAACAAGGATTTAATCAGATGCAGGAAGGTTGAGCTCTTAAAAGATTAATAGACAGCAAAGACAGTTCAATGCAGATGAATGTATTATTATGATGACTCCGTTGAGCCTGTATCACACAGGTCTGTGTACCATAAAATATAAGAAATATAAAAGATCAAGGAAATCAAGATTTACCTGCGTGCACCACTTATGATTAATGATGAGCACTAAGATGAAAGACAAATTGAAATACATTTGATGAGGTTTTTCTTCTGTGTCTATGTACTTCATGGAATATTAGAAACGAGAAACTGTTGCCAAGGGGTCAAAAGAGAAAACAATGAGGAAGTATCTTATGGAATCTAGGGAACAGTTCCCTTTAGCAAAGAACCTTAACAATTAGGGGACTTCTAGGACAAAGAAATGAAGAAATGAACCAGGATCCTATACTGAGAAAACATACAATGAATTCTGAAAATTTTCGGTGTTATAGTTAAAATGTGTCTGCTCCTTATTTTGGGTATCAAAAACAAAATTCAAGACTGGAAAGTAAGCCACACCTTGAAAATAGAAAATAAGCCCTCAGTTTTGCAAATCACAAAGTCCATAGAGTTGTGTGGTCACAAAAAGTCCTAATGCAATCAAAAAACTTCATGAAGACACAAGAAGCCAGTCACACACTCCAGAGCTGACAGTCTCAACCTCAGAGTTTTATATTTGTCTTCATGTAACGTGTCTTCATGTCACATTCATACATACATTGAAGCAAAGACAGTTTCTCTGAAGTTAGGAATGTGTCAGTTGTAATTCACCTTCTCTATATATGGTTGTCCTGTGCATTAATTAGGAATATCTAGCTGTAGCATTCCTCAGTTGGTCTTACCCAGTAACTCTTGAAAAAGCTGAGAAATGACTTAACACATGAAGACAAAATCTATGTTTGAAACAAAACCATGAATTTTCTGTACAGAATGGGAAAACACCTGTAGTATTCCCCATCTAGAATTGTCAAAATAAGGTGACTCAATATGAGTGGCAAAGGTAAATTTTTGTTTTGTTTTGTTTTCCTCAAAACATAGAAAATAGCTGAGATTCAGGCAATCTTGTACTTTGAAAAAAAATAAAACGGACTTACAGAAGATTATATGGAACTGAAATTTCAGAAGGAAACTGGGATCACAGTGAGGCTTTTTTTATTTACATGATGCCCAGAGCAACACAACGTGGAGGATGTAACACTGTAATTTTAAGGAGAAGAAAGCAAGTCTTGGTAAGGCAGACTTGCCTCAGTACTCTATATCTGCCCAAGTGAATGAACGAAGAAGGAAGAGAATGGCGGATGAAGGAATTTTTAGCAGCCAGCTTGAGCACTTTTTTTACATCAGAAATTTTGTCCAGAAAAGAGACATTTCCTGAGTCCTCTGAATATTGCGCTCCTTTGTACACATATTGCAATATTGTACTCCTTTGTGTATATATAGAAGCGGGGCCAAGGGCCACAGAAGTACACCCAGGTATTTGCCATGTTCTGATATGAACTGTCGGTTCTAGCACATGGTTTCTGATGAAAAATAAAGGGACATAGAATATTTGTAGCATGTGTGGGAAAAGCCTTTAACTTTGCTAGTGCAGATTTGAGCATCAGTTTTGATAAAAGAAAATGATCAGACAGGGGCTCCTGCAGTGGTTTTACCCCCTCAGGATGAAGAAAAGTTACAATTTTTGAAATGACCTAGAAAAACCTCTATCAAAGAAATAAAGAGAATAACTGAAAGTTTTTCAGATAACATTTCAAATAAAAACTGGATTGACAAAAATGAGATGATAATTATAGGAGCTACAGCTAGGGCTGAAGACACGACATGGAGGGATGTTTACCTCAAGGAGGACATTCTTTACTGTGACATAATGAAAAATTACACAGAAACAATGAAAAACTACAAGAATTGTCATATTAGCTAGCTAGAAGGAACAAGGTCATCTCTCTCAGGCTGCTGCTCTCTCCTCTGGATTCTCTGAATGAATGTATGGAAAGAACAGCAGAAATATTCTCCTTACTCAGTTTATTTGTGCATGTGTTACCTCAGTCTGCAGCACCAGTTTCAAAGAGTGCTCTGGATAACTTGCCCAAGCCTTTGATCCAGAGCATGCTCAGCAGAAAATACACCTGAATTAAATTCCTGTATCTTTATATGACACATCTGCTAAACTTTAGTTTTCCATGAGCTTCTGCTGATCATATTCAAACCAATGCTGTTCAAGCTTTAACTTGTCAAAAGCAATTGTTATTTTCCCTATGGCACAAACCAGGATAACACAACAGTGATGTATTTGCAATCAGAGCCAACCCTTAACCAGACTTCAGCCACTTGTTTCACAGCGTGTGTCACAGTTGCATCATTGCATAACATTTGTGAAATTTTAGTTTTCTAATTATTTAAGTACGCTTGCTTGAATTCCACCAAGAAAATTGCCTGAGGAAGACACTTTAGCCTGGGCATTTAAGCCTCAGACATATAAATGCAATTAAAAATGTGGGGAGAGAATGTCTTCATTAGTGGCATTCCACGGGATGAACATAAGTGAGAAAATTTGATCCCCTTACCCCAGCTGATAATCACTATCAGATTACAGTAACTGTCAAATTTGTTTGCAGTGTAACAGACTGATTTTAAAATCATGGACTCACATGGAATGGCTGAGGCAGAAAGCAACTCTAGAGATCAGCTATAGCAGGTTTCTCCGGGCCGTGTCCAGCTGGGTTTTGAATGTCCCCAAAGATGGAGACTCCAGAGCCTCTGTGGACCACATATTCCAGTATTAAATCACACTCACAGTAAAAAAGTATTTTCTTAAGTTTTAATGGAATTTCCTCTATTTCAGTTTGCTCTCATTGCCTCTTTTCTTGTCACTGGGCACCACTGAGGAGTCTGGCTCTGTCTTCTCTACTCCCTGCCATCAGGTGGAGCCACTTATCCCACAGTGATGGGGTAAGAGGCAGCAGACTCAAGTAGAATCAAAGGAAGTTCCAATAAAATATTACAGAAAAGAAATATTCATAATAAAGGTAGAAGACACTGGGACCAGTGTCCAGAGCAGCTGTGGTGTCTCTGTTCACTCATTAAATTAGTGGACAAGGCTTTGAGCAACCTGGCCCTGGTCTGCTTTGAGCAGGGTTTGGACCAGATGACTTCCAGGGATCCTGTCGATTCTCATTTGTTCTGTGATTCTCAATCTAGTTTAAGCATAGTAAGTATGAGTTTAGAACATATGCCTGAAATATGCCAAGTAGACAAGAACAAAATTACATTTATTTTCTAACCTTTCATTTAAGCCCTTGAGTTAGCATATTCTACTATTTCTGGATTACCATGTTAAGATTTAGAAAACTTTTTTCCTTCTAGATTTGGGGACTATCTTCAAGCCACATGAACTACTAGTTTTATCTTTTTTTTTTTTCCCTTTCTTTCTCTCTTTTTTTTTTAAACAAATGATGGCAATGCTTTTGAAGATACACTCCTGAAGGTACATTGATTCCCTGGGTGGTTATTTCAGCCATGCAAAGAATTTTAACTAGACTAATTTATCACAGGGTTACATAATCTTTCATTCTATGTTACTCATTGTGTGTGACTGGTCTTCTCTTCTAAAGTTGTTTATCAGGCACAAAGTAGGTAACCGTTCCAGTGAATCAGAACTGTCTGTATTTTGATGTTTTGACAAGCTATTTTAATGTTACTGTCATACTTGTCTTGCATAATTACAAGATCTTTTCAAAGCAAGGATATTTATTTATTGATTATTTTACTCTTGTGTGCTACTGTCAATTTCTGTAGTTTATTGTGGCATGCATGTTTCTGTTACTCACTTATATGGACTTCAAAATATCCAGAGGCAGGTAAAACATGGAAAGTTTTTTTGTGTAAATAATATTCTAGTTTTATTCCAACTCATTCTTCCTATTTCATACAACTTCACAATGGTACAATATTTTTTTTTAGAGTTTAAGGAAAATTTCCAAGAATGGCTCATTGACTAAAATGTGGCAGTGAAGAACCCTAGTCATCAAATCTGAATATAAAATATTAACTTCTGTGTCCAAAGGGAAAAAGATATTAAAAATAATCCTGAAAAGCAGAACTCTCTACCATGTTCAGACACAAATCAACACAGACCATTACTGTGTCTGAATTTTTGTCATCATTTTACCTACTTGTGGCATTTAATCTATCGAGTCCTGACTAGGAGAAAAGCAACAAGTTCTGCAATTCTGTGAAGAACGGTGAATAAATGACAACTGTGTGAGGAATCCTCATTCCTGTCTCAGAAGTCTGCAAATGATTTTATATTGTACCAGCCATCAGACAAGCCCACTAGCCTGATTCTTCATGTGAAGCAGGAACGGGACAGAACTGTCCCTGTTATTACTTCTAGCTCTCCAAGCTGCCAAAAGAAACAGACCATAGGACAGCTAGCATGGCTAGTTACTCAAAAAATGACAATAAAAAAGGAGATAGTGATCCACTGCACACCTTTGTATTTGTCTGGCTAAGCAATGTAAACAAGCACTAACCTTTTACTCTTTACTAAGCACTTTTGCCTGGTTTCCTAAAAGCAAACAAGATATCCGTATCTCCACTGAATCTCAAAATCACCTGTACAGCTGACAGTTAACCAAATTTGAGAGGAATAGGAATTTCAGGAGACAACCATTAAAATTAGTAGATGGTTAGAGGCACTATCAAAGGCAAGGAGACTTCAGTCCTCATGTGTTCCCTTTGTTTTTAAAAAAGACATTTCACATTATTGAAAACTAAACATGGCAGCACCCATAAACAATAGGGTAGTATTCATAATTCATAATAAGCCGAGAATGCTCAATAATATTACTAACCTCTAATACTCACCATTCACAATAAGCAGCCTATGGCTAAGAATGTTATTTGAAATCAATCTGAGTCAATTCTATGTACCCTTTGGAATGATTTTCTCTGGTATATCTTTTTTTGACTAATGTGAACAAGGGATAGAGAACAAGTTTAATATCTAAGAAGAAATCCATGTTTAGAATAGAACATTTTCAACTTTATTCTCCTATTCAAATTCCCCAGAATTTCCATATGAATAGGAGAGAAGAAATAATTTTGTGGTAGTTTGTATGGTAAAAAATAACATGCATTTTATAATACAACTATCTCTGAGGATCCTAAAGCAAATTAAAACATTTTAAGACTTGACTTACTGCTGTGCAAATAGAACTAGAAATTACGTTGACCCACTGATGTCCTAATGCTGTCTCTTCATTTCTTAATCCTGTTTGTCCTCATAGTAGCATTATACTGTATTATCCAGTGTACTTCAGTGTTTTATTACCTAAACTACTCAGTTTAGTAATACTAGTCTGAGCTATATAAATTAGGAAATAAGTCATTCTGATCTGATTGAAGATCAACAGGCTTCTGTGGGATTTGGTAAACTGGGAACTTGTACTGGAAGAAACTGATCAGAGATGGTTGTGGGTGAACCTCCAGGTAGACATTAAGCATGTGGGCAGAAAACCTGATAGAATAATTACAGAAACAACTATTTTGAAACAAACAGGATGAAGAGCATTAGTACCACATGTATATCTGCAGGGATGGAGAGGAAGTGGTGGTGAATGAAATCAGCACACTTCAAAAAAGTGATTTTCTGAAAAAATCCAAGAAAATGAACTCTCACAGCTCTGTGTTTGTGTGTATAAGTCAAACTGGTTGCAGCTAATTCTGAAGACCTGTACGGCAAAAGAAGAAAATTAACGCAAATGTCTAAAAACTGGTCTGTGTTTATAAGCCTGAGCTTGAGAACTGCATGCATACTGAAGTAACAGTTTGAATTTGTAACTTTATTATGAATAGAGAAAGATAGAAGGAAAAAATTGGATTACTCTTTTGAAATATATTGAAATACAAGGAATTATACATTCTGAGAGACACTCTTCAGTTACCTCATTTATTAATTCCTGCTAGTTTGCAATGTCCCCCTTCCTGCTTGGCTATCTGGGGACCTGTTCAGATTTCACATTGAAGGATCAATTCACACAGCAATGAAATACCACTGCCTCTTGGGGAGAGGATGACATCTGTTAAATAGCACCCAGCAACACTACACAACAGTTTATAGCATCAAATGCAGAACAATTATGAATTTAATTAGAAGCAGAGTGGGATTTTAATGAGAAAGAATGCAATTATGCATGATGAAAATTTAGGGCTAGATTCCTTTATACTCACCCTGAGTTCTTTTACTACATAAGCATTTCCAAGAATTTTACTACCAGCAAGGGGGTATAACCTGCCCCTGAACAGTTAAGGACTCAGCCTCTCATTTACCAGTAAAGAACTGTGTCCTCAGCTTCTTTGTGTTACCAGAGTGTTACAGATGCAGTTCATTAACAAGCTGAAAACTCAAACACCATCAGCTGAACTGATCTTTCACATTCATTTTCAGCTGATCCTGAAAATACCTATTCTTTGCGTGTTTAGTTGAATAGGTTGAATCTCACCAGCAAAATGGCACATGGGTTTAGATACAAAACAATATATGACTTTGGCCTTGAATTTAACTATTAGTCTAAAATGACATAGATCAGCAAGACGTCTAAACACCTGTGTCACAAGTCTACAGAAGAGAGAGGTTGAATTCCTGTACACAGAGTGATAATAACTGGATTGAAGAGAGGGGGATAAATTAATTGTCATTTATTTCTATAGTGCTGTAGGTGATAGCTTGCTTTACTTGTGAATAACTATCAACCACTTTAATATTCTGACAATTGTTTTTAAAGATGGTAACAGAGAAATTACAGTATTTTCATATGGATAATTATTATTTTTTTATTGCAAGTTGGCATTAAAATCTAATTGAAAACACTTTGAACCAAACTACTGAGACACTTTACAAGCACTGTACAAGCACATAAAAGAGAAAAAATCTACCATATTTTAATGGCATTTTTTCACTGAGTGAAGGTCTCTATCCTACCAGATGTCAACTCTTGGGGAACCTGAGTTACTTTTCTCCTTCAGAGCTGCACCTTCAACATGTAGGATCTACTTTTTAGAATAAACCTCCATTATGAGGAGTAGCAGAAGGAAAATATAACATATTGAACTTGGATAAAGTCTATGAAGTCAATTATTTTTCAAAAAAATATTAAGACCAAAGTTAAGTAACAAGGCTAGAAAAATTCTATTGCACTACAATAGCTATTTTGCCTCCTTCATGTTTTGCATGGCAGAAGCTTAGAATAACCAGTATGTTTCCATGTCGAAAAGAGGTAAGGCTGTAAGGCCCTAAACCAGTATTGGCATACATTTCTCAGCAGCTGAGAGGCAACCGCCTAACCATTCCCTATAGCTGCAGGAATGTTTGCCAATTACAAAAGGTAAATGATGATTACTAGTCTTCCTCCCCCTTGGAAAAAAGATAGACCAGCCAAAGGGCAATAACAGGAATGTTTTTAAGTACTATGTAACACTTTCCCCTCACACTCGTGATTTAATCTGTAGTACTCAAACACTCCAATGTAACCCTAAAATATCATTTTATGGCTGGAAATGGTTAAATGCACTTTAATGCGTATTTGTTCAGAGTTGTCATGGATTCTGTGTTAAAATTCATACTGGGTATTTGGAAAAAATCATAAATGATAAAAAAACTAACACAGACAACTGTTCATCAATGTAATATTTGCCTGTCACTGAACAAAAGTGAAATTTGCATAATGATATCCACAGTTTTCTCTATGGTGTTAAGCTTTTCAGTTTTTCTTTCTCAGGCTATAGGAAGCTTTGCCTGGAATAAAATTTTCCTTGGGGTTTCTTAAATTCATTCTGGCTATGGTCAAGGGCCAAATTCAGTATTATCACCATTTCATACACACTTACTCTGATAGATCATGTAAAACTGTTAAACAATAAAAAAGACAATAAAGATTGTCAGACTTTTCAATGACAGGTTGTTTTGATCCTTATCGTGATAATGAAAATACATAAACAAATGTAGATTGTCTTTTCACATTTCAACAAATGGTTGCAGAGTTATTTCATCATGTTCCAGGAATCTGATCATGCTTGGCTGAGTCCACTGGAGTTAAGTTGAATTTTCTATTTAGTATCATATAAAAATAGACATATGTCCAAGCAATCTGATCATAGGATATATATGTTTGCTAAAAAAGTGAATAAAATGTGCAAGGCAGTCTCTTTTAGCTCTTAGGTAAAGCTGGACTGTACAGTGTGGATTTTGTTGCTTTGCTGGTATACCTGCCAACCTAAATTTTGTTTCTGTCTGATGTTTCCCAAAATAATATCTCTTACAGCACATTCATCTAGCTTCCTCTCCTTTACCTAAGAGATATAGAATACTCATATTAACTTACAGAAAAGTTAATAATGCCATGACCCAAGCCAGCATAAGCAAAAGTATAATATTCCTATTTATAGACTTTACCTAGTTGCTGTGTTATTTCTTTTTTAACACAACACTGATAGAGATACAAAAATGTTCTTACTGAGTTATTAATACTTTCTGTAGATCAGTGAATGTAACATGGCAAAAAGAAACCCACAAACCTACATGCTTTTTTCCTAAAGGAAAAAACCCCACCATATTCTGAAGAATTTAGCACCAAGTAGCTTCTGGCAAAAGAGGAATTAATGTTAGACCAGTCTGGCAGACTGCAGACACTAATTGTTTATGTTAACTTATCCACATGGCTTCAATATTTGTCCTGTCTATGTGTAAGCAGGGATGGATAAAATAAGATCATTCACCTCATTCAACTCACTCCTCACTTTATATATGTGAGAAAGCAAAAGATTACAGCTTTTGTTGAAATTCAGTCTAAATTAGGGTCTGGAAGATACAATGCAGGATGTCCTCTTTTTCCTTCCCAAGAGGGCTAGGAGAAGCACCTCCAGAATTCTCATCCCTAAATGTCACCTCCTGAGATTTCCAGGACAATTTTACAGAATCAGTAAATTCAGAAAATAGTGCTGATTGATGACCTCAGGTATATACAAGCTTTCAGGCTTTCAAGGTTCATTCATCACTGGTCTCAAAGGATCCTTGACTGGAGAGAGCACAGACAGGGCAGTCAGCTTTAAAAACTAAGGGAGAGCAAGGGAGAATTATTTGCAATACTGAAGAAATACTCTTTGGGATATGCTAGGGAAGCAACCAATAGATTATGACAGTGAGCTGAAGGTGATAAAAAGAAGGGATAAATTGTCTCTCAAGTAGAAAATAACTACAGTAATTCCAAACATGTAAAATATTTCTTTTTGTGGTAAGGAAACAATAATAAAAGAAACTGCATACTGTATGTTGGCAAGCTCCCTAAAGTCAGTAGCTCCTGAACACTATTTCCTGAATCACTATTATTATACCTAATACCAGCTAGCACTCGTCTAAAAATAAAAACTAAGGAAAAACAAAAGGAAAGAATTTTGGCACTAAGACACTCTCCAAGTGTGAGAATTGGATCTCATAAAATGGAGCACTTGGATTAAGCTTTTTCAGTAGGGCCTCTGTCGTTGCTTTTGAATGTGAACTGAAATCAAAGCTAGAAGATTTGTTATGGGTCAGCAAGAAGGAAGGAAAGGAGGTGGAAGTAGGGCTAAGTGCTAAGAACATCTTTAAATGCATGATCCTCTTTCTAAGAACACGGGTTATTAACAAAAGAGAATGAAAGGCCTGGCTTAAACAACATAACGTTCTTAGAGGAAATCCTACAAACACAGATAATTATATATTTGATTTAGTTCGCCAAGCTGCAATTTTAGTAGTTTTATTATTCTAAAACACAATACATCATCAGATACTTTCCACATTACAGTCATTTAATGTCTCCAAATTATAGTCTGCAAACCAGAATTGGGAATGTGGTCTAAGTAACAGAGAGGTAACTGCAGGAAATGTTGTGATGGATGTCAAGTGTTACAAAGTTCACTTCGCTGAACTGACAGCACAAAGAGACATGTTGTTACAATTCTAAAACTTTAATCTGTCCACCTCCCACTGTTTGGATGTGAACAACTCTTTGAGTTTTATGATAATAACGGGATTGACTTTTTTTTTTTCCTTTGTTTTCCTCCCTTTCTCTCACCCTCTTTTTTTTTTTTTTTTTTTCTTTAATTGTAACAAAGCCTGGGTACCAGCTGGCTGGCAGGTTACTTTCTTAGAAATGGAGTTGGCCAAAGATTCTGTATAGACCTGGTGGTATGCTTTAATAAGCTGAGCTTGGGTCTCCAGTTACCTTTTAGACTCCTTCAGCTTAAAGATGACTAGATGTGTAAGATCAGGAAGTGCTCTTGGTGTTGCCAGTGAAGCCACAGCAAGTACCTAGGTCTTTGCCAGCGAACAAAGGGATTCTAAAAGAAAGGGTCAGATCCTCCCTGATTTTGGTCTAGCAAGTCAATAGAATTATTTGGGAGAAAATTTAGCTCCAAATGTTTTTCTTTAGTAAAGAGAAAAGTCCTCAGTGTCACTAGACATTGAAGCAAATATAAAGCTCAGAAGTTACAGAATGCCTGAAGAACTGAAGAAAACCAAAGTATTTTTAACAGAGGAGGTGATATTTCTAATTGTTATTGTAGCTTAATGTCTTTTATTGGGAATTTCTTACTATGTTACACTAGTCTTGAAGTTAGTATTTGGCTGCAGGCTGAATCAAGCCTACATCTCAAAATCTCCCTAAATAATGCACAAACCATGTATTATCAACCCCTGTCTGAAGTGCAACCATGTCTAGAAGAGGAGAGCAGGAGACACAGGATTACTTGGCAGAGAATAAGTTGCCTTTGATGAGGGACAAGGACAGAGACATGAACTACTATCTGACCCAGGATGCAACAAGACCGTCAGAGAAAAGACAATAACTAGAGTGATTTCTCTCACACAAGTGAATTCTCTTACACGGAAATAATAAATGAGCACAAATACATAAGAAGAAAGAGCTTCTCCAAAAACATGCCATGGCTTCTGATGACATAAACATCCTGGCCAGAAGCAGGAGGCTGCAATTGTTGATCAGGTGATTTCTACAAACCCACAAAGTTGCGCTTCCCTTACCTGTTTCATAAAAACTGTGCAGAAATGTAAAAGGTTTCTAACTCAAACACAGAAACAGAATTCTTCTATGTCCCCCCCCACCTATAAATTGTTGAATCCAGAAAGGTGGCAGTTAAATGAAGAAGATGTTGAATGAGAAATCTGGAAAGGGAAGATGCAGAAAACTAGCCTGGAAATAGAAAGAATCCCAGTTCTTACATACTGAGTAGAGACAAACAGCTTGAGTCCCTTCTGTTCACTGCTGTAGAAATAACACAACAGGCACTAATGACTGCTTTGAAGTACAAGACAATGTCTCTGGGATCTGGCATTTCAAGTGTCAACTACAGCACTACAGATGTCTGGGCTTTGCCCTCAAAATATAAAATTGCTGGTACAAGTACTATGTTTGAAATGTTCCCTGTGAAGCAAAATGAAAGGCAAACATTTATATCTGTGACTTTTCACCAGTTAATATCCCATTATATAATTTGCTTTCTCAACATTGACCTGAAAAGGTATGAGCTGATTTCAATATGTTACCAGTGGAAGGTTGAGAATAAGACCAGAGATGGGTCCAGAGCCTTATGCGCACATCAGACTAGGAAGGATGAGGAATATAATAGTCTGTAGCAGCTTTGCACAAATAGATTGGGTCCGAGTTTTGGCACTGGGGAGGCTTCAGGGGTGATATCTGTGGGAGGAGGTCAGGAGCTGCCTCATGCTGGACACAGCTGGTTCCAGCCGGCTCTGCAACAGTCCCACAGGACACGCTGAGACCATCAGTGATGCTGGTGGGATTTCCAGGAAAACATAACTAAGAAAGGGCGAAGACAGTGGAGAAGGGAATGGAGGAACTGGCAGAGGGAATGAGGGAATAGCAAGGTAGAGGATCAGGAGGTGCACCATATCCTTGAAGAGGCTGTGGCCCATCAAGAAACCATGCTGAAGCAGGTGCTTCCCTGTAGGGACTGTGGCCCATGGATAAGACCATGCTAGAGCAGGCACACCCGACAGAGACTGCAGCTTGTGGAGGATCCATACCAGATCACAGGTAAAGAGTGAGAAATAAGGAGTGGTAGAAAGAAATCATTGCACACTGACCCGGACCTTCTGGACTGCTTGTAGCCTTGCTGGAGGGACTGAGAGTAATCTGTTACATTAACAAGGTGAGAGGAGAGGTGCTCGGGGAGAAGTTGTGAAGTGGAAACTAGAAAGGAAGAAGGAAAGGAGTCTGGAGTGAAGTTGAGCCTGTGAAAGTGGGAGAAAGACGTTTCAATGTTTGTCTTCTTTGTTTCCTAATACCTGAATCAGTAATTAAATATTTATGCTAATCAGAAAAAAAAATTAATTTCCCCAGGTCAAGTCTGTTTTTCCTGCTGCCGTACTTCATTGATGATTTCCCAGTATCTATTTTGACCCACAAGTTTTCTTGCTCTCATTCCTCCTATTTTCTCCCATGTCCCGCTGGGATGGGGGAGCGAGCGGCTGGTTGTGTGGGTGCTTAGCTGCTGGCTGGGGCAAACCCACCACAGGAATCAGCAAAGCAGCTGTGCCACAGCCCAAAATATCAGCTGGCTGACTCATCCTTTAGTTGGGTTAAACTGACTTCATTGCTCTTGTAACAAGGCACCTTAACTACTCTAGCACCTTGCCCTTACAGGAGGAGAAAGTAGCAACATATTTAATAGTAAGAGAGTTTTCCTTAAAGTTACAGTAAGTTTTTGCTGTAACCTATTAATTCAGTGTCATTAATTTCAACAATCTTCTTATACTATTCCAAATGGAAATCCCAGGTAGCTTGCTTTATCCTTTTGCTGTCATGGCAAGAGATTGTGTCTGAATATGGCTTTCTCATTACAGTCAAGCATTTCATTTGGTTTCATCCTGCCGAAAAGCTAAACTCCTGTGTTTCTGACATCTATCTGGCTATTAAAATGACTGCTGTGGATTCAGCACTTCAAGACTGCAAAGTGGAATTCAAGAAGAGATAAACAGCAAAATGAGGAACAAACGCTGTTCAAACCATAGCCACCTTCAAAAGCTAGTAAACATGGGGAAAAAGTCAGTAACTTCAAACCTACTTTGAAAGTCTGTAGATTTTAGAAAGGGGTATGTAAGAAAGAGAGAGTCATGGGTAAGTGCGAACTGAACAAAGCAATCAAAGTAACAACAACTGATTTTAGTCTCGGGGGTGGGTATCAGTGGTGGGTCTTTCAGATTCTTTGCCAGAGTCTACAAACTCCCAAGGCAGGCAGTCTCCTGGCAAAAAGCACCTTCAAATCTTCCTCTTGTATTGTTGAGTGGGAACTCTGGGTAAACACATTCATTTTTTAAAAGCAGTACTTTGTTCAGTGAAAACCAGAGAAGTGACAACAGCCACATTCTGACAGATTAAGCTACGCAGAAAAAATACTATGATCTACTTGCATGTTTTCTGGAATTTCTGACCTCATTGCAGACAACAAATAAAGTCACCAATCACACTGAAATTTTTCTTTGTTGAATTTAGTGTCTTTTGTAGTATACATTCAAATCACATAGACTTTAGCAATAATATTTTTTTTATATTCTTCTTATTTGGTGTTCTATTACAAGTTCTGCTCTTAGGACACAAAATAATCTTATTATGCACAGTTTGTTGACATAAAAAGGAGTCAGTTTCACTGGGTTCATAGACAGCTGTAATTCAATGGAAATACCTGTCATCTCTCCAGTTACCAACCAAACCCCAGAGTGCTTGGAATAAAGAAGGTAAATAAGGATGATTCAAACAGTTTATGACTGTCAATTTCAAATTTGTTAATCACAAATAGGAGAGATTAGCAGACACTCTGTCAATATGCGGGGGAAATAAAAGAATGCCAGGTAGATGGCAGAAGTGCAGAGACTCCTTGTCCTGTGTTGTACTCAAGGTTTCTGGATACTTCTTCATGTAGCTGATTGTGGGTAACCTCACTGTGGGGGGTGAGGGTTGTTCATGGGTTGTAATTTATGTAAGAGAATAAGAAGACAAAGTTCATTTGACCAAATTAGGCTTAATGGACTATGAAAATGGCTGCAATCAGGAAAATTGCAAAAAAGAAAAAAAAGGGAAAAGTCAATAGGGGCCTAAAATGTGATGAAATACCCTTATATTCACATGTAGTCTCATGTCTCAACAGAACTACATCCTGCAATCTAATCCTTTTATTCACTGTGTTCTCTTTCAGAAAGTAAAGATACAAATACCTATCCCTCAACACTCAGCTTGCTATGCTCCACACAGCAGAATCAAATAAAATTTTCAAGAATGAAAGAGGAAAAGGGCAGGCCTGACTCAGACCAGTTACACCACACAGCTAGAGAAGAATTCCTAAACTTTTGGGGGACTGCGTGGGCAGCTGCTTTTAAAACCAGTTCAAGAACGTCTAAGCCGACAAGATGTAAACTAATTTCTTTCACCGCTTTAGCGCAGTTAAGTGTTTTTCATTACATATTTGGGCAAGATCTGAATTGTCCAACCTAAAGGTGAAGAGATCTATATCCTGACACTAATCTCATAGGCTATGCATACTAAGAGCTCAATCTGTTTGACACAGCAGTGAAAATAATCGCCAAACCAGCTCAGATTACAGCCTGTTAAGTTTTCTAAACCAAAAAACGTCATTTGTCCTGCATTACTAATCACATCTACTTTTATTAAACCTGAAATCCTGTAGGCAGTGGATGCCGTGGTATATGAACCTTTAAAATCTGTTCAGAGATTCTGAGTCTTATCAGGGAAAGCAACACCCAAAAAGCCAAGGCATTTTAACTTAAAGAGTGCAACAACAATTTTACTCTAACTGAACACAGCTGAGATATCAATTCTCTATTTTATATACAAAAATCATGCTACCAACTTCCATGTTTTTCATTTTCAAGGATAAAAAAATTCAAAAATATATTAAATTTGAACTCAAATTATATTTTGAGAAGATTTCTCATTACTTTATTGGAAAACTGAAGGGAAATTCAACTGAGATTCCACAGATTTCTGTCCTGGATGCAGCTTTATTCTACATTTTCCTTTGCAATTGAGAGATTTGTGGATATCCCTAGGTCACAAGCACTCTGGATAACTGAAATCAATAAGGTGAAATTCAATAATAGCAAATGCATCAAGTACTGCTCTTAGGAAAGACAAAGTTTAATGCACAAATACAAAAGGAGTAGAATGGGAGCAGGGAGCATTGTTGCAGAAAATAATCTGGCCAAATGGCAGATACATTAGGAACTCACGATGTAATGTTATGGGAAAAAAAAAGACAGATCTTATTTTAGGACATATCGACAGGAGTGGTTTTGGGAAGATGCATAGGTAGTGATTCCATTGGTTAGAACTGTTTAGTTTCCAGTGTTACCCTAGGCAAACTGGACATAGTCCAGAGAACAGCAATAAAAATGATAAAATGTTGAGAAAAAATGACACACAAAAAGGCTGAAAGATTGGGTTTGTTTAGTCTAGGAAATGGTATATTTAGAGGGAAAACATAACAGTCCTGAAACAACTAAAATTATTTTCCATATTCACAAGGAGGAAGTCAGGAAGCAATTGGCTTGATCTACAACACAAGTAAGAAAACTCCTTAGCTGTATAAGACAACTATGTTCAGGAAAAGGGTGTCAAGGAAGGGTGTCAAGAATCTTCGAAGAGCTTAGGAACAAATGTCAGTGTCAATATCAACATACGAGATGTTAGCACTGCCAGTGGCTGGCCTCACTCATTGAATCGTTGATTGCTGAATATTTAGCATTGTTTTTCTTTGATTCTCTGGTGGACAGCTATATTTTTTTTTTTGCACTGATCTCATTCAGTTTTTTTGCTGAGGGAATGAAAAGGATGACCTGATAACCAGGAACAGGTAGACCTGAATGCTGGCTTCTGCGTTGTGTCTGGAGATGATTGAGCCGCTGCTTCAGCATCCAGCCCTGAGCTTTGTTACACAAAGCTTTGTTACACAGCACAAACACAAAGCTATTCTATGCTACTCCTTGCAGCTGCAAGCAAGACCAAAATTCAGCAGTCATAATGCTAAGTAATTGGCTGTGAAGTCAGACAAGGAAGTGGCTTGTTCACAAGGGTCTGATTCTGGCAAAACCACCTTCCTGCTTCTCCAGAATTTTCTCTTTTCTTTTTTATTTTTTTTTTCTTGGGGGAAATTCATTAAAAACTGAAGTATTTAAAGGCCTCCTGGAAATGTTTAACTAAAAATCATAAAACCCAAAATAGAAAAAAGGAAAAAACCCAATAAAATATGACGCATATGCTGGGATTCAGGTGTGATTTTCTTTCTTTAGAAACATTAAAATGTTGTTGGCATATGCATGCACAAATCATAGGTAAATTTCTGTTAATAACGAAATGCTCTGCAAAAGTACAATGGTTCCAGTAAATGTCAGAACACATCTGCTCTATTTAAAAATTAACCATATCATTAAAGTTATATTACTAGTTAATTTCTGAAAATGTTTAATTATTAGAGAGTTATCTTTCCAGCTTCCAGGGAAGAATTAGAAATATTGCTCTTCTGTGTTTAAATCTTCCCCTGCCAAGTGCTTTAAAGTTTTAAGAGGCATATATTCAAAGTTATTTGGGAGTTATAAATATAATAGCTTTGATTATTACACTATAAAGTCAATGAACCTTGTGTCATGGCAGATTTTACCCAATCTTGTGAAGTGTCTTGAAACAGACTCTTTTTTTCCCCACTTTCTAAGGGAGCTGAGACTAAGGGAAAGCTGCCACTTGTGACAGCAGCAAATCTGGCCCAGAGTGTTTCCTGAGAAGAGCCTTGCACTTGGTTTCATCCTCCTCCACATCGTGTGTCTCTCTAGCTCTGGCACTGGCTGAGTGTGACAAGCAAATTTTAAGTTAGGAATGATTAACACAGGCAGACTAACCTGACTTTAGCCTTATTACCCGTTCTTAAACGCTTGCAGATTTAAGTTACAGGAGGTTTCAGTTTGTTATAGCTGCCTGTAGTTTAATTTGAGTGATTCTCAAACCTGTAATGACTGAAGCCAGAAGCATTAGAGGCAAACACTTTAGGGGGGTTTCTATGAGCTTTGCTTTATGATTTCCCATAAACATTCCTCTAATAGCTCTCCAGCCCACAACACTTTTTTTTTTTTTCCAAGGGACTGCATATCAGCAGATGCAGGATGATGGTTATACAGAGTCAGAGAAACCTTAATCCAAGTAAATCAAGCCCTTTTAGAGCCAGCCAGGTATTATAATAAAATTTTACTTGGCTATCTGTACAAATACATTCAAACAGTTAATTGCCTAATTTAATGCACATAGTAAACAGACATTACTTGCAACTGACAGCACCAGGTGGACTGAACATTTCTCATTCAAACCAGACATACATCATGAAACTGAAATGCAGAAATAAATGTAAGAGAAGAGATAGTGTGGAGAAAAAATGTTTCTTAATTATGTGGTGTCCACTTTCCGTAACAGATTGTTCTCCTAATTCACCATAGCTCAATCAACCTGCCAGCTTGTTTTGGAAACAAACCAGCAGCTGCACACCCAGAGCTCTGCTTATCTGGCATACAGGTGTCCTTGTTTGCATATTTTAGTTATCCAATGGTTTGCTCTGGTGTCACAGGGTTCGTGCTGGAGGAATATAAAAAAATCCTCATTGCGCAGAAAGAAAATATTCTGTCTGTTGTCAAGAATGACTGCAGCTTCAGGTCAAAGGACCAGAGGTTGTTTTAAACTATTCACCGTAAGCTTTGTGAATTAATGAAGTGACCTTAGTGACAAGTTCCTGAAAGCATCCAAGGCAGTTATGCAGCTGGTACTACAGTGGCTGGGATGTTGTATTTTGAGGTACAATGAGAGAAGACAATCAGGTTCTGTGGCTGTGTTTGGAGTAGAAGGTAACAGTCCCTTCTGAGCATCAGCAAATTGTATAGGGAGACTGAGACGTGCATGTTAGTATGGATGATCAGTAAAGTAGTAACCACAAAAATACCATGGGGAAAAAACAAGGATAATTCTTCTAAGCAGAAGAGCAATAACTATTTACCATAAATGCTATAGAAAGAAATCCTACCTGTAAACGGAGCTAAATATTCATGAGATAAAAGATTTTTAATTACTTAGAACCTTAGTTGACCACAACATAGCATGAGTCCAACCCACAGAAACAGCTCAGCAAATGTTTAAGTTCAAGGATGGCAGTTGCACTACAGATGTAAATCTCATATATCCATTTGAGAAGAAAACAAAGTGGTAATTAAATTAAGATAATAACCCTAGATTTACATGATCTCTCCTAGAAACCAGGATCATTACCTCAAGACTAGTGACTTAAACAGGTCATCCTTTGAGATACAGGTGGAAAACAAACTTTCATTTTGTCTTGTTAAAAGTGAGTAGCATGTTTTGTCAGAGTTCCTGTGAAGATGTCTTGGTTTAGCATAATTAGAGGTAGTTTACTGAAATCTATTCTCCTTCATTTGTCCTAGTTAATTTTTGAAAGACACGATTAACTTCCTTTTCACTGCAATAAAATTATAAGTACTTGAAGAACAAAAAATTAATTTATTTTCAAAAATAATTATCATAAAATAAAAAGTTATTATTAAAAATCAGTGATCAAATATTCCTTGAAGTGTTATATTCAGCTAAATTAATAGATTTCTAAAGCATAAAATTAAAGGTTCATAATCTGAGTAATTCACACGTTCTACAGAAGTTTCTAATTTAACTCAGATAAACATCAGTTTAGAAGGAAGTCTCTTACATTTTCAAATTCATAATAAATAAAACTTCTAACAGAAAATACTCTGATACTTAGGTCTATGTTTTCAGAACTTAATTGAGTGCTCTGCTGGAGCAAATGCAATTTGCATTGGCTGAACTGGCTGTTCAACCACAGCCCACTGAACTGGTTGTTAATGTGCCACCAGCCTCTGATACTCCTCACCACACTTCCAGCCTTTTTCAGGAGTTTATCAGCATAGGCAGAGGCTGGAGCTGCCCTGCTCCTTCCCAGCCATGGGCAGAAACTGTCTACATTAGGAGGGTATTGAGATGCCTGGGCACTCTCTGTACAATCTTAAGTAGAAACCTCAGGTGATACAGGGAGTAAAAATTTCTTGTTTAGTGCAAAAGTTTTCCATACTCTCCTGCAGCAGGGAATTTGCATTAAAAAAACAGTCAACTGAGGGCAGAATTTGAATTTAAGGGTTTTGAATGGTCAGGATTATTCTTTTTTTATGTGTTTTCTTGAATGATCCTTTCCAAGTAGGAGTGGGAGGTCCCTTCCCAGGAGAGGTCTCACTGGGACCTTTCTACACTTCTATACAGATAAAAAAATAACATGGACATTTTGAAAACAATGAAAATCAATAATTCAACTTCTTGAACTTTTCAGGTGTCTCAGATGGTTGCCCTTACTCCTGGATTCAGGCAGCCAATGTTTTGCACACAAATTCTCTACATGCTTGCTGCCTGTCCACATCCCATGGTCTCCAGATTGGGAGCCATCTCCTATTGTAGCACACTGCTTAAATAAGCACAGAGTTACTGCCCTACATGAAAGCTTCCTTTACTTCTGAAGGAGGTTGCTGGGGACTAAAGTAAGGAGCTTTACTAAAGACCTACTTAGCCATGTGACATAAATTGAGGATGTAGAAATAGGTACAGCAAAGAAGAATATGACTGGGCAAACAATATCCCTTCAAGAAGTAAAATGTTTCTAAAACTGCAAAAAAGAAGAAGAAATTAATTGCAATAGGAAATTGAAGGGAAAGTAAAGGGAAAGAAAGGCAGGACAATAATTTTTAATTGATTTTTCCACTATTTTGGAGACTAATAGAGAAAAATATCAAAACAACTTGAATCATACAAAGCTGATGTCCTGGAAAGATGTAATCCTTTCGCTAGATGAGGACTTCTGCTATAAAATCAGAATATTTAAGTTTGAACAGCATAGTAGAGAATGAGGTCAGCTTGGCATGTTTAGTAACAATCTGTCTCGTAGGCAGAGCCTGCAGTTTGGAAAAAGCTACTATGAAGCTACTTTAGTTTAAGACTCAACTTTAATCCACTTGTTTCTAAGACAAGACCCAAACTGCCTCATTTCGTTTATAATCCAAACCACAGAGCTGTTCAGCCAGTATAAAGAGAGCTTGAAACAAGTCTAATTTATATTCAGGTTTTCCTGCATACCTGCCAAAGTGGTTATAAAATATTCACATGCGCATACACACATGTACAGATATCTACTGTTTATACACAGGCATATGGTCTCTGTGTCTGTGCAGCTGTGCACACACATACACATCTCTCAGGAATACTGTATGCATCTAACAATGGCTGTGCAGTTTGGCTTTTTAGTTTCTTAGTTACATTGAAAGCTATTTCTTACTTATTTAAAACTATACTCGAGATGTAGGTCCACTATAAAAAGTGAAGTGTTATTACTGAGTGATCATTTAGGAGTTTTTCTTTGTGTTTGCATCACATTTTTCCTTGTACTATTTGATTAACTTGCAATTTTGTTTAACCTGAAACTAAATATTTGCCTAAATCTGAAAAAAAGTCTTATTTTATAACTGAAATTCGTCTTGTACACATCCTCTACATTTTCTTTGCAAGTGCAGTGACTTGCTGGAAACCACTAGTTTAAAAGGGATCCCATATTAGGCCAAAACTAGGGCGGATGTTGGTGTCTGAAGCTTGCGTTCTGGAGGTTAGATATTGCTTGGCAGTCCCTTGGTGGGAAGGAAGGAGGAGCAAAACTGTTCCCTTCTATTTGTTCAGTTTATACAGTATTGAATTTTATGGAGAAAAAGAGTGTTTTTACTGCATATGTGATTTAATTGTAGGCAATATAAGGGAAATGCAGCAAACTACTTTGGTTTTTATTTCTTTTCCTTTTTTGGGCAGAAATGGAGCAAAATGCTATTTAAACAGAACCAATATGCTAAAGATGGTTTCCACCCTTTCACCAATCCCACAGATCTTACCCTGTCACGCACTGAGATAAACTTAAGAGAAAATATAAATACTTTTCTAGATAAAACCAGTCTCTCCTCTGTAAACATGGATTTGTTTTAACAAAGGCTGCTTTCAATAGTATAAATAATGATAAAAATAATGGAGTCACCAATGTTGTTTTGGTTCAATATCTGGGACAAATATCCCCTAATGTAAAACCAGTAAGCCTTATGAAGTCAGCTATTACGTTATTAATCTCATCACCCTTCAAATGCTTTATTCCTTTTATTACCTATGTCAGCATTCAGCCCACCTTCGCACCTCAAACTGGTGATACAGCATCAAGTGTTCTCATATAGTTTTTAAGTGCAAGGGATTTAGTTTGCTTTACTTAGCCTGTTGGAGTCTTCTACATGATTTCCCATCCTCAGATGTGTACATGGATTGAAAACCCTTCCATATGGCTTGGAGAATAAACTGTTATCTTTGTACTTCCCAATATGCCACTTGAGAATATCTTGTTTTAAAATTGTAGTTTCTAAAGAAGCTTTTTTAAAGAAAACTGACTTATATAAAGGCTCTCGTTTCCTAGGGCTGCCTCCCTCCTTGCTGTGCTGAGGATATAACATCAAACTGGTACTGAATATGGCCTGAGAAAGGGCGATCTGTTTCTAAAGTTTCTATCTAGTTAGCTTTTTCTGATGCAGACCTAGAGACATTTCTTCTCTAAACCTTAAGGGAAATAAATGTTTTGCATTGATCATGAGTTTGAGTATGGCTCTGAATCATTCTAGTTAGTAACTAACAGAAGCAAAGTCATTCCTTTAAGGGAAGATTTAGTAGGTAAGCCACCTTATGGAGCATCTGCTCCCAGTCTCATGGCAGAAGAAATGTTGCTTGATTTCCCTCCATGCAGCTCTGTTCCTGGGAGACAGTGCAAGTGCATTAGGCCAGCAAGATTATGGGTAACCTCCTTCTTTGCAATAACATTGATGAATTGCCATTCAACAGTTTTGGTGGTGTTTATAAGGGAGTTTTTATGACAGGGCATCATTCACAGCAGAAGTGGCCATGAGTGCATCTGCTCTCTTGCTTTCTTCTGCTTGACTCCAGGCTCACCACATGACATATTTCAGAAACAGTACTTCAATGGGAAACACAAATGGGCAGCAACTGACAGTAATTATTTTGTGGTACTCATTAAATTCTTAGCCATAAAGGAAGTGGTGATACATTGAGTTGTTTTCAAAGAAAGTATGTGGACGCACAGCCCTGCAAAACACACGGAAGGACATGTTCTGCCAAAAAAAAGAGTGAGTTTGGTCTAATAAACTCATATACAATTTGCAGGCAAAGCTTTTGCTCTCTAAATCTGTAAGAACAGAATTCCTACAGACACTATCTTGCTTCAACAAATGAAAGGTTTAAGAAAATACCAGCAGAGAATGGGCTTATCTTGGTCTTTTTTCGCAGAAAGTTAGTATCCCTAATATGCATCCTGTGCAGGTTTGAAGCAGAGAATAAATTTGTTTAAAATGAGAATTTCTCAAATCTGTGATAGCGACAAAGACAATGAAACTAAAATGCGTTTGCAAGTATTTAATTCAGCACTCAAAGCAGAATACTTTATGACAATTTCAGTTATGTTTCAAGGTTTAAAAGACTTAAAATATGCTAATTAAGACATTCAGAATGACAAAAGTTTCAATTTTGAAACTCCTCTTTCTCTGAAAACTACTTAGAGTAAAGCAATATTTGATTTATCCTGATGTGGGTTTAGATAGTTAATATCAAATGCTAAATTAAACGTCAATAATCCTTAAGGAGCCTATCTTAGTCACATTTTTTTAATCAAGGTTTTCAATGTGATCTTAAGGTCCATTTGTTCCCAGAATATAATGAGAATTGTACAAATCTCAAGCATTTCCAGGCAGAGTTCATTATAAGGGGTTCATTTATGCTCATTTAAGCTACATTTTAAATGCTTCATATGAAGATTTTGATTCCAAGAAAGTGAATAGAATAAATAGGGGACTGTGCAAGCTAAAGGATTCTCAGTTATAGCTTTCAGAAAAACAAACAAACAAAATCCATTCAGCCTCACCCCCCAGGCTAAAAAAAGACCAACAGTATGATTTTAAACAATTTTCTAGAAAAATGGCAGAAAGGAAAATGCAGGTTTTATTGTGTAAAATGTGAATCGGTTAATAATCAATGTTTTTTAGCAGAATATCCCTATTGGATGATGATTCATTAGTATTATCTCAGGGAAGGAGGTTATCGATAATTTGATACT
This sequence comes from Limosa lapponica baueri, assembly GCA_002844005.1. Taxonomy (NCBI): domain Eukaryota; kingdom Metazoa; phylum Chordata; class Aves; order Charadriiformes; family Scolopacidae; genus Limosa; species Limosa lapponica. The sequence goes on along the minus strand of KZ505961.1, from coordinate 298,097 downwards.
GTGCATCCACCATCCTAATCATTATTGTCAGAAAGTCTATTAAAGATCATAGGTCATGGATCTAAAATTAAGTATGCCATAAAAAAAAAAAAGAGCAAGAGACAAGGACAGACATTATTATAGATTAAGAATTGCACTAAAATGCATTGTATCAATTAATTTTGCTAAGATATTATTTGATAAAATAAAGCTACAATTTTCACTGAAACATTTCTCATTTAAAATCAACTGGAGGTGGAAGTCTGAATATTAAAAGCCCCACAACTCTGACTTTTTTTTCTCCTGCTGTGTATGAATCTGCCTTCAAAATGTATGTCTCCTACAGATTGTGCTGCAGTAGTCAACAAGGTAATAAGATACACTTTTATTTTTTGTCTTTTTGGTCTTGAAGCACTCTAGTTTTGGGACAACTCCACTCAAATTTCTCAATATTAAGCCAAATGGGAAGTTGAGAACTGTATGGCTGAATAGCATTTCAGAGCCATAACCGTGAAAAGAGATGCTGTAGTCAGTACGAGGGAAAAGACTATGCACCACGTTCCAGGCTGCGTGAAGGAGAACTTCACCCTGAGGACCAGCTAGTTGTACCAGATTTTAGCTTGACTGCTACAAGTGCAAGCCAAACTACACTGTCACTTTATGCGGTAGCCTTAGCCTGGGTCAGTGGACTGTCAGCAGGAATGTAATGCTCCCTTAAACATCTTGGCAGGAACTAATTCAAAACACCTACTAGAACTGGGCACATGTAACATATACATGCCTTTCTTGTAAGTTTCAAAACTGGACTATACAACTCAATAGAAGTATGTAATTTGTTCTTGGATATCCTGAAGAAAGGTGTTGGGAAGTTGGGCATTGCTCAAATGCTCCCCTAAATTCCTTTGTAAGGGTCACCAGGCCTGCATACCTTCCTTAATCTAATACACTTACATGTAACGTAAACTAGGTTGAAGGTGAAACCAAAAATAAGGTATTATAGTTTTCTTTTAAACAGAATAAAACATAGAAACAATACAATTATGATGTCTTTTGGTGTCTGTTAAGATAGGGATGACAAAGGAAAGGAAACCATGCTTAATTCCAGCCTAAAACCTGGAAGGTCATCCTCTTCATCTTTATATTCCAGCCATTAACTTATATCACTTCTTTAATGCCTTTTAGTATGGGACTCAAACTCATCGCATACACTTTTCCACTAGCTGAACTCACAGAGGACAACATTTTCTACCAAAGTTGCTTTGACATCTTTTATACTCCCTTCCTTCTTCCC
>KZ505961.1:233279-295681 GCA_002844005.1 Limosa lapponica baueri | reverse complement strand
CACTTCCGTGTCAAAAAGGTTATTGTTCTTCAACAGGATGGCTGCCTCCAGCACTGACTCGGGAATGCCAACTGTAATTAGAGACTTGGAAAAAACAGTGCATTTAATGGCTTATTCAGGGTGACAAGTGTTGTCTTACCTTGGGAATGTCTATGAGCTTAATAGGTGTAGCTTTCCATTTGGCTTTCCCTTGCTGCATCATTTGATACTAGCTTTCTTCTGCAGGTTTTTGAGACCAACGTTTAAGATATGCACACAGTGATCTTGTGTTGAAATCATAATAAAATGTCACAGTAATTTATTCACTGGGAACATTTTGCTAACTTCTTGTATTAATTCCCCTCAAAGCTAATTTAGATGCTTGTTGTCTGTGTGTTCCGCATCTGTCTGTATTAATAATTGTGCAAATGTCTGAACAAATTAAGACATTTTACAGCATTTAAACATCCCAAAGATCTTACATTTTCCGTGAAAGTAGAGAGGTTGTACTATAATTTATGGATGTTTTCCCATTAATCTCTGAATTGTTTTGGCAGCTTGTGCCTAAAAGCAGCAGTTACCTGGCAAGGACAGAATATCTGTCAGACCAGGAAGGGTGCCTGCATTCACTGGAGAGATAAATGAGAACACTGAAATAGAGTTAAGCCCAGAGAAGGAAGCTCATCCTCAGACAGACTTGCCAAGCTTGTTTCATTATAGCTTATAGCTTTCATTGTAGCTTAGTGAATGCTGTTAAGTATTCTGTCAAAATAAACTTACTTTTCCAGACAAGTAGCACTGCAAAACCCTGAGGTGCCACTGCTAATACTTGAACTTATTTACTGTTCTTTTGCTTAAAAAATACAGCTAATATAACAAAAAGTCCAAGTTTTCTTAAAATGTATTTTCTAATCCAAAAAATCTAGGAGCTTTTTCTAATTTGAAACTTTCCTGTCCAGCCTTAATAAAAAGAGAGATTATTTCTTAAAGTGTATCATTTATAAACCAGAATATTTTTTTTCATGTATTTTGAGGGCAGGAAAGTATGAGTCTTTCAAGTTCCTGTGGTTTTGATAATGTTACTCTATAGAATCACAATTCATACTCATCACTGGGGACACATATCCTGGAAGGTCTTTCTGCAACTTAAGCAGCAACCTTTTTAATTTCTAGAACAAATAATTATAGTTTAAGTTTCTTTGAGAAGAAAAACTGGAAATCAAAATCAGAAGACTGTCTTAAAAATATAATTTCAAATTTTTTGTACCTACTTATTTAAAATGTGTTTTTTTAGTTTCTTATTATATTTACTCAAAGTACATTCTATTAGTTAACCAACTCTTGTTCAAGCCAGAAGACCAAATTAACTTTATAGCATAATTAGAAAAGTAATTGGTTGAAATATAGAAGGTTAAAATGTAAAGGTATGTATAAAAAATATTTTCTTACAGAGAAAGGAGAAAAATGAAAACTGAAATCATAACAGGTTTAAATGGTGTATTATCTTTTTTCCCACTTTTTAAACAAACAAATTATTAATAGTTAACAGCAAAAAAGCAAACCTTCCATCTCTGCCTATTATACTTGTGACGAGAACTGACTTAAAAATCTTCAGTTCTAATTCTACAGAAGACAACATAACACCTCCAAAGCTTCAAGATGTCTGTATGCAAGATTTTGTACCATGCTAAAGAGATTTATTTTGGCTGAACTTTATTGGCCTAATTGGAACCAAGGAAGCATGTTTTCTGCTTCCACTGTTATTTTTCTCTGATCAAATCATAATGATTTATACTCGAGGGAAAATAAGACCACAGGTTCTACTCATATGAATCTTTGTGTATGCCACTGCGCACATTTACAATCATATTTTTCCAATCATCATTAACTGGGCTTTAGATGTAATACAATGCACTGTGAACAGCTGCCATTCCCTTCCCATACTCGTTTATTTACAATCCATATGCTTAATTGGATTTCACTTAACAACTGTATTAATCGACTTAGTTACTAAACATTTGTGGATCATGTAACTGTTATTTCATTATGTGCTAGATGAAGCTTATTTGTAAACAGATCTTAAATCCAAGATCAACTCTTCTAGCTCCACAGAGGTGTTATTTGCATTATTTTCTGTTAAGATCAGCCTGAGATCTGATACAGACCTAACAGTCCTTAGCCTTTAATTATTCTCCCTCCTCACTTCCTAGGACCTTCAGATGCTTTTTCTGTTCACAAGTCAGCAAGTTTTATTGCTTACCCCACATTCACCAGCAAAATCTACTAATAGGCAAGTCCAGTATTGCCTTTTCCCTAACACAGATTTGCAACAGTAATGTGGCCTTTCGAACTGATGAATAGGCATAATAAAATCACCAGCAGAGAATGAACTAGTTGACCTAAGAGATCTTTTTCATCTCTAATTTCTATGGGAAAAAAAATACAAAAAGTACATTAACCTCATCTACAATGTTCTCTGACAAATAATGATCCTGTTATAAGGTCATTACAGAAAATATTGAGATACATTGCAATACTGCTTACAAAATCATGCAATAAGCTCTTTACATTTGCAAGTTATATTGAACAGTACACTGTATGGAAGTATTTGTATTTAAACAGTTCACTCAAGAAGGTTCTATGAACACACTAAGTGCTTTGAAAGCTATTACAAAAATCACTCTCATTATATACCATGTAGTAACCTCAGAGCTATCAAAATCAAGCATAGGTTTTTTCCCAAAGCGATTGTAAACAGAAATATAGAATACCACTGAAGCTTATTTTAGTCAATATTTTTGGGATTAAAAAACCCCAAAAAACTCTATGGATCAAACAATGGTCCTTAAAAGAAAAATAAAAATGCAATCATTGAATTGCATCCTGTGAGAGGAAATTGGGCCAAAATTGATCTGGATAGACAAATTTATTATTACATGCAGTGAATGTACAATGAAATGTGATTAGAGCAAGTGTTCCATCAGTCCCTTTTGCAAGATCAAGCACGGAACAGCTCAGCCTTGATGAAAGGAATCGATAGCATTGAAAGCAAAATTGGAGGGCTCTCAAATCATCTTAATTCCTATTTTCTGAATGAGTGGAGTGAGATCGCTTGGTGCACATGCTAATAACCAAATTAGTGTGCTTTTGACTCAGTACAGAGTCAAGCTTCTATAAAACTTAAATAATACTGCTAACAAGAGGAAAAAAAAAAACAACCCACACGAAGCAAAGAAACCACAGAACACATACGTTCCACTTTGAAGTCTTAAGACTTCATTTCTCTTTTTGTAGACGTTAGGATATGTAAGCTACAACTTCACATTTCTTAATAGACATATTGACTAACAAGCGTTGTTCTCCCATATCTGGAAAGGTAATCTACTCAACAGGCACACAGACATACATGCACAGTGTACATAGCAAGTATCAACCTATGAGTCTCTGAAATCCACCACTCAGAAGCAAACAGTAAAGATTTCCTTTGAGATATTTCTCAGAAAATTTCCTCAGAAAGGGTTGAAGGTGGTTTCAGGGTCAGCTTAAGTCAACCTAAAACCGAATTGCCCTCAAGTCCTGCCTCCCTACTTCCCCCTCACGTTTCCTCTCAACCTCCCTCATGCACAGCAAGTCAGCTGTCAATGTGGCCAAAAACTGTGGAGACAAGGTGACAAAAAGGCAAAGGTTATGTGGCTATGTGTCACCCACTACTCCTAGAGAAAAATTCAAGACACACTCATAAATCTACAGATTCAGCAGCAGCAATCTGAGTTCTTTTTTGTATCACTTATCACATATTTGTATCACTTTCAGCAGCTTTTCAGTGTTCAGCTTCATACTGTTTGTATGCAAGACCCTCCTGAAGATCAGAGTGGGGAAGCTCAGAGGAATGGAGTGTCTCAGCAGCTACAGGTTAATGAAGTTCAAACTTCCCTCTGACATTTTTAAAGGCATATTTGAAATAACATAGATCCCTTTCCAGCTTTGACTAGAGCTATATTTTCACAAGTACAAGCTTTGAGCAACATATTCTTTAAGTATAAAGAATCAGCTGTGGTTGCAGCACAGAAAAGTGTCAGGGCAAAACCAAATAAAGAGCATCTCAACAGATCTCTGTTTCTCTATTTTCCTCAGGACTTGAGCACCAGAACTTCCACACAGCACCAATATTGCATTATCCCCCACCTTCAAACAAACAAACAAGCAAGTAAATAAATCAATCAATCACACTGTTACAAGGGTACAGCAGTAAAGGGTGCTTTGTAGTTACTCTAGTTATATAATTAGTAAAAAGACAGCAAGTAAACTAATGGTTCAGGACAATTAAATTATACTAATGCCTAATCCAGCACTTTTGTAACAGCTGGATCCAGGAGCAATGTCATGCTCTATTCTCAAGCCACATGTTGAAGGATGTAAGGCCAACAGTAATTATTACAGAATCACAGAATGATACGGGGTTGGAAGGGACCTCTGGAGATCATCTAGTCCAACCTCCCTGCCAAAGCAGGTCCACCTAGAGCAGGTTGCACAGGAATAATTATTACCCTATCATAGCTACCTGATCTAGAGGAAAGCTCACACTGCCCTTGGTAAGTAGGTTCAAAACAGGAGGTGTTTTATAATAGTCCATAAAATAACAAAAGGCCCTTATGTACATAACTTCTGAAGACAATATGGACTCTTGAGTCTCCTTTTTGAAAAATTACAGGTTTTGTTTTCTCCTTACAGGTGAGTCACATTCAAATATAAGATCTTCGTTAACTGCATGCTTCACATTTTTGCTATTTCTTTTAGCGCTTGTTGTGTAAGCTTGTGAATAACTTACAGATGAACTTACAAACACAAAATCTCTGTTCATCCGGAAATTGACTTTTGTAGAAATTAAAAAAAATTCCTAGATGCTATTTCTACCCAAATGACAGAGGAAGTAAGGTATCGGAGCACTAAGCATAGCAACAGTCCAGCACAGGTGGACAAGGCTGTCAATGCTAAATTTTTCTCATGCTGAATCCAGTAAAAGAACAGGCTGTATTGCAATTTATGAGACAATGTTGCTGTAATGCAAACCTGGAAAGTTATAAAAAACATATGGAGCACCTTCAGCTTTAACACTCAGCCTTGGCCACCAGCACGTCCTTGATGTTAACTGTGAGCCAGGCACTTGTTTTTAATTTGTGGTTCCTCTGTCATAATAGATTTCTGGATATGGTTAATAATATATGGCATTAGCCTAAAAGTCTGTTAGCTGACTGAACATGGTGGTTGGATTTTTAAGCTGTCAGAAAGCAAAGCGATAGATTTATTTATTTGTTTTTAAAAAAGTATAGAAGCAAGCAGCCTGACATTTGTTGCATTTAAAGTACAGCAGTGCACTTGTGACCTGTTCAGCTGCCTCCATTTGGGTGTCTAGTGAGAATACCAACTTGTCAACTATCCTGCTTTCAGGACGCACTTTGTACTCATTTTCATACATAAAAGAAAATTATCCTGTATAGCATTAGGCATTTGCGTTCCCACTCATCCAAGTCCTTTCAAAATAATGTTATCAAATGGGGGTGATATGTATATAAACCTGCACCAAAAAGTTCTCCATTCCACTTGAAGTTAGTACAGAATCAAATACTTCTTTTTTCTCTTAGTTTTAGTAGGTGTACTTGATGCCAATACAGTGCAAATTGATTCTCCAAAAATTTGGGGTGACTGGACTCCAAGCCTGAGTTACTAATAACCACCACTGGTAACACAGGGTCCATGAGTATATGGGAAAGCTCTAACCGGCTTCCAAACTACTAGAATCTGGTGTTTCACAGTTTCCTCATGGATAAAGTAATTCAAACTAGAAGTTACACAGATCGTGGTTAGCTAGGAAAACATTTTCTGCACCATGATGAGAAACAAAAAACAGCATAATTCCAACAATTCCTTGGGTAAAGATTTTTGCTAATTGAATTGACCCAATTGATCAGACCTAAAACCTGCTAGAAAGCTCATGTGATGAGAAAATAATGTATTTCCTGTTTTCTGCTGGCCGTATCAAATATACATGGGGAGCTATCTAAAACACAACATCACTATTTAGATAACCTCTGGTTACTAAAGAACTACGGACGCTGCTCTTCCATAACAACAAGTGGGTGTGACTCCCTATAGCACAACTTCAAGTGTAAGACCTTATCATGATCACTAGCTGTCATCTGTCAGGCTTCTGTGTCCCTTATTAATATAACTTTTAATGTAATGTTTCTATTATCAGTAGAGAAAGCTTTTTTATCATGAAGTTCTGCAAATATTTAGACATGTGAGCTGATAGCTTTTAACTGCCGTGATGTTCTTTTACTCCCCTAAGTCAGTTAAAAATTTTGTCATTATTGTCATTACTTGCATTAGACCCATGAAATCATTCAGTGCCTTCGCTAATTTAATTATAAAGTACTTTTCTAAATTCTAGTTTTAAAACATTTCACAATGAAAGTGATGGGTGGAGTATTCTGTTGTATGAAGTCAAATTTTAATCTTGTGGTCAAACCTTTTTACCAAATCAAATAGTTCCTTGATTGCATCTCCTGCAATAGCTGAAATGAAGGGTTGCCTTTTAGTAACCACTGATGGCACGGAAATAGTGCACCCTTTCAGTATATCATGTTTCTTGCAGCAGACCGATACTGATGCCTGCAGAAGCAACGATATTCACAATACAGATCTCAACATGTATGCAAGATAATCATACTCATATTTGCATATAGACAATGAAAAATACAAATGTTTCCTCTAACTGGATCACTATATGTAGCTTGGGTTCAATAAAAGGAAAATCTCTAAAAGACTGAAAATTAACAGATACAGATAACACAGAGGTTTTAAAACCCCTGTCCAATTTAGTGGTATTTGGCTGTTCTGCTGGTGTATCAGAAATAGAAATAGTATAAATTTTTGCAAGCTCACGGTGTTTTCATCTGCAGGCAAAATGAGCTGCTCTGGGAAAGTAACTTCAGGTGCCAGTTGTTTACATGAGCATTGCTAGAGCCCTGGGGAAAAGGTTCATTTTCTTCAGCTAGCTTGCAAAGAATCTCAGGGAAGTCTGCAATAATTTGCATCATGTCATGTTCTCTGGTGGCAGAGTTTCAGTCTGACCTCACAGCCTTGTGTTTGCAATATTATAGGTTTTCTGTGGTTGTGGTCCAAACCATGTTTGTGCTTACATGGCTTCAGCATGCTCTGATTTATCTTTTTTTTTTGTTTTCTACATTGCTGGCTCAGTCCAGTTTGACTAGCTGTGGTGATAACCTTCTGTAATACTATGCCTGACTGAAGCAGTAAATGATCTCCAAGAATGGAAGAAATTGTTTCATCTGAGTTCTGATATCTAATAATTTCTTCTGCTATTTTCAAACTTACATGTGATAACTGATTCTTTTTAAGCAGCTGCCTATTATTTTTTAACTCACAGGTTTGCAGTCAGTTCACCAGTTTTACCATGCAGGTGAAACTGGTGACATTCAGTAACCACATTTATCGTAGGCCCCCAAAACTTCTTCTGAGCTGCATATCAACATGGGGAATATCAAACTCATGCTAGTGTTCAGTTGAAGAGAGCTTTTCTTCTCCTCATAAAACTCATTAATTATGGGCATTGACTTTTGAAAAATATTTATTCACAAGGTTAAATAAGAGACCTTTGGCTCACTCAAGATTTGGAAAATGATACAGATGAATCCAGCCTTAGAAGAAACACTCTCATTGCCAGTCGAGTGCACAGATAGGAAACGAGCACTCAGAGCTCTTAAGGACAGAGGAGCAGGAAGGGTAGAGCCCAGCAACAGTTTCAGGCACAGCAAACACAACTCCTAGATCAGGGTTTCTGATTTCCTCTTTCTTTCAGAGCATCCGAGCAGCACTATCAGCTATCCAGTGTCAATAATAGCCCATAGTGCATGTTGTGTTAAGAAAAAAAAAAAAAAAAAAAAACAAAAAAACAACCCACATCAGGCCTTTAAAACATCTTCACTGACCTGGACAGATTTTGCATGAGCTATTATACTATTACTTTGCCTTGGTTCTTATGTACGGCTGATAAACATGGATTATTAAACCCTGCTTGGCATATAAGGAAAGTAATGCAAGCTGCTTCAAGTGACTTGTTCGGAAACAACTAGGGGCAGAACTGAGAATGTTTATTCATGTTTTCATGCTCTTAGTTCTCAATGCAGTACTTTACTCACCACAGTTTCATTAACTGAAAACACTGCCTTCTTAATGTCTCCTATCATGACTTTGGCTCTGAGAGGCCAAGACCATGCTGCATTGTCCCATCTGTATTACTGCGAAACCTAGTGAGTATTTAGAAATTGATGCAAGGTTACCAAACTAACACTTTCTCTAAAACATGTGCATGTGGAAAGGAGTTGCAAAAAAAATAAGCCAGAATATTGGTATGAAACAAGTCACAGTTGCTGCATTTAAAGTTTTAACATTTCAAAAGAAAGAGTTGGTAATCAAAACCACATGAGTTCAAGTATATATGCAAAAAAAAATACAGAAATACAGAATTTTGAAACATTTATGGGTCAGAGTTTTTTGCTATTATATTTCCTATTATTTAGCTATGCCTCAAATCACTTCTTCCCCACTCTCCACCCCTCCCCCGGCCTTAAAAAGTTTCAGGAAGTTCCAATTGCCTGTTTTCACCAAACTTGTCCCTCTACCTGTGCGCTGAAATAAGCATCTATTAACAAAAACCAGCTTACCCTGGCAAAATTGTTAGTCCAATTGACACATGGAATTCTCAACAAGAAGAGAAAAACATCTCAAGTGTGTACATGTTTTGTGTTCTTTCATTCAATATTCTGAATTGCTTTAATTACTATCTGCAATACCTGTCTGATGCCACACCAAGCTTTGTTCCATCGCTGCCATTTGTGACACAGATTTTATGGAGGCATTACACTGACAACACTAAAATGATCACTTACATTGTCATTCTAAGAGACAACTAATAATATGGTGTTCTGATAAAAAATGTCTACACGTAGCTAAAAGGTCCATACCCCAAATAAGCAGAAACTATCCCGATTTTCTCGTGTAGCATGCTCCTGAAAGAATATAACTCTTTAAATGACACCATCGGTAATGCATACATTTGTGAATATCATTATTCTCTGAATTTCTTTGCTTCATTGACAGGACAAAAATCCAGGATCAGCCTGACCACTGAATTACACAAAGTACAGTGGCACAAGAAAACTAATTTGAAGCAACTGAAGAAATGGACTTGGCTTTCATAGTCAATGAAATGAGAGCACTAACAATATCATGCTGTGGTTTTCATTCTTGCAGTTATTTAAGGCAGATATTATGGAAATCTTGACAGACATTGTCATTTCATTATCTATAGTCTCATTTCTGTGAGCCAGCTGCCTTGCTATTGAGGTTAAGCTTACATAACTGAGAAGACAGCTATTCATATATAATAATATTTATTTTCACTATTCTTTTTCCTTGCATTTATCATCATAATATCATTAGTCTTTTCTGCCTGCTCTTAGCTGCACTGGTTGCACTTGGGATTAGAAAGTAAGGGATGCTTACAGCTTAATAATGCTATAATGCAGTTTCGGTAGATCTTTTCTTTGGTTTTCCTGCCTTAGTCAAGTCAAGCTAAGATTAGATGGTCTTCACCAAAAAAAGGGGCTCTTTGTCTCCACTAGCCCCCTCGCCTAAAGTAGTTGATAAATTAATGGTACTATCAATTGGTGAACATTCTAAAATATGACAAGACAAGTTTAAATAGGAGGTATTAATTGGGATTTGTCCCATATGGGATTCGTTTTGGTCCTGTATGAACAGAGAGACAAACCAAAAGGCTTCTCTCCCATTCAAAACGTGACCTCTCTGGGTTTATTTGGGCTCTTGATATAGCAGACACTGAACTAGCTAATTAGCTTGGCATCGTTTCAGACAGCTGGATTAGAGTCAGTGATAAAGTGCAGCAGAAGGCACCTCTTGGCACAGGTCCCTGTAACTCATCCCGCCAGCCTAGAAATCCAGCGGAGGAGAGGGGTCCGCCAGGCTGGGGCTGGAGGCTCCTTCCAAGGCCAGAGAAACCATGCCATTTGTCAAAGACACATTTAACTATACATGCTTATACTGCAAGCGCAGAGAAATGTATCTAACAGAAATAAGTCATAGGACTGGGCCAAGCTACTGTAGGTTACTCCCCCCTGGACAAATACTCTGTCATTCTTTGCAGAAAAGACAAACTTTCACAAGCCAAAAGCTGCATTACAATTCATGGACATAGTTGCCACTCGTACCCTTTTAACTAGGACTCTCCCCAGCTGCGCCGACTTTACACCACGGAGCATGAATTTTGTATGGATGATCTTTAAACTATCTGGGAAATATGCTTAACAGTTTATGCTCCTGAAGTGATATGGGTAGCCAGTGTTACAGGGAAGTGTTTCAAAACAAGGAGGATACAGCAGTCAGGTAACACACCAGCATGAGATACCTCTGCTTCAGATAAGAGTAAATAATAGCAATGTTCAGCATATTGTTTGCTGATTAACAGAAATAAAAGTTTCAACCTTAATCTCTTTGCTGACTTTGTTATCATGTGTTACCTCACAAGGACAAAATTTGAGAGAGTATTTTTTAAACAATGGTTTAAATTTAACTACAGCAAGTCCTTCAGCTAAGCAGTGATTACATGCAGTATCCGTGTGTATTTTACAAGATTTTTGTTCATTCAAAATAGTTATCCATGTTAGATCACTGTCTCAACAGAGTGAGAAGGATCTTATTCAGTTATTTCATATGATGGAGTCTACTTTGACGTTCTTAGGTTCGTATATTCTTTCTAATAAACCCTGAGCGGTTTTCTATTCCCTTTTTCGCTTTCACACCCCTCCCACTCTATACCCTCCTTTGAAAAATTATATTTGTATGAAAGGGTGTATTTCCAGATTTTGTGGATATAATAGCGAGAACATTGAAGAGTGTATTCCTACGTGGGGGAACATGCTTTTTAACCTGGCTTTGTTATTATATGGTCCCTGAAATACATCAAGAGATTTAAAACATTCATCTTTGAATACAACTGTGGCAGGCTTGTATCATTTCCCATCCACATTACAATCTTATGATGTGAAGAGATTCATGGAGCTTTCTTTTCTTCTCTCATTAGAATCTTTGTCACTAAGAATGAGGTATCCAAATTTTAATGCCTCATATATTTTGTCAGCTATAGTGGTGTGCTATACCACTTTGACCTTTTTGATTGGCTTGCCATTTCAGTCCTTCCTATTTACAGCTTCATTAACCTGTGGGGGAGAGGTGGACTGGCTAACCAATCAACGGATGGTGTATTGAAAAGGTCAGTGTAGTCCAGCATATTTACAATCCCTTCACAAACCACATGCAAGTGGAAGATGTAGAGTTCCCCATTTAGGATGGCAAAGTTACAGCAACAGGAAAAATGAAGTGACATGAATTCACTCTGAATCTCAGACATTAGGAAAATGAAAGAAAGCAGTAAAAAAACTCCAACTCCATTTCAGAGAGATACCACATTTGTCAACTTGCAGTTCTTTGCAGAAAACATTTGATCTCGGCTAGATGACACTACCCAGATAAGTGAAATCTACAATTATTACTATTTTGTATTAGTCTTGAAGTCAACTCTAAAAAGCGTTTAATTGCCTGTTTAATATAACCCTGGGAAGAAAGAATAAAAACTGAACCAGCTCTTTTGCACAGAGAGCTTTTTAAACAGGAAATATCTGAATTTTGCCAACATTCTTTTCTATAGACTTCATTAAACATCATCTTCCATATGAGAAAACATTAATAATAGTTATGTAATTAGTGCCATTGTAAGATAAATAATTCAAAACTGGTTCATAAAATAAACTTCTACTTAGACCACAAAGAGATAGGACAAAATTTAGACTAAACATCGAATTTGATAGCAGAGGGCACTGTGCTATAGGAGGTTCTGTCTTTCAGATAAGAAAAGAAACTAAACTAATGGCCACTTATGATCACTGAGGTTGTTTAGTCATGTTAATCTTACTGACCTGGCCAGATTCCAGCTTCTGTAATTACACGTCTCTTGGAGTACCTAATTTTCCCTAAACCTAATTGTTTCGGGGTGGCAATGGGGTGGGGGGAAAGATAGCCTCTCTTGCTAAGTACCTTAGTGTTCTTGCATGAAGTGGAACAGCATTCCTGCAGCGAAAAGACAAGGAAATAATTTTACATGCGTAAGTTTGAACGGTGGTTATGAAACTACTTGGAAAAGTAACATACTGTGGAGAAATTTTAAAAAGCAAGATTTCCCCCATCAGTGAATAAATAATGCCAGCTCCAACTAGGATTTTGTCTTTCTTGCAAGAGACTACTTCTCTGTCCAGAACTAGAAAAGATTAATTAAAGAAGCACATGAAATAGGAAATAATTCATTGAGCTATTTACATTTATAAAATTGCCATTGGGTATGGCTTCATTTTGCCTATCCAGTTTAGCCTTTTTGGCACACCTTCTTCAGTTGTCTTAGCTCCATAGTCACTACTGGTACATCTCCAGTGGCTGTTCTCATTTATTTATTTAACGTTTATTCTTTATTCATATTAGAGTAACATTTAGGAAACAACTCATTTCACAGCCACATTATACATTCATATAATGAAAGACCGTAAGGTCTGAGGAGCAGAGATACAGAGACAAACATTTTCATCACCAAAGCAAATCAACTAAAAGACCTCCTTGGAGTTACACAGGATGCTTGTGGCAAAGGTAGAAAATAATGCGGGCCTCCTGCATGTCCATGCAGAATGTTTAAAACAGCAGTATGAGCCATGACAGCCCTGCTACTTCTTCAATTTCTAGGGAAGAGAAAATCTGAAGCTCAAAAATAAAAGCATAAATAAAATTGAAATGGATAAAAAATGGCAGAGGACTAAGTACAAATAAAGTGTGAATTAAGTCAAACATTTACAGCGACATGAAAGGTTATACACCTGCTCCACTGCATTTAATAGCTACACTTGGAGCATATACATGTGATCTCATGCACCTGAAGATCTCAGGGAGATAATTCAAACATTTATATTTCTCCTCCTGTTAAGCCTATTGAGAGTATTAAGGTCCCATCCATTTTGATACTGTTTAACATGTTTCTAAGATGGTGATTGTCTCCTCCTTTTCTCAGAGAAGCCAAACCACCCCTTCATAAAAAGGTTTTACATTTATTGATTGTGAAAGACATGATGTGTCTTCTCCATGATGTGGAGAAGCAGAGTGCAATAAAAATTGACTAATCTTAGGAGAGAGAGACCATCAATGCAAACTATAAATAAACAAAATCTTAAATTGTATTGGCATATCCTTTATGTATACATACACCAGGATTTTAAGAAAAATCTTGTCATTACATGAGTTCTCTTCAATGTGATAGTCACACAAAATGTTTCTGAGAAGTGTTATACTAAGTGGTCATTTTCACTTTATTTACCACAAAATGAAACCGTAAAGTTAATTACATCCTATTGCTAATCAGAGGGATCTGCTCCAAAGAAATACTCTGACATATTGGTAACTTGGTAATGTGTTAAATTTCTGTAGGCCAGTGATTTTTCTTGGCTTCCTCTACATAAACAACTAATAGTAAAGAAAGTAAATCAACACAATTTTATTGAAGTCTGTGTTGATTTAAACCATCTGAAGTTCTGGCTCAGTACTAAGAAAAGAGTATTTGTTATTGCAGGCAAAGCATACATAAAATGTAGGATATTTTATCTTTAGAGGCTTTGCTGGAAATGTTTTTCTTGGGTGCATGAAGAAAACTGAAGACAAACATTTTGAACATGAAAAAAATTTTCTCAGATTTTATGACCTCTGAAGAAAGAAGCTGATTGATTTACATAACCTAATTCTCATAGTTTTATTTGTGTTGTTGCTAAGCAAACATTCTTTCTTCCATTATAAAATAAGCCAAATCCTTGCTTAATTAATGTCTATAATATATTATCTGATGCTATCATAATTAAGATTTCTTTCATTCCCTTAATCATTATCTTCATTAAGTCCTAGAAATGTCTTGGATAGGTCAGAAACTCCTGAACCAACACAGCTGTCTGAACTCCAAATAGTAGCCAGTAACAGTGGACTCACAGGAAAAGCCAAGAAAAAAAAATAAAACAAATCAAACCAGCAGGAATTCTAATCATAAATAAAGACAAATTTTTGCTCAGCTCAGCAAAAATAAGGTAGCCAATTGCAAAGGACACCACAGCAATCTTTGGTTCTTCGTTCTTAATACTACAGTCTTGAATGCTTTGGCTAGCCATACATGTGTTCAATATTTTCTGCAGGATAAAGATCAAGTTAAAAAGAAACAACCCAAAACATTTCCTGGAAAATAAATTGAATGAGTACTGCAAAGAAGCATTTAGGAATGCAGTTCCACCCTGGTACCCTTTACACATTTGGTAAGAGAACAGGTTTTACAAAGATGAAAACTGAATTTTATTCTTTATTGTTATGTAGCATATATATAAGAAAAAGGGCACAAATATTTCTCCCCAAAATTATTATTTTTATAGGAATAAATATTGTTGAAGTGGCCTTTGATTTAAATTAATATTGCAATAGTTACTGTTGGCAAAACCTCTGTTCTGATTATGTCAACAAAGACATTGCTACCTGACAGAAGCTTAACTTTATGCCTACAGTAACTTGTGCAGTCTGAGGAGCCACGTGCCACAAAGCAAAATGCTGCAGATTCTTTGGTCACAGTTTGGGTTGAAAGGGGAACTCGTTTCCGTTCACTTATTCCCACCTCTCCACCAGTGAAGGGAAAGCAGTATGGTTTTATGGGACACAGGGATTTATTAGAACTCACTTGCTGATACTCATAATACCAGGAAGTTGGGCTGGAAACTATATTTCCAGATAGATACATGTAAAGTTAATATATTATGATACAAGCATATAGTTAGTTATATATTTTATATTTGTATATAGTTAATTATACACATCTGCGTAAATAAACGTATGTATGTATATACAAGTACATACTTCATCTGAAGTTACTCTGAAAGAGTTACAGACTTCTAGAAACACTCAGAAATACTTCACTTAATTTGATATAGTAGTATTTTTTTCAGAAAGTACCAGTTTACTAGGTAGGATTTTCAATTCTAAGATATATCTCAGAATAAAAAAGGATGAAAATACTGCCACTACTGCTCTTCCTTCCGTTCCATTCCCCATTCCAGAACTGCCCAATAAGACCTGAGATCTATAATGTTAGTCAAATATTTTCTTGTTAAACCACAGATGTAGGAAACCAAAGTTTAAGCTCCCCACCTCCCTTTTTCTTGACAGTATGTCTCTCCACCACAGAGTTAGAGTCAGTAAGTTTATTCCAATTTGTCATCTGCCAGAATAGGCACAATACAGCCTATAGTCTGCTGGCAATAGATTCTACTAATGTGAAATACAGAAGATGACGTTCACATTCATACTTCAAGTTACGTCTAAGTGTAGGGACCTGAATGTGAGTCACCCAACCTGGGTACCTGAAGACACTTCCATTCTCCATCCTTTTCTTCCTTACACCATCCCTTGGAGATGCCAAGACAAATAAATGATAAGTACTACTGTGTATCTTAAGGATTTAGAGAGGTCAAAATTTTTATTAAATGAATCACAATGTCTGCAAATTACAGTTTCTGAGGGGAGGCATGTTTAGCATAACCTGAAGTGTTTCTGAAGGCACCAGGAGGTGTATGAGAGCAGAAAGTCCTCAGGTACTTTGGAAAGACAATTTTTGGTGTTCTTGTTCTTGTTACTTGTTCATTCTGATGAAGCACAACTTCTACCTGAAGAAAATTTCTGATATTTATGAAGAAAGGAAAGTAGTCTACAACCAGCCAATTATTTAATAGGGATAAAAAAATTCTTCCTGGATTATGCAGGTGACTGTGAAACATGAGTTCCATTAAATGATTATACTGGTTTGAAGTGAAGCTTCCTTCATGTTTTATGAGCATCCCAAGAGCAAGGCTGGGAACAGCGCTGACTGAATGTCCCATGAATAATGCCAATGAACATTGGCCCTCAGATTTCAAAATTGGGGAGAACACCATACAGAAATCATTACCACATAAATGTATTTTTTTCCTATACATAAATGGATGTGAGAGTTTAAATAAAAAATATACTATTAAAGAGGACTTTCTAAGAAGCAGTCTTTTCACCATTCAAATCAGGCCAGATCTTAAAAGCAGTTTTACTTGCTTAATTGTTCTCCATCTTAAAAGTTCTCCATTCCTGATGCATTTTTTTTTTTAAAAAAAAGAAACTATACAAGTATTTTTCCAAAATCATAGGCTTCATTCTGTTTTCAAATGCCTGTGGATAGTTTCAAAACTCCTGTGACATCAGTATGATTTTTTTCTCTGTTGAGATGAACACGGTAAGATTTACTAAAACTGAAGATTAGCTTTCAAAGTGAAAAATTCACTTAATTTTAGGCAAAACCTCTCCTTAATTATTAAAAGAGCAAAGGTTTCCTTTAACTATGCCTACATATTGCCAGGCCAACGTTAGTAGTCCTGGCCATTTTGTTAAATTAACAATTTCATAGAGGAGCACCAGAAACGACTTGTATTTACCATCTCAGTGTCTCCCATTGCCAACTGTACCCTCTCTCTTATTCTGCACTCGACGTTTTGGCAGAGGAAAGAGTTTTTTATCCAAGAGCAAAAATAAGGAATATAAATACAAACATCATAAAATGGTGAAGAGATTTATTGTTTGATACAGGTAGGTAAGAACTGTGAGGGAGCAACATTTCTCTAGAAATTAGTAAATAGAGAGATTTCTGCTGCCCTTCTCCTGCTATCCACTAATCCATATCTAATCATAGATATGAATTGAGATTCTGCATAATGCAAATGGAAAGAGAATATTGCATCCACGAACTGAGAAAGGCAATGTCTGTATGTGATTGCCCACGAATAAGACTGTCCACATGTCCATGGGCTTATGTATCTACGTATGCATGCACAGACATGTTACAACCTAACAAAAAGGAGGTAAATCTAAAACCTGTAAATTAGATATTAGAGCAATTGAGGAGATGAAGGGTGCGGTGGATCTCAGATGACATAAGACATGCCTGCAACAGCAAGCAGGGTGGTCAGCAGGAAAGGATTTGTACAACAAAGTGGCTGATGCTAAGGCCCCAAAGTGCACACTGTAAGCATTTCAGGGCATTTTACTAAGATGACCTCCAGTCTGGTCCTGTGGATCTTCTGGTACTACTGGAAGGAGCCCCATTCATGTGCTCCAAGACTGCTAACAAAGCAAGCTGAGAACAGTGAGAAAACATCGAGATTTTTTTTTCCAAGAGGAAGCCTCTGCTGGGAACTAAAATGTTACTGTGGGCACACATCACTCTATTCTGGATTGTATGCATATGAGAAATACCAGACGTTCATCTCTCTTCCACAGCGATGATGGACTTAGTTTACAGGTTTCTCAAACAGCCACTGCCACGTTCTTCCAACTTCAATCACGTATATTTAGAATCATAGAATTGTCTAGGTTGGAAGGGACCTTTAAGATCATCTAGTCCAACCATAAACCTAACTCTGACAAAAACCAAAAAAACACATCACTAAACCATGTCACTAAGCACTATGTCAACCCACCTTTTGAATACCTCCAGGGATGGTGCCTCAACCACTTCCCTGGGCAGCCCATTCCAATGCTTAATAACCCTTTCAGTGTAAAATTTTTTCCTAATATCCAATCTGAACCTCCCCTGGTGCAACTTGAGGCCATTTCCTCTTGTCCTATTGCCTGTGACTTGGGAGAAGACACCAATCCCCCCTCTCTACAACCTCCTTTCAGGTAGTTGTAGAGAGTGAGAAGGTCTCCCCTCAGCCTCTTTTTCTGTAGGCTGAATAACCCCAGCTCCCTCAGTCTTTCCTCATAAGATTTACTCTCCAGACCCCTCACCAGCTTCATTGCCCTTCTAAGGATGGGCATTAATCTAAAAAAAAAATCTAAAAATTTAGATGATATAGTGCTTACAAAATGCAATTTAAACATACCTCACTATAGAATACTAAACTATTGCTTTTCCTTTGGTAAAGAGTTGAGTGCAACCTGAGCACAGTGGTTCAGCAGGTGAGCTTTCTGAGAGACAACAGAAGTAGAATGCATTAGTATAATTTAGAATAACATTAAACATTTTTGGGGCCATTTTCATACACTACACAGCAAAATAAAATGTTGTGGGAGTTTTTTCTTAAGTGAAACATTTCACCAGTTCATTTCTTGGAAAAAGATTTTATTTGAAAGCACGAAACATAACCACCACTTAAATGGTTTGTCACTAGGCCAAGGAACGATCCCTGCACTGAGTGGGCACAGCATTTTCCATAGTTGATGATTAAATGATAATGGCAGCATTTCAACAAAAGCGATGTTAACTGCTTATGGCAAAAGCAGAAATCACGTGAGAAAAGTGGAGACCATGCTGGATCATGCTAGGGATTCCCCAAAGATGAAAATTTTGCTCATATTTCCTCTCAATCACAGAGATGAAGTGAGAGATCACTTAGCCTCTGTGTCTTCCCACTTTTATGATAAATTTTGTCTGCATCTCTTATTGATTTTGCTGTTTCTTGCTGTCTCTTTTTATACGCTTCTCCTGGCAAGGGCACATGTTATTTGGGATTAGTTAAAAGGTAGGTGTTCCCAGCATTAATAACAGCATGCCTGAAGCATCCTGAAGCAGCAGTTATTGTTAGAGAGAATTTGTACATCAAAATATCATAAAAAGTGCACCTCTGTAGGGTTTCACTGGGAGATCACGTGATAGTTGCAGTTTCTATTGTATTTCACTTTATATTTGCATGACCATTTAAACCCGAAAATTAAATCAAGTTTTAGAGCTAGAGGAGAACAAATATCTGGATGAAACTGCACAAATGCTGCACATGAAAAGCAGCATAAATTTGCATTACTTTTATTTATAAGTAAATTCATGTGAATTCTTTGCCACACAGAGGACAGGATGACGGTCATAGCACCCACAATCACAACAAAGAAATCATGTCATAACTTTCATACAAAAACTGCATTTAATTTCATTTTAGGACTTTTGGGAACTTAAAGAAAGAGATTACTTTTCTGGAGAATGCTCCACAGATAAATTTTCAAGCTGAGGCTATCCATGAAATAATAGAGATTTAAAAAAAATAAAACAAAATTGGGAAGAAAGCAGCAAAGAGTGTGGAAAAACCTCTCCACAGTTCTATCACTCTCTAAGGAAAGAAAGTTTAATTGTGAGATATTTGCCACCACTTCCTTCACAGTCAGCAAACCTTGTCTCTCAAGCAAAGAAGCAAACCCAGGAGTCAGCAGCCGAGCTCACTTTCATATTCATATTAATAGTGTCTTGGAATAAATTCAATTGCAACATCAGATTTCTCTCCTTTACTCTTTGGTAGCTGAACAGAAACATGCTGAGATCTAGGCTTCATACAAAACTTTATGAAAGGCAACAAAATAAAGATAATCATCTGAGAATTAATAGACATCCCCAGTGATGCGTTACAAAGGCAAATAATGACTAAACCACTTATTTATGTGCAGTTTGTGATTTTACAATTCAAACAAATGTGAACTTACAGAAAAAAAGATTATGATGGAGGAATAAACTGACAAGGAGATTTTTTTCAGTGTAATCATGCTGTACACAACAGGGAGATATTATATGCCCAGATTACACAGTTATTTCTAGTGCCTCCTGCCCCACCAAGTGGACTAATAGTGTTATTTTTTATCATAAATTTGTATATTCTTTTTCTTTCAGAACTAAATGAAGTGTATGTTCCCATAGCAACAAAAGCTAATTCCTTCCAAATTTAGGTCTGAACCTTTAGCACTGAATTCCACGGAAGCTTACTTTCATATGAATCTTTGAAATGTGCTATTATACAGGCAGTTTTAATCTGCAGAGCTCAAAGACAGAGGGGGAAACAAATCAGTAATCTACACATGGCACAATACGCACATCCATAAATGTACCATAAACTTCAATTTTTTAATCCTTTACTTCTCCTGAAAAATCTGTTTAACATGTCTGCTGCTGCTTTTTGCAAAATTTTTGTTCCAGAACATAACAATGATTGTTAGACAATTTACAGTTCTAACAGAGAGCCTTGTAAATTGTCATACACAGTGAGTTCCAGCCTTCTAACAGCAAGAACAGCTATTGGGAATATTTAATTTAGATGAGCACTTAAATACTGTTTCGTTGTATGAAATTAATAGGCTAGAGAAGACTTTCAAGGACAAGAACAGGACTAAAACAAATGCCAACTCAGGCTCCAAAAACTTAAGGAAAAACTTACTGTATCATGCCTAGGATGGGGAGAGTTCCAGGTGTACAAAAACAGTCATCAGTTCAATTCATCAAGAACCTTAACCATTGATTCATGTCCCCTTTTTAAAAAGGTACAGTCCACATCACCTCCACCGCCTTCAAAGTGAGTCAGATTTCTTTTGCTTATAGGTGAAGTTGTACATTCACTCTTCTCATAGGAAAGCCATCTCATGGCTTCTCCTTTCCCACCCACATTTTCATTCCAAGTTTTCAAAGACTAAGTTACCTCTTTAATATAAATTATGGAATGCATGGCTGCATTTATAGTGTTCTATTATAAAATTTTAAAATAGCTCAGGAAAAGACGAAAGCATATGCTCAAAAGTAACTTAAATTTAGAACTACACAAGTCAGAGAACACTTTGTAGAAGCTGAAAAGAAGGTTAAACCATACTAAATCCCAATTCTTTGGCTACAGGGGGTCTCATTAATTTTCCATAACCAAGCAATTTCCACTGCATTCGTAACAGATAATGTCCTCCCATCTCCCTCTTGTATTAGAGTGAGTTTTATACTACATCAGTATAAGACAGCATTTGTATTAAAGTTTCATGACTTCTCAGAAAAAAGCATTTCCTGTATACCATTTAGATTGTAATGCCCATCCTTTCCAGGGACACCCCAAATCACTACACTTCTGTCTAATGACCTCTATCCATTGATATCTGAAATATTATTGACACTATAAGGTATCATAATATTTTGAAAATTATACATTTAAATATGTATTCAAACAGACGATGAAAGTATCTGCTAAACATTCTGGTGTCAGTGCAGTTGTGCCTCAAGGAAACTGGTCATTAACATATTTAACACCAGTAACTTGGACGCTGCTTTATTTTACTTTTATTGAGACTTTACTCTGGTTTTGGTCAGTTTGGCTCAACTAACACCCCAATCACACCCAGGAAGCAACAGATCCAACACCAACACAAAAACTTCAGAACAGCTAGATATGGTGACAGATGTAGCTTCATGCAACCAGGAAAAGACAAATAGCACAGTCCACAGGAGAAAAACACTTAACAGCAGGCTGCTTCACCTAATTCTCTGAAATCACAAAAATACTTTCTTTTTCCTTATTAAGAGGAAGAGTAGGAGCATAGAGTCTTCAGCATAAAGTACAGAGGAGAATTCCCATTGTGATGCATTCTGTCTACAGAGATCATATTTTCCAGCAAATCATAATATCTAAGAAAATTTATTGAAATGCAGCCCAAATGGCCCCAGTCCTTTCTGAGGTCCTGAGACTTTCTACAGCTACAGGAAGAGACCGTAACACAAACTTTGTTTATTGCAGTTCTGTAGAAGCAAAAAAATATCTCTTTTAAGATGTTTGTATATAACGTATCTCATACCCTAAAAAGAACATACCGATTGAAGGCTATTAAAAATAATTACTGAGATGTTTAGAAAAGCAACCTTAGTTTACAAAAACACTAATTAATTTTTTTATTCTTTCCTTCTCTTTCTCAAGATATGAGAGTTTTCATCTTCCTCATTATAAGAGTCCTACTTTCAAGTGACAGCTACTAAAAATATACATCATTCATGCCCTCACAGTCTGAAACGTGGGCCCAGTTCTGGTCTCAGACATCTAGATAAATCCCACCATTAATCATATAGCAAGGCTCGAATGGTTTTTTACAAGGTGTTCCTTAATAAATGTTTGCATTTCAGACACCGATATGGATATATATGTAACATAAGCCTGGAAGACATCCAGGATGTCATCCAGGGTTATTTGATTTTTAAAAGTCATCACGAAGTCAGGCTCACAAAATTATGCAATAACGCCAGGAATAGCCATTGCAAAGCATCAGCTGCTTTAGCCCGTGCTACTATAATCTTTCTTACATATCATGAGGTAGCAAATCCTGAAATAGGAGCTGTTATATACTGGAAGCATTTTTGAAGAGTTGGCAATTTTTTAAGACCTTAAAATCAGTATAATCCAAACTACTTCCCTGGTTACATTTCAGTTTCTCTGTGCTGATTAAACCTTCCAGACAAACCATACAGAATTGCAGACATATATTGCTGAACCCTTTTACATTTTTACTCCCTTTTCAATGTTCAGTCCTGAATTATGCATTTAATGCGAACTCAGAAACTCTTTAAATATCTCATCATCTTTTATTTAGAGATAGTTTAACTTGAAAAGTCATGTTAGGAGGATTTGCTTTACATTTTTAAAGAGCAATATTTCCTTTACAACCAAGCCTTAAGTGGTCTTACTTAAAAGCAGTCTTAGCTGTTTTCAGGAGATCTTATTGGATTTGCACTAGTGGTACTAAAAGCTATTTCTAAATATCTAAATCAGTAGCAATACATTTTGTTCATCTGTGTTTGTCCCAATATTAATAATTCTTCAAGCTAAAAACCAGAAAATAAACTGCCCAAACCCCCAACAATGCATATAAACATTTATTTCTGTGAATTTCTCTTCCTTTCTATATACAGTGGTCCCAGAGATGATCAATATGGCAATTACCTGCCAATCCAGAAAGCTAATTACCACTCATTTTCAGAGACTGTCACGGCAGAAGCACTAAAGAGTTCTGAAAATAAGCCAAAGAGACTCATTAAAGAGCTCTGGTACATGTTTCTTTGCTTTTCCTTGGGAAAATAGGCACATCATTACAGTTTATATGAAGAAGTTGGGTGGTAACACCAGTGAAATTCAAGTAGCTGTGATGCAAAGTATTTGGCTGAAAGGAGACATCATCAGTATATCATCACAAATATATTTTGTTTTGTGTATTTTGTAACTAATTTGTCTTAACTTGAAATGAGTAGTTCTGCAGTGGATTTCTGTGACAGGGCAGACATCCCTCTGATGCATATATTGAGGATATCCCTTCCCATGCTACTTGTTAAGAGTTAAAGACTTTAACAGTTTACCTATGGGACTGTTTCTTAGTGCCTTATAAGCATGAATAAAAATAAGACTGTTCATCCCTTCTGCAGTAAAATCATACTGAATGCACATGTTCATCACATCATCCTCTCAAATCAGATGGTCTGTACTAATCTGTGGATTTTTAAAAGAAATCTCTGCCACCTGTGCAATCCTGCATGTGTTAGAAACACTCTTCATGGCTGGGATATCATCCAACAGTAGATGTTTCTGGCCTTCATTGTTGCAGTATCCTTAAGAGAAAGAGTTGTCCTCTGACAGCAACTGCTTAGCATTTAGTTAAGCATGTGTTGGTTACCCCATCCTTGAAAGGAAAAGGTAGGTGGTCTAATGGAAGGAAGAAGGTGTGTTACAGAAGGGATTTGGTAAAGAACAGGTGAGGTGGAGGTTGATAAGGCAAAGGAAAGAAAAAATAATAAACAATGAATGAGGAGGAAAGAAGTAAAACCTAAGATTTCTCTGTGTCATGTATGTAGTTTTGCAGTCATATCATCTCCTGGATTAAGTGTATTAAAGGCTCTTATAGTACACCCGCAGATGCCAATAGCGCAGTTATAGGGGACATTTGTGCAGTGGTACTAGAAAGATGTTGGCAGGTTTAGACAGTTCTCAGGCACAGTCTAAATCCACTGGGTATATTTTAGGACGCAAACTAGAAATTACATTTCCAGAACAAAATATAATTTCCAGCATCAGAAATCTTTGCTTTCCTACAGAACTCCTTTATATTGCTCAGATGTGTAGCCCATTACAAAGCAGCAAAATGAAAGGCAAGGTTTGCCAAGATTAGCAAGGTGGAAGATGTCTGGTTTGAGACTAACACTTTAGGTCTTTCAGAGAAAATGTTTGATGAATTGGCAGAAGAAAAGTTTGAAGGAAAGCTCATGGGGGCATATGGGGAAAAACAATGTAATGGATTTTCCTCATGAGTATTAAAATGAATTTTCCATTTCTATCTCGGTTGAATCCAGCATAGATCCTTGTTCTATCTGACATTTCAGAGGCTCCTCTATGTAGTGGGAAGAGCCCACATAAATAAGATGGAAGTTTCATGTAACATTAGCTATTGAAGACAGTATTATTGCTGTCAAAACATGTATTTATTAGAAATGGATAAGTGGGAAGGAAATCCTTCTATTCTTCTCAATTTATCCATCTCATAATTTCTAATTAAATGGAGCCTATATCTCAATTGCTCTGGCTCTTGGAATTAAAGAAGAGCAGCTCCTATGATAAGCTCTTCCCTCATCTCAAAATCCAAACCATTTAATTTACTTAATATACTTAAGTTTATAATAATTAAAATTGTAATTTAAAAATAGTAACACAGCCTTTTCTTTTATAACGTGGTTTCAAAATAAGCATACGACAGATTAGTGAAAATTTTTTCTAAACTGCTTGAAACTTTCAATATCAGTCTTGTATATAATTTCAAGAGTCTATGAGGATGCATATAAAAAATTACTAGATCTGTTGTGTGGTATAATTATTTTTTAAATCATAGGGTATATCTTACGAAGAAATAAAGCTTGAACAATACTGTATTTTAAACACACAGAGATAGCTTAGGGGAATGGTGAGAGATCAGCAGATATTGTGGAGAAAGTCTTCTGCCCTGATATCAAAGCAAAAACTTGCTCCACATCTTCATGTTAAGCAGGTTAAAAAGCAAATATCTGAAAATAGCTCTAGCCTCACTAAATGACCCCAAATCGCCTTCAAATAGAATTTTTTTGTAAAATTACATTAAGATGGTTTTACTGGAGAGCTTTTAAAAATATGCTCTGAGCAACTTCAACTTCTTCCTTTGAAAGACCAGGCTATATACAGCACTTATCTTCAAAGAATTTGCAGTTACATTTACATTTAGTGGAGTTTAATAGAATATGCCCAGTCCAACATACAACAGGATTTTTCTTCATTGTTTTTACTGAAAAACCTTCATTTGAAGAAAAAAATAAATAGAGATTTTAATATTTCTAAGTACACAAATATCTTTGAAAACAAACCAAGAAATTTTTCTATAGTCAGATTTTTTAAATCACTGCTTAAATGGTAACTAATCGTATGATAATAGAACAAGGTGAAATACTGAATATTCTGAGTGACAGTGTTTTTATTAATCAAGAAGCAAGTATGACACTTCCATTAAATACCAAAGTATCCAATTGACTATCCAGTACTTAAAGGAAATTTGAGGGTTTCTGAAGTATACACCGGGTGACAGCTAGCCCAAAGAAGCAAATATATATAATCTTACATTATAATTGTTTTAGAAAAATGTTCATGTGTTGAAAAAGAATATGTGGATTTTTAAGCCACAACTGTTGCTTTTTCTAAAAAAAGGAGTGAAGTTAAAAGTCTTAATTCCTATTAAAAAAAAATTAAATAAACCAGCATATGAGTGTCCCACCATGAAGAAAATCTTGGTTTTATACTTCCAATTAGAAGATTAACGGGTTTGTGGTTTTCAGCGAGGCGTGCTAAACTTTTTTACAGCAAAGACCCTCCTAAAGAGCTCTATCAAGAGGAGCTCCAGTTCCTGCACACTTCCAGGTAACTACTGCTTCAGTGTCCCTTACACCTTCAGGATCACAGTGTACTGAGTATTCGGGAGTTGCTTAGCATGTACTTATATGTGTTGAGAGAAATTTAAAATTACAAAGAGTGCCAGGAATGCCAGTCACCTCCACAAAGATGAATATAAGACAAGCTAAACAGATGATCTTTGAGTCAAACCACCTTGCACATCTATTTGCAGCCAGACAAAAAGTACGGAGCAGAGCAAAATTTACTGTGGTACGCTATACTTGTAATATTGTCATAGGTGTTAACAATCTGATGATACCTCAAACCTTCACTGCCAGCAGAGCAGTGCAAAATTTAAGGTGTAGGGTTGATGGTACATCAACATTGGACATTCTGAACTTTAACAGTAGTAATCCTTTGTGGGGCAGGAGATGTTCCTCTGTGTAATAATATACAGTGGGGGGACTTGGGGTTTTTTTTGTTGTTTTTTTATTCAGTAGAAACCACTGGCCCTCTTAGTCTACCTGAGTTTGGATACACTGAACTACTTCTCATTGGTACTAAACACACTGAGGGCATTTCAAAATACGATTCTAAACCCACCACACTTAAGGTCAGAGAGAAAAGGGGACCATGGCTAGAACTGACATCTACTGAACACTGGTGAACTTGTCACATTATATTCGCTATGAAACAAGTAGTTCTGAAGATGAAACTATGTTCAACTGATTTGAGAAGCATTTTTGAAAAATATGAAAAAAAAAATCTTAAAAAAAGGTAATCCATGGCATAGCTCTCCAGTAATTTCAAATATATATATATATTCCTAAGTGTACATAAGAGAGTATCAAGTATAAAACTATAAGCCAATGATATCTATGCAAGGCTAAAGCTTAGCACCAGTACTGACTGTCACCGCAATTCTCAAGATTATGCATTGCTGTTCAGAACAAGTCATTTAGCCTAATCCAAGACCCCTGTGGTCAGGATGACAGGATTTTAGGTTAATTCCCAGTTGGCATCTGATCATCTGTGAGTGGCTGCTGGAGAAAGTCCACACATCACTGCTTCTCAGCTCGCCAGCTAAGGATGTGACCACCGGCCACACAGACCCCATGTTGCTCAACCACCATAGTGACCCTGAGGCTCTCCCCATGCTCAGATAATATGGTTTACGTAGTCCTGAAATGCGAAACCACCGTGGATGAACCAATTCTCAAATTAAATTTAAAAGCTTGAAACCCTTTTCTACTCTTTCCTACTCTTCTTCCTTAGTAGAGGGGTGAGGGGGGAAGAGAGAGAAAGAAAGTGCTAAAGAAATATTCTGCCACTTTGTCAATTTTATTTTGTGTGAGAAGGTTCACAAAAGCAAGGCTATGAAATATGAAATAGTTCATGGCTTCTTTCTCCATATTGAAAAATATTGGGTTTGGACTCAAAATACAACAGTGAAACTTGAAATAAAATGACTTTTGTGCCATGCAGTAAAATTTGCAATTTGCCACAAATTATAATACAGACTTTTTTCCTAAGATTACAGGAGAAAGAAAAAAAATGAGTAAAATATTTACTGTCAGTAAAAGTCTAGTGACAAATTAGTGCTATCAGTTTATTCTTGTTAATATAGCACAACAAAAAATATTGCTTTAGTAGCAATACTTTTTCCTAGTAAAAAAGACATTATTTGAAACCATACATTTAAAAAGTGTAATGCACTTCTGGCAAGCATATGGGCTCTGATTGTCAAACATATGCCATAAATTCATAGGCAGAGTCAGGGCAAATCATTTGACCTTCTTGTGGCTCAGACAATCCAGCTGTAAAATTAGATGAAAGCAGAACTGATAAACAGATGCTGCTGCATCCAATTTGAGCTTTCTTGAACAAAAAACATCTTAAGAGAGTTGAATTAATGTCTTCTATGAACTTCAATATTTTATTTGATGCTTATTGGCACAATCTGTAAATTAAAATAAAAAACGACAAATTTTACAAGTCTGCTGAAGGTATTATATTCAATTTCCTAATTTAAAATTCCTTACACATTTCCAAAGATAGGCAGTAGCTACCTGGAGAACTGAGCCTACTGGCCTTTGGCAAGGAAGGTTTGCCTGGAGTGAGTTGGGTACTGCAGACTAAACCATCTGTCACATCCACTCTGGACCCGTGAGAGCTTAGAGGGGCATCCAGAGAGAAGGCCAGGCAAAAGCACATGACATATGCACTGATTTAGTTCATTTTCTAGGCAGTCAGCCACCCCACAAGCTCTAGCTGGAATTTGAAATTCCTCTTTCCTCTCATCAAAGCATAGAGAAATTTACTTTTTGCTCATATCTGGGTTGCCAGCTTCTGCTGAACTCAGCGTGTTGGCAGCTGATAATAGTGTACTGCAATGTCCTATCCAGCAGGCTCTACCTTCCCTGCTAGGTGGAATCAGTCACACCTACACTACCACAGGTGTACATTGCTCATATTGCATCTGTGCAATTGCAGGTGGTGGACCCTTAAAAACCTTAAAACCAGAGTTTGCTCTCAAGCAGGCAGGCAGGCAGGTGAACGCGACCATTGAGAGTTGCGGACACCCAAGTAGGAATACGAATTTCCACCTTGCTGGTTTTGGATTTACTAGAAATTTATATTGGGAAAGTATTTAAAAGTCATGAAGGAAATTTAGAAAAGAAAAAAAAACAGAACACAAAAACCAGAATGCACACCCACGACTAAAGTCTGCTTACTTCTACTTGAAGTTGGGAATGCTCATTACTCCTATCAGTACAGCACTTGAGATATTATTTCAAAGACGGGTGAGGCAAGCACATCTAAATTTGCACCTTTTCTCTTGTCCTCACTTTTTGGAGGTGGAGAAATTGTATTTTGATTATTTTTGAGACCATAATTTTGAGCAAGCAAATAAACAAAAAGCCGAGAGGTTTCACCTAAGGGAGAGTGAAATTAAGTGTGCTGCATGTTTTTTTCCTATCCTGTTTTGTCTATTGACTCCGTAAAGCACTCAACTAATTCAGTCAGAGCTGAAGCCACGTTTGCCTCACTCACTTTTCCAAATCAGAAACTATTTCCTTTTCAGCAAATTAATTGCCTTCCCCTGCCCCAAAGGTGGAGGGTGCTTGCTTAAGTCAAGTAACCGTACAATTTCTGATGCAGATATTTTAGAGTATGAAGTATGGCAGTATGGAGTCCTCAGTGATGACTCTGGGCCTAGGACATATTATAATTAAACACAACTAAGCCAAAACACTAAAACAAGTTTCATTTTTTTTTTTTTTTTTTTTATAACGCTGTCTAACTGTGCCAACAGGTGTAGTTCTCATTAGAAATAATAAGGAAGTTCTAATAATTACTGCACTATATTTTTGGTGGCAGCAAAGAAAATAAATTCTTCCTAAATGTATTACCCCTGGTTTTGCCCTACAGGACTAAAGCTGATGGAAATACATTTCTCTTATAAACACCTCCTCATACCTTTGGAGCTGTTTATGAGGAAGAAGTTATTACATTAATTATCCTGTCATTCTGAAATTTAATTCATGTAGCAATATCCAATATCATGTCCTAAGGACACATTATATTTTCAGATAAAGATTTTTTATTATTATTTCAAAAAGGCCCTTTATTTTTAACAAATTTGCATGAGTTCTTGTCATTTTATCTGATTTTGTTCTTTCATGGAACTAATCCATCACCTGGTTATGAAGATAGCTTTTGCATTTGAAGACTGCTTTGCCAGGGAATGTATGCATATTTTATATCTTCCTGAAAACAGAGTTTAAAGAATAGAGCAAGTTCCCTAGAAAGCAAGCTGTAGAGAGATGAAGCCAAATTCTTTGTTAATAAATGTCACAGTTTGATCAAAAACAAAATAAAGGGCGGAAAGCTGCAAGCTATATAACAATAACCAATTCCACTAGAAGGGCAAAGAACACATTACGTTTCACTGATGAGACAGAATATTATGCATTCATTCTTGCCTATTTGGATTATATAAACTCTTACAAACCAACTTTATCTACATAAGTGTATGATGTTACAAAAATCAGTTTTGATAAAATATGATCTATCGCTAGATGTACAAAGATACTTTTTAGACAATGAACAAACAAAAAGCATTACTTTGCATAAATTTCTCTGCATACATTGCAGAGAAAGAAGACTGCAGGAGGTTCAAATAGGATTAAACCCAGCCTTAATTCCCTAACACTTTGAGCATTATGGATAGTTAATATTTGCATGTTTCTAACTATCTGTGAATTTTAATTAAACATGAATGTTTCTGTTAAATGGAGTGGAACTTCATTTGATATTCCAACACAATCCTGAAGTCTTAAACATCAGGTTAAATGTCTCAAGTAGTTCAAGAGTTTCCTAAGTAGAGAACAATAGAATTTCATTTCTTTGTAGCAACATTCTAGTAGTGGGGACAGCTCATTCAAACGAGAGACAGACTAGAGCAACAAAATTCTACTCCACATGATACGGAGCTGCCTCTTTTGAGGGGGGATTCTTGGATTCATGGTCCGAGCTCAGCCATTTCAGCCTTGGTATCTTAGTTCGAATATTTACCTGGACACAGCTTGTTTGTGTAAGAGTAATTTCTGAGACACTATTTAAAGCCCTTCCCCAAAAGCTTTACTGTTCTCATCAAAACAGTTTAAGGTCTAAAAAAGGTCACACATTTAACTCATCTTTTTGGAGGGCCAACAGCTTGTAGCTGAGAAGATGCCTAAAAAGAGGCCCTGGCAAAACATGGACAAGCTTCTCAGAGTATGTGGCTGTAAAGAACCAAGTGGAGAGTTTGCCTACATGTTTCTCCCTGCAAGACATTGCTAAATAGCTTATGTGCAAGGCAGGGAACGCCCCTTGCATTTGTGTCTTCTGGGTAGGGTAGAAGACATGCTAAAAACAGACAAAATGAATAAAGAGCAACTTCCTTTTAAAAGTTTTAGCCTTTTCCTTTCTTCGTCTGTGGTAAAGATCTGTTTTATACTTGAGGCCTTACACCATAGTTGCATGACTATGCCTGAGAAGCTAAAGCATGGCAGCCTAGGGCCATCAGTTTCAGCTGCATCTCGGCTGTTGACGTATCCACAAAAACAGCAAAATCCATACAGAAAAAAATCTATTTGAGAAAATAAGTCAAAACTCTAAGAGTGCCATGCTGAACGGAGAACTGGATAATGCTCATTAGGAAGTGGTGTTCGTCTATACAGAGAATGTCCAGGTACTCCTTTCTGCCGGAGAAGGCAGAAAGGGGCTACATACCACTTTAATACTGGCAAAGCTGTGCGTTTGCAGCAAAACGGGTGTTGCATGGAAGAGAACTATAAAAAATATTTTGTCAGCACTATTTAAGTGTAAAACATGAAGCGCTTGTGGTTAATGCATTTCTTATTCCTGAAAAAGTTTGACAATAACCACAAAAAAAAATAATCTCCCAAATCAAGAATACGCCCAAGAACGTAAACGACTTAAGAGTGCAAGTAAGTTATTGATTTCATAGTCTAAGACAGGGTCCTTCAGCAGGCCTTGGATGTCCATATGGGAGAGAAGAACAGGCAGGAAAAGGTAGAAAGTAAGGAAAACCTCAGAAGAATGATTTTTGATATTATGTGCAAGGTTCCTTTAGGAGCCTCTGGAAAACTTCCAGCTGAGGGGAAGAGAAAATTCAAACTCTTTGCTTTCATATAACCAAGCTGTGGTTTTGCACATTCCTTGCTCTTTAGTCTCCCTGCTAACTTTTTAGGGAACTTGTAAATTAGTATTAATTAGGAAAGTTATTCTCAGTTATTGTACAATATTATTATAATTTTCTGCCACCAAAACAAAAGAAAAAAAGGAGCAGACTGACTTTAACGGCTAACAGTTTGTATTATTTTGGTTTATCTTTTACACAAAAAATATGATGTGGCAAAAACAAACACAGAGTTCAAAAATCTTTTACTCAAACTTACGGTTCATTTCCAATTATATGAATAATTAATAAAATAATTCTTTAAAAATGGCTATCAGTTCATAGAGTAAATGCAGATCAAAGCCATCCTACATTAATAAAATATTGAGCTACATAATACCCCTGAACTGAGCAGTTTTGTGTTGGGAAGATAAGTTAATTGGTATTCTGACCTTTCACTTTTAGTGCTGACCTGAGTCTGACAGGAAGGGCAGTTGTTCTGGAAGTAAGTGTGCGACAAGATCCTAAAATTGTTATTGTCTCAAACAGTAATTTACATTCTTAGTCAAATAGCCTGCCACAGAATTAAGCCTGTCTGTGACTATCTAGTGCACTGAGACAATGTCAAGGGCTTCTTCTATTATTTATGCTTTTTTGTTCAATTTGGCTGATGTTTGTGTTGCTGAGACCTGACTGATCTCACTAGAAACCGTTCTATTATCCAGATATGACAAAGTTCAAAGACCGCACACACGCAAGGGGTAGCAATCAGTCAACAGAGGAGAGTTTTCTGCCCAATCGATATCCCTGGCCCTGTCCAGTATGCACCAACAAGCAGGATAAGCGTCATCTCCCCTTCCCCCATTCCCCATTAAATGTACTTGCAAAATGTCACATACTGTGCACTCCAGAGATGGAAATGTTATCACAGCACAGGTCAGTAAACTATTGATGGGACTAAGCTATGTCTACTGATGTTCAGGGAAAGATGTGTGGCAGTTTGATCTAGCAAGGGGACTATTTTGTATGCCAAACACAACTCTCTTCTCTGTGTTGTCTTTTTGGTTCACTTTACAATGCTTCAATGTCAAAGCTTTGGCAAACATGGGCTCATACTGTAGAGATGTCTGCAGCAGATGTTTAAGACAAAAGAAAAGAGAAGGGTTTTTTGTATGTTGTAATGTCCTAAAAAATTAACTTGTAGTTTGTCACTCCTTAAAGTGTCAGAGCCTTCATACTGCTACAACTTCAGCATGTACGCAAACGATGACTCGCAATGACTAGATAGCCAACTTTACTAATGTTCTAATTATGTCACTGTGAATTAAATCTACAGCAGTTTAAATTGCTTTGATAGTGCCTGTAGGGTGACTACTAGCAATAAGAGCAATATCAGGTCAGACATTTGGGTCACAGTGTGTCAACCTTTCCTAACAAAGTTGGACTTCTTTCATCAGATTTTAGCTTTGTCATAAGTTTTAGAACGTAAGTTCAATTTGTTTGGGGTAGAAAAAAAAAACAAAAACCAAAGCCATTGACAGCATCCATGTAGCATAGCATTATATACTGTATAATTTAATAATTGTTTTTCCCCTCTCTACACGTCTGATTCTGTTTGCATATGTTCAGTGTGCTACTCAACTATGGATAGAAACTACCGAAAACTGCAGACTTGCAGAGTCCACTCCATCACTGCAACATAGGGTAGGCTTGCAAGATGATCCCCTCATCTCCTTATGGATAGACCAAGGGCAAGTTAGAATGGAAGCTTGTATTCTTGCTCATGTTGCTTTGACAGAAAGTAAAAATTGTTCTGTCCTGTTTCTGAGAAATGGGTCAACACTGAATATCTCCTGCACACAAATGAATAATGCAATATGGGTAGTCATGGGACAGTCTATCTTATCCTTGTAGATATTACAAAGCCCACCTACCATACGCCACAAGGAATTCTGTTCCTTCCAAAACCCTGTCTTCAGGGCAAAGTGATCTCACCACCCTCCTCATCAAATAACTTCTCTGCAAATGGTACAGTCTGGACTTAAAAATATATACTTTCTACAGTATACATATCTTACATTTATATGCACATATGTTTGTAGGCACGTGTGCATGCATATGCATATACACGTAGTCACACTGTAGGCAAGCATTTTTACTATATACTTGTGATAAAAGCTAAAGGAAAAAACACACTTTATTACTTTATTTACTTTATTCCCACTGATTGGTGAAACTCAGCCTCCGAGGCTCATTCACCTGTGCTGGCACCAAATTGATCAGACATTCCAAAAAGAGGTTTTTGGGGTGAGGATTTCACTCTGTGTAAAAACTGCACATGGCTATTGTTACTAGATCTGCTAATGAAAAGATAGAAGCAGATGGTATTCTCCAGGCAGATGCAAGAGAGCTATGCCTCCTCAGCTAATAGAACATAAGCCAACTTAAAACCAGAAGTTCTGTGAAAATATAAGTGCAATCCTGAGCTTGAAATAAATAACCTTCTGGATATTCAGAATATATCCATTTTGGCTGCACCAGGATTGCCACACAGCTTTTGTAAGTGCTGAGCTTGTGTCCACTTGCAGTCTTCCATATGGATATATGTCATAAAACTGTTTAGCTACACCCAAGACAGCAAACCAAACAGGCCAGCACTAGGATGTGATGATGCACATTGTTGGCACTCTCTTGACACACATTCAGCCTGTACCAACTAGTCACATCCAGAAAATACTCAGGCATAATTCAGGGGACTATCACAGATCAAGAACCACTCTCAGCAGGCAGAAGAGACTAAACCACTCTGTTTTAGGAGGAAGGGGGCAAGAGA
This sequence comes from Limosa lapponica baueri, assembly GCA_002844005.1. NCBI lineage: Eukaryota > Metazoa > Chordata > Aves > Charadriiformes > Scolopacidae > Limosa > Limosa lapponica. The sequence continues at coordinate 261,267 of KZ505961.1, read as the reverse complement.
GGAAAGGAGGGAAATTAACCATATGGAAAAAGCTGTGCTATGCCTTTTGTCTGCAGGGCCAGATGACAGGATTTTCTCCATCTATTTGTAATAATAGACATAGCCTCTGAGATCTACCTTCCAGACTCTGACAAAGCACTTAGGGTGAAAGTATGAAGAATATGAAGATTCAGCAGTATGACAATCTGCTTCCTTATAAATACAATATTTGAAACAGTTAATCAGGTGAGTACTCATATGCCAAAGGAAATAAATAAGAAGCAGATATGTAAGAAAGTTATAAGGTCTAGCCATTATTTTGCTCCTGGATCCCAAATGTACCTTATTTTGATGTTCTGGTTCTAAACTTCACATGTCTCAGCTACTATCCTGTATAAGGCGAGGCTTACAAAATGACCCATTGAAAAAGAAACAATTGAGTTGGTTTATTGGCTTTGAACAGATGGTTAAAAGGGACATCATGAAAACATTTTAATGCTCAAAAGGATATTGATTAAATGTAAACCAGATACTTTTGAAGTGTTCAGATAGCCCAGACTCACTTTTTAGGGAATGTAGAAAAAATAAATTCAATCAGAATATATATCTCATGGAAAGAGTGGGAAACATTAAACTCAATTCAAGTAGAAGTAGGCAGAAATAACTTACATGATATGTGAAATTTGATGACTCAGTGGAATTTAATAATAGTAAATTTGCCTACTGCCAGACACCATCCTCTGAAATCTAGTGCTCTGATCCAGAACATAAATTCTTCTGCGTGTGCAGTCAAATGGTAATGGTAAGAAGCCTAGACAGTGTGCAGAAAATTGTACAGATGTACTTTTGCAAAGAAAAGCTGAGGATTATGTTGGAAAGCACAGAAGTGGTCTTTTCTCTGGTTCAAAAGGTTTTTTTACAGTCACATTCTTCCTGTTCTCAATGTTTTTTCCCCCCATCTACTTCACTGGACTGTCTAAATCTCTTCTTCTATGTGAATGCCTCATATATCTGGCTAACTTACGTTTTGGAATAGGTATGTGTCTTTCACTCAGACTAACTGCAAATTCTTCCTTGAATTTGCTATTTCTTTGATTACTTTCATTAAAAAAATAAAAAAGAACTTGTTATCAAAATAATTCTAAAAAGCTCAAAGACAGTTTTGTTCAGATACACTGAGTAATATAGTGTACACATCACCTTTTGATGGAGAAGAGAGAGTTAAGTGTTGTTTACAAATTAAAAAACCCAAACCAGCCCCCCTCTATCCCCCCAAAAAAACTATTGCAAAAATGCCCTTGGCAGGGGGGTGGGTGTAAGAAAAAAGGATGGAAAGTTGCAGTTTCTGTGTTCAATCCTGGACCACAAATAATCTGAGGACTGTTTGGAAATGAATTATGCTGGATTTGCATTTTTGAACCATCTCCTATACAATGACTGTAGGCTGTTACATATATAGGGGAACTCCTATGATAAACAAGGTATTTATCATGCTCTGTCTTCAAGCTACCGCTTTGATATGCTTCCTTAAATAACTGAAAAGTAGACCCAGGCAATGACATTACTTACACAGGTAAATTCCTTGCAGTCTTGCAGGAAAGGGCCTTGGAGGCAGAAAGGGAAAGAATCACAATAAACAGTTACAGCTATGTAATCAATATGCTAATAGGAGTTCTGAGCTTGCTGTAATCGTCCATCACTTAGTGCAATGTAATTATGATTGCTAAGAAGATTTCACTGGCGTTTTTTTTGGCCCAAGTGGTGTGAATTTGCATCTTGCATAGGGAACACCTCAAAATAATTTCAGTGGATATTTGGTATCATACTGCTCTGCGCTTCTTGTTTGGTATCAGAGTCCTGCACAGGACTGCAAAAATCATGATACAATTTATACACTTGCCATCTGTGCAGGGTATGACTATCATAAAAAATGCACAAACGCCTTCTGGGGTGAGATTTCTTGGTAGTTATTACATAAGAGATACATATTTAAATGCACACTTTAATCTATATGGGTCTAATCCAGAACTGCTGGAAGTCAGTTACAGAGTAATCACATATTTTGCCAAGCCCTTGTGTTTAGCTAAACTTTTGCTCAGTCCAGTGATTTTGAGACGCTATTCCCAGCCATTCTGCTCATTCCCTGCCTTTCATCACTAATTATCAGGGCAAAGTATTTAAAAAAAAAAATAGAAAGAAGAAAACAAAACAGAAAAAAAACCCCTATAAATACAAACCCCCAAAATGCCACCAACTACTACCGCCAAAAAAAACCTACCCCCCCCATCTTAAGAATAAGCTACAGACTATAAATACGTGTCAGCATCGGTTACATGAATATTGACTATATTGCACTTCAAGGAGGAAGGGAGAAGTCATTTTGCTGAGTACCTGGTTTTCTCCGGTCTACTGATTAGCATAAAATGGAGCTAACCAGAACATTAAAAAAAAAAAAAGAGGACACTAAAGATACTAAAATCCCAAGATCTTTAATACACCACAGGCTGAAGTTTTGCATTTATTTTGAGTGAATGTGAAGGGATGTGGTGAGGCAGTGTACCTTGCACAGTCTCCCAAAAAATAACCCTACACCAAGATATTTACTGTCCAGCCTGAGCGTTGCTGTATAACTATGGTGGGACTGCTCCAGTGTCAGAAAGTGGAGTGTCTTCTATAATTAACAGATAACTTTTCTTTGATAACATGCCAAGAAAATAACAACTTCGCTACGGCAAAACGTAAAACTGACAAAGGGAGGCATCTATCTGTTTCCACAAGTCCCTGGTGATTAGTTTGGCCCTAATTAACAGCAGCTTTCAAAAGTGAGAGATAATTGCTGGCACGTATAATGTAGATTTCAATAGCTAAAATGAGCAATAACGAATATTCACTTTGAAGCTTGCCTGACAGAGTGCTTAGACTACAAAAAGTTAAAGAAGTACCTTGAATATAGCTGATAAATGAGATTCCTTTACTGTCCTCCACTTTCTATCAGTATTTAAGCACTATCACTTTTAATGCTTCAGGTCTGGAGCTTTGTCTCTTAAAGTCAGAGATTTATGGCAAGTAAGAAATGTTCATATTAAAAAGGTAAAAGGAGATTCAGATTATATCCTTTTCTGACCATTATAATTAATAGCTGGATCTTCAGTTGTAACTAATTGAACAGAGGTCAGTGGGTTGCCATGGTAATGTCCTAGCCAAGCAATTTTACCCATTTTCCAGTCTACTGCCCCTTTGCATAACTGCAAGTTATAAAATGTTTTAATTGCAAGATTTGCAAATGATGCAACATCTGGGCTACAGATTTACATATAAAGGAAGAAGATTAATGGGATTATTAACATATCTGTGCAAACCCTTGAAGTGCTGAATATAATTACTGAACACCAGCATTTTCACTTATCATCTGTGTGACGTGTTGGAAATCCAGAAAATTCTGGCAGAAAATTGCAGATGTGTATTTTTATTCTTCTATCCCACTAGTAATTAGAAGAAGTGTCATACTACAGCTGCCTTCGAATAATATGGAAATATCTTTAGTCACTTCATCAAACAAACAATATAACTTTTTTACTTGTACTATTGTTTCATCTGATTAGGTTAGAAAACAAGTCATTCTAGTGAAGTCTTAAAGTAGTGGTTAGCTATTTTGACCTAATTATTCTCAAAACAGACACCACAAGCAGCAAGGAACCGGCCCTCCACTCTGTGTATATATAAACATATTTTGAAAAGCATAATTTGTTTCTTACTAATCAAAATAAAATGATTCCCTGAAAAAGTCACCAACCCATACAAGTGAGATTCTAACATCACTCAAGAATCCTATAGTAGTTGCATGAGAGTAATAAAATTATTTATAAACAAAGAAAATTTGTATACACAGTAGGAAAAAAAAGAAAGAAAATTTGTAAACACAATTAGAAATACCGACTATGAAGTTAATTCGTTTATATCCTGATGGACTGAAGAAAGTAAAGGCTTGCACTCTGTCCTTCAGTATGGCAAAAGAGCCAAGAGCTCCCTTGTCATGAAACTACAGATTCTGCTCCTCTGCAAAAGCAGCGTGAAACTGATTCTCCTTTTCTCAGAATGCAACAGAGGTCATGTAATAGGTACAGATTGCTACCAAAAACATCTCAAAGGCAGTGGCAGTTAGATGACTCACCATCCCACTTTCTTCACATTACTTCAGCTATTGAAGGACTCCGGACAAAATTTTCAACAGAAACCACATGATTTAGGAATCCAATTTCCATTACTAGAAATAGCTTAGATAATGAAGTAATTTCAATTTAGCTTCCTAAATAACTTTAATGGTTTTTTATGCAATAGTCAATTTTAAAAGTATAAAATTCAAGGCTTGGTTTTGCAACAGTTTCAGTTTCTGGGTACTATGAACTCAGATCTATTTAAAGTACGGCTTACAGCTGGAGAACTTGTGCTGGTATGCAAAATTTATTGTCTCTAGTAGATTTGTAATAGGACTTACCATATACATTGGAAAGATTTTTTTCCACGCTTACTGACACTAAAACTATATGGCTAAGAACAATATTTCTACTCAATTTACAGATCAGGGCTTTTAAAATATTTTCCACCCATGTGACTTTGCATAAGTGGCTTCTAATACCAACGCATCATAATTTAAGAGCTAGTCATTCATACTGAGGTAAATTTAGAATCACTTCTGAAAAGTTTGAGGTGGCCTCAGATTTACTAAGTTGTCATGAACTACTCTTGTCTTAGTACAATATCTCTGTGAGGAACATATAATCACTCCAGATCTTTCCCAGATCTGCAGAACAGCCCCCTTTCACCCTCCTGACTAGAGAAGTCTTCTCCCTTACACATATTTCTTAAAAAAAAATAAAAAAGTCCTAGATTATTAAAAGAAAGAATTTAATAACTTCTACCACGTTAACCTCCATGGGCTGCAAGGGAATCGCTGCTCCGGCACCTGGAGCACCTCTTCTCCCTCCTTTACTGACCTTGGTGTTATTTCTCTCACATATTCTCATTCCTCTCTCCACTGCTGTTGTTCCCCAGAGGTGGTTTTTTTGCCTTCTTAGATAAGTTGTCACAGAGGTGCTACCACCATTGCTGATGGGCTTGGCCTTGGCCAGCAGCTGGTCCATCTTGGAGCCAGCTGGCATTGGCTTTACCAGACATAGAGGAAGCTTCCAGCAGCTTCTCACAAAACCCACCCCTGTAGCTCTCCTGTTACCAAAACTTTGCCATACAAACACAGTTCACAATATAATGGTACCATAATTTCTTTAATTAAATCCAGACAGTGCATTTTTTCCCATGCATAGTCCTTGGTAACACAGCCAAACTATAATCTTCAAAATCAGTGATGTTTATGTGAACAGGTACAAAGTTCAGGAAGAGAAATTAGATGAAAATAGGGTGAAACAAAATCATGTGATATCAATTAAAATAATAAAGTTGGGTGAAAATGATAAGAGTAACTGTAAAAATAACGATAAAAATAACGGCTACAGCATCTAAAAGCTGGCTAATGTGATGTAAAGAATCCTATACATATGTAGTTGTACTCATATAATGATGGACTGTGCAGTCATGAAAAGACCCATGATGGGGGCTACCGTGTTCGGGGAGAATGGAAGAGCAACTGACATTATCTACCACATGACATCCTTGTCTCTAAATTGGAGAGACAGATTTGTCGGATGGACCACTCGGTGGATAAGGAATTGGCTGGATGGTCACACTTAAAGAGTTCTGGTCAACAGCTCAATGTTCAAGTGGAGACCCGTGACGAGTGGTGTTCCACAGGGGTATTGGGTCCAGTGATGTTTAAAATGTTTGTTGGTGGCATGGACAGTGGGATTGAGTGAACTCTCAGCAAGTTTGCCAACAGCACCAAGATGTGCGGAGCAGTCAACACACTGGAGGGAAGGGATGTCATCCAAAAGAACGTGGACAGGTTTGAGAGGTGGGCCCATGTGAACCACATGAAGTTCAGTAAGGCCAAGACCAAGGTCCTGCACGTGGGTCGTGGCAATCCCAAGCACAAATACAGGCTGGGCAGAGAATGGATTGAGAGTAGCCCTGAGGAAAAGGACTTGGGGGTGTTGGTTGATGAGAAGCTCAACATGAGCCAGCAATGTGCACTCGCAGCCCAGAAAGCCAACCACATCCTGGGCTGCATCAAAAGAAGCGTGGCCAGCAGGTCAAAGCAGGTGATTCTGCCCCTCTACTCCACTCTTATGAGACTCCACCTGCAGTGCTGTGTCCAGCTCTGGGGCCCCCAATATAAGAAGGACATGGACCTGTTGGAGCTAGTCCAGAGGAAGGCCATGAAGATGATCAGAGGGCTGGAAGACCTCTCCTGTGAAGACAGCCTCAGAGAGTTGAGGTTGTTCAGACTGGAGAAAAGAAGGTTCTGTGGAGACCTTGTAGCAGCCTTCCAGGACCTAGAGAGGGCCTTCAGGAAAGATGGGGAGGGAACTCTTTATCAGGGAGTGTAGTGATAGGATGAGGGGTAATGGTTTTAAATTGAAAGAGGGGAGATTTAAATTAGGTATTAGAAAACAGGCTGGATGGGGCTTTGAGCAACCTGGTTTGTTGGAGGTGTCCCCTGCCCACGGCAGGGGGCTTGGCACTCGATGATCTTTAAGGCAGCCTCCAACCCAAACCGTTCTATAATTCTATGAAAGAAACATATGCCTATGAATAGACTCTAAATAATCTGCACTTCTTTTTTTGAGCTAAATTATTTTATCTCCCAAATTAGTTGTGCAATTCAACACAAAGTCTAAATGCTGCTGCTGCAAAGTACATTATATGAGTCTTACTTATAATGTATATCTAGTGACATAAGTGTTCTTAATTCTCTATTAAAAAAAGTAAAATGTGGTATCTGTCCCAAAACCCACAAAACCCACTGTGAATATGACCAGGTAAGACACATCCTCATCCACCTGAAAGAGCCAGCCAGGATATGTTTCAGTAGATGGGACAAATGTGGCAGATAAAAAAACAAAAACAAACAAACCAACCAACCCACCAAAAACAAAATACCAAAACAACTCTAATCCCCCAACAGCAAAAGAAATCCAACTCAGAGACATGGCTTTTTACACTGTATCTCTGAGCGTGGTACAGGAATGTATTGCTTCTTACACAGAACCCAAAGGAAAACACAGACTATAATTATCTTGATGATTTATTATTTCACTAGACTTTTAAATTAGAAAATTGAAACCTACTGAGAAGGCAAGAGTGCAGATTCCATGCTGATGTGTCCATACTAAAAACAGAATCTTCTCATTGAGAGAGCAATGGACTGAGTACCTTCTACCTAATTCCACGTCAATGTGAGCATTTTGGCAGGTTCTCCATCATGCTAATTATCAAGCCAGAAATTGTTATGAGATCTAATAAATTTTTTCTAACCAAAAGGGTTCCAAAGTTAAACTAAAAATATAAGAGGGAGGGAATATAAGAGGGAGGGAAACCAGAGAAATAGCACAAAACCCCGCAGTATGCAGAATGTAGTCCTACACTCCTGTATTTTAAGCTTCTAATGCTTGTTGAGACTTCTGGAAATCATGGTTGTGGTATCTGAAGCTTGGCATCTAATAATTGAAGCATAAAATAAAGAGAAACTCTGGAAGAAGTGTGGCTTAAATCCTTTATCCAATAATTCCCCCACAAAAAACTTTATCTTCTCACCAAAACCAAAGTTTGCTTGTTATCTTTATTTGAATGCAGTGTAGGTTGTTCTACCATTTTCAGTTTAATGAAAGAACTAATATGGGAATATGGGGTGAGGTGTGTGTGTGGTGTGGAAATTATATATGCATGACACTGATGCTACTTAAATGGTATTTAAGTACTCAAGCTTTTGGGTTTCTCACATTACTTTTGAAACTGTTTTAAAATTACATATCATAGATGAATCCTAATCTTATGCACCCAAGATTTTCTTGATAAGATTATTTTTCAGAGATGATTTTTTCATGTTCTTTCACAATGCTTTATTACAGGAATAATTACCAAAAATAAAAGAATGATTAATAAAATATCACTATTCTCCCACTGGCATTTCTGGTCTCATCAAAAGTGTCATTTTTTTGCATAATAGATTGACTCACACTTCAAGTGTGAAGCAACACTTGAAATTACCCATGCACATACTGATACATGTCCATATGTTTTTCCATCATTTCTCAAACAATAAGCCAAGGGCAAAAAAAATTGTAGTCTAGGAAACCTGCTAAAGTAATTCTTAGAAGTGAATATTCCAACAATTGTTTGTTCCACATCATTTAATATCACTAGATAATAAGCAGCATACAAAGAGTATCTCCAAAACCATACTTAATAGCATACTGTAATATTTTTAAAAAATGTATGAAGTATAGCAAAAGATGAAATAAAATTAATGATTTTTGCTTCCTGTGAAATTTAGACTTTGGATTCTTTCTTATGTATTAAGAATTGGTGGTTATGTACTTCATGCTACTTAGCAACAATTGGAAGTGACGGGATAAATAAATCCAACAGAAAATTAAGGATAAAAATATCTACCCCATCACCTAGTACAGCAACTTCTGTGAAGCAATAGATGCAGACTGACTTTAGACTCTAATGGAAATGGAAAATAATCTTGTCTATTTACATTTATGTAATACCATGCTTGCCAGGTATCTAATAGGTGAGGTGTGATATTTAATGATTTAGCAGTAAACATCAAAAAGTCAATTCTAACATTCATTTACTAAAGGAACAGCTGGCAGTACAGTATCATGAAAAATATACTCAAAACGTTTTATTTTTAAGCAGGCTATTTCAAGAGTACAGAAATAAACCAAGATTAAAATTAAATAGTAAATCAAAAGTTGAAAACATAGTCCACACATCAGTGTCCTGCGTATTAATTGGGAAAACTCATTTACTCTTAAGAGGCCCCACAACAGATTATAATGTTTCTTTAACCCCATTTCACATCCTGGTTTTCTGGAAGAGCATTTGCTAATTACAGTTCACAGTTCAACAGCTTGGCTGATTTGCCACAAGGCTGTGAGTGCTGGTTTTCACAAGTATTGCAAGAAAACCCATCAACGAGCAGCTTGAGGCACACTCTTCCACTCAAGGCAGGTTGGAGGAAACCCATGCTCTGGCCACACACGGGTTTGAAGGCAGAAGAGCTGCCCCAGCCCCACACCCTTGGCCTCCCCTTTTCCCTTCCTTTCCCTGCAGCAGCCTCAGCACCACTGTCCTTAGGGCTGTGGCACTGAGATGACAGGGAGGTGACCCTTCAGTACATCTTGAAACTCCTCCTGCAGCCCTTCCCATACTGCCTTAATTAAGCTCCTAGTTGTGCCATACCTCCTCTGATGACTTCGTTCTCTAGGGTACTCATTCCAGAAAATTCAGATTTCACCTGAGCTGGCATAGAAATCTCATAATGCAGCATACGCGTCATATTCTGCATAATTGTATGTGTAGGAGAGAAGTTGCTGCAAGTGCTATAATCCTTTTGTAAAGATGGAAGTCACTGCAAAATTAGAAAAAATATCCAGCAGTGTTTTGACAGTAGTATAGGCTAGGTCAGAAGTTAGAGGGACTTGAGGTGAGAAGGAATCACAGTGTTCGAAGACTGGCAAAAAAACTTTATCTGAAAAGATTGTTTAAAGCAAGAATGATGATTCAGGAGATTTTTTTATTTCTTCCAGGAGTTTGTCCATTCTTGTTCAGTTATTTCCCAAGGAAAGAACCAACTACCACTAAAGATGTTTCTGTAAACGTTCATATTTAGCAGCTGAAAAAAATCACTATGGTTCTCACACATGGGAATCTGCTCTGGTGTGCAGTTGTGAATGTTAACTGATTGTAAAAAAAAGAGAGAATAAAATACACATAAGACTTTTGCAGTCACATCAGGATGGGCAGCAGCAATATCTTCTGAATCTCTGACAGAAAAGAAAGACAATTATGTAATCTTTCTGAAAAATGTTAGCTATCTATATTTAAGACTGACTATATCTCATCTGAATCGTCATTTACTGGAAAACTGTCAGCCTTGATTCAAGATTTTCCAGAAACTTACTGAGAATAGGTTATGTAGAATACAAGCATTCAAGTATTAAGAAGAAAAAAAAAAGGGAACACAAAGGAAACTGGAAAACAGATGTCCTGAGGAATATGTAAGGGCAAAGTACAGATTTATAATATCAGACTATTTAAGGGTTTTCGATTCTGTTTCTGTGCATCACAAGATAACAATGAGTCTTATCCTTATACCCTGAAACTGGCCTGTATATAATAGTCACTTTCTTATAGACAACAAAAAAACACACTCAGCAAAATAGATCAAGAAAGAAGATGATGCGGATCTTGTTGATATAGCTAAGAAAAATCTTCTGAATGCAAACTTTGGCCACAAAATACTGGCCTCTCCATGACCTAAGCCATAGACATTCAAAATATACATCCCTACAAAAGCACACCATTTCTATTCTGGGGACAATAGCTATTTTTATAACACTTTTGGAAGAATCATGCAAGTGATGAAAAATCTGTCCTATATTTTCAGAGGGAAAAAAAAACCCCAACATTTACCTAGCCCAGTAATCCCCTGTATTTTAAATTTGGGGACCTAAAATTAACATTTATCAAACAGATTTTTCATGGAAGTGGTGCAAGAAAGGTTATATCCGTGCCTGGACTGTCATGTCTGCTTCAGACTCCTATTCTAAAACTAGTTTTATTTTATTTTATTTTGGCTAAGATGGCAGACCTACAATGAAACCATAGAGCATGTGTATTTGGTCTAGAATCATGCTGTCATGGTCTCATTTGTCATCGGGTGTATCAGTACACATGCATGCTCATATGTTCATACTTGCAAGTGTGCCAAGCAGAGGAACTTCTCTATATAAGTAATTTGTTAAGTATGTAAAGGATTTTTTTGTGTATGTTGCACTGTCCAGCATTTAACAAGCAATGTACAGACACATCTATAACATAACAATTACCTCATTGGGTCAGTACAGTATATTGTTTCCTACAAAAATGACATGGATGATATAGAGAAAACTTTTATTCATTATAACAAAATGCTTTTGTGTACATCATAGTCTAGACTTCCTTTAAAATCAATGGAGGCATTTAAAAGGGGACAAGTAAACTGATCTTATGCTTCTGGAAGTGCCTATTTATCCCTGTTGACTAGAAGTGAACTTCAGGTAACTAGTTTAGACATAGACATCCAGGTTGTAGACCTGTAGAAGTAGGTAAGAGGAACATCACCCAAGACACTTAGATATAGTCAGATTTACCATATACATTTTCTGCTTCACAGTGTACAGTAAAGTTTGGTCATGCTCCTTTCCCTAAAGGTAGAGTGCAAATTTAGTTTGTTTTAAAACCCTAGTGAGACTCCACTTACAAGTAAATAAAGTTCACGTTACAATCTCATAAATGATAATGAACTTTGAAGGCAGAATAAAATTAAGCAATATTGGGAATGCAATAATTAGACTGCTTGTAAATTTTATGACATGGAAAAGGAAAAAAACTGAGACATAGTGTGGCATCAGGGGTTCAAAAAACTGAAACATCCCAAACTGTTTTTTGGAGAGGAGGAGAGAAGAAAGTTGTGTTTTCAATTCTTACATCATGCAGCACTGAACAAGCAGCATACGGAAATAACCTCAACATAATGACTACACCTGGACAGTGCAGTGCAGTACTCCCCCACAAAAGATAATTTATTATTACAAAATATCTAAGATAGGAGTTCTTATTAAAAATGTCTAGAGTGGGGTTTCTTTTTTTCTGGTTTGGGTGTCGTTTTAGTGAGGTCACACAGAATCACAGAATGATATGGAGTTAGAAGGGACCTCTGGAGATCATCTAGTCCAACCCCCCCGCCAAAGCGAGTCCACCTAGAGCATGTTGCACAGGAACATGTTTCCCAGGCGGATTTTGAATGTCTCCAGAGAAGGAGACTCCACCACCTCCCTGGGCAGCCTATTCCAGTGCTCTGGCACCCTCAAAGTAATCTCTTCTCCAGACTAAAAAGACTCAAGTCCTTCAGCCTCTCCTCGTAAGAGAGATGCTCCAGGCCCCTAATCGTCTTTGTAGTCCTCTGCTGTACCTTCTCCAGCAGTTGCCTGTCCTTCTTGAACTGGGGAGCCCAGAACTGGACCCAGTGCTCCAGATGGGGCCTCACCAGGGCAGAGTAGAAGGGCAGGACATCCTCCCTCGACCTGCTGGTCATACTCTTCCTGATGCACCCCAGGATGCCATTGGCCTTCTTGGCCACAAGGGTACATTGCTGGCTTATGGTCATCCTGTTGTCCACCAGGAGTCCCAAGTCTTTTTCCTCAGAGCTGCTCTCCAGCAGGTCAGCCCCCAACCTGTACTGGTGCATGGGGTTGTTCCTCCCCAGGTCCAGCACCCTACACTTGCCCTTGTTGAAATTTCCTTGGGTTCCTCTCTGCCCAACTCTCCAGCCTTCCCAGGGTCTTAGTGCCTTTCATCGGGTACAATTATATTTGACATCTGATCAACTTAATCTTTCTCAAACACAATTTCTAGTTACTGTTACTTGACAGTTTATCTACACACTTCTTTTCCAGTGCAGATTTAAACATTTCAATTTTAACATATTTTAAATTCCATTAAGAGATCCATTTGAGACGGTGGTGAACATTGCTTTTTTCCTCTTCACCTTGTATTATTCAAATACTATATTGTGAGAAAAAATATTTCTCTTGAGTTCTTTTCCTGCTTGCTGCTTACAGGCTGAGAATTTAGTCACACCCAGACTTCAATAAGTATTTCTCTCCAAAATAAGAACTCGGATCTGACTCTAGCCACTCTATAACAGTTCAGCAGACTTGCTCATTTCACATCTGCAGAAAACTGACAGAACAACTGTCTCCAAGGCAAAAGGCTACATTAGGTGTTACAATTAAAGTTTACCAAGATCAGCAAGAAGAATTAGCTTCCAAACTGAGAATAAGTAAACATACAAGTCTCATGGCTTTGCTTGCCATCTACTTTCTAACATTAGAAAACAGGTATTGCAACTTCTATGCAAAGGTTGAAGAACAGCTACTGTTGACCTTAACGGAAAAGAACAGAGGAGACGTGTTGTTAGCCGAAGGAAAAGTGAACTGTGTCATATGTAGGTTTTAATATTTAATGAATCTATATGGCTGCAATCCATTATGTGACAATTTAATTATATGACAAAAAAGTTTGATAAATAATATTGTGGTAGGACATCTAATTCATTATTTAACAAAAAAATCAATACTTTCATAAATCATATTTCTACACAGACACACATATTCACACACACGCAAGCTTTTTCAAGTAGGCAAAAATCCAGACTCCAAAGGCCATTTATTTTCTGATCAGGACAAGTTCAAATTGAAGTTTAATCAGGTCTAGATGGGAATAAATTTTATTTACTTTTTTTAAACTGGTAGATCAGAAATGGTTGCTGATAGATATTTTTCCTCTGATAACTTCCTGAAAGTGTTGTACAACTAGATGGACTATCTTTTGTATTTCACAGACAAAGATGAAATACCAAATTCCACTATTCTTAATCACACAAAACTGATGTTTGAGTCAATGGGATCACTGAGGTGAGCAGCCAAGCAGGCAAATAAGTGTTTTCAGGTTTAGTGCTCAAGTTTAGACACAACATTACAATCAATCACAGGCAACAAAGGAAGTCCTCCTGAAGGAAGAACCATGGTAATGATTTACAGTAAAGGACTGCTTTTTATCTCTGCAAACTATTCATATAAAAGCAGTGTCAGGGGAGTCACCCCTGTGGCATATCAAAATTTTGACATGAGAAAACAAAGAGAACGAGGAAGTCAGCCAGGCAGAGCAGAAGTAGGACACCAGGCACATGGCAAGAGAGAACCAGATGCACCACAGAGTGCAGTGAAGTCCGAATTCCTGCATTCAGGAATGAGGAATGGGTGGAAACAAACGAAGGGAGTGTATGAAAGGAAATCAGGGGTGAGGCAGGTGAAGAAGAATTGGCAATTAGCAGCTATCCAAGATCACTTTCTGTGGTTCACACAATTAATTTATTAAGACTGTGTAGAACAAATGCCTCTTCCTCAACCACTTAAGATCTCCCATACTTCCACCTGTCTTGTGTTGGTGTCTATTGGTTCATCATGCAGTTCCTGACATTTTGTGACTCCAGTCCATGTGGCATAACTCAAGGACACAATGTTTTCAAGTTATGCAAAATAGCCCTAATTCAATTTGGCAAAATGATAGCCTTAATATTTAGGCCCAGTTCTGCTAGATAGTTCTACTTGCAGGCCATCTTTGAATGTGGATACTGACAATTCACACTCTGGTGTTTTCAGGAAATTTGTTTCTTAAACAAATGTTTAAAAAAAAGACCACTTTCTTATACCTGTTCAGCTTACGATTTTTGTCAAGTATATTTGTCATACACTTTTAGGGCTGCCTAGTTTGGTGCTAATGTACTGAAATTCCTGTTTCATTCTGACACTTTAACAGCTGTTTTTCACAATGGGTTTGTTGCCTTTTTTTTTTTTTATTTTAATGTACTTGTTATCCAGGACTTGGTCTAGGGAGCTCATTCTCCCCTTGTGAACTCATGCAATTAAGGCTTCATTATGTTGCATCTTTGCTTTGGCTGACTGGGATTGCAGAATGGTGTTTGGAGTTAAGGTTCTTTTTTATGGGAGTTTCAGGAATTCATGTGGGCCCATGTAAAAACAAATTGATGAAAAAATCTCTCCTCTCCTGAGGTTTTCTTGAGAAGCTATTCATGCTACAAATAAAAATATATATACACACCTATATATACGTACATCTAAATAAGTCAAGTTCTAAATACCAGAAGAGAAAAATATGGCATTCATTATTCCTTGGTGCACAAATTACAAATTTGATGTTTACTAGCAATACTCTTCTAAAAATTGGAAACTCTGGAATTAGAATTTTGTTGTTGAAAGCAAAATTTTTCTCACTCACCAATGTATGACCTGATGTCTTTTCCCCCTTATCCTGAATTATCCATAAAGACATCTGCATTGGAATTATTAAGTTCCTTTTGCAGGATAGTATATCACATTAACCTTAAAGTAGTCCAACTGGAATACTACCTTAGTACTGTGAGGTTTTTGAATTATTGGGGGGGGAAGGGGGGGATGACGACACACGTTTACTGCTGCTTTGATAATTTAATTTGGCTGCATGGCTACAGTTTACTGCAGGCCCATTGGTTGAAATGCTATGCGATACCTGCTTGCAGTCAGGATCACTGCTTTATCCCGCTGTATCCATGCCTCCTGTGCTGGGAACTACAAAGGAGGTGTGCGATACCATGGAATGGAATAACTCTCCTCTAGCTTGTGGTGGTCACTTTAAAAGCAAGTTATGCTGTGTGTAAAAGGTCAAAGGAAATGATTTCATAAAATATTTTTGTCCTTTTTTCCTTGATTACAAATAGAAGAGGAAAATACTTTGGTTCCTGGGATTTAGTGGCTTTAATTAAAAATATATATATTTGGAAATACCAAAGCAGATCAGGTTTATACAATTTTATTTCCTGAATATTTAAAAAAAATATATTTTCAGAAAATATATATTTCATCTTTAGGTCTAAGGCTTTTGTTTTAGCCTTTCTATCTATCTTTAAATGGGTAATACATTTTTTTCAGTTTTCTCTTGAATTCTCTTTTACAGCTTAGAATGTTTTAAATAGCAGAATAAAGAAATCATTGGAAGTTTATTGCAGTGTAACATTTACTTCACTAAGTGTACTTTTGACTTTTCATAATCACTGTTTTTCTTCTGTTTGTAAACAGTTGGCTTTGATTATTTCTTTGCTTATTCATTACCTAATCTTGATCAGCTAAATTGTTTGCTTCCTAGTATCTGGCTGCATCTCTATAGTGTAATTAGAAAAACAAAAATTATCCAGAGACAAAGGCAGTATGAGAGTTTGCCATTAAAACTGTATCTGAAGTCCATAATTGAAAAGTTTTAATCTCTTTTCCATTAAAATAAAAGATGTAGGAAAAATGTTTTTACTTGTAAACAAATTGTCCTATGTGCATGGTATGCCAACATGAGTATAATTCTGCTTCTCCAATCTCATGAACAATATAAGATGTTGTACACATTAGTGAAAAGTTAAAGTTCATTGAAATCCAAAACTTAAAAATGTAAAGTATGGGTTTGCTGTATTTCTGTATCTTTGAAAGGATTAATTTTGAATCTCATATTGGGGAACATATTGTATGAAGTCACACATCACATTTGTAACATCCCTACAGGTGTATTATATCATGTATGTAGAAGCCATTTCCTTTTGCACCTTATCTTGCTCAAAGTAATTATCAACAAACACCCTAACACCCTTCTGCATATGTACTATGACATTAAAAATTAAATTAATTAACACCTGGATAACTAATGATTAATTCCCACCCCAGTACAATGGCACAGCTGCACTGAATTCTTTAAGAGGGACAGCAGTGGTTTTCTTGCAATCCAAGTGCTAGTGGCTGATGAAGTAAGAGGAAGGATAATGACTGTCATCAAACTGCTTGACTGAATAGTGAATGGCATTACTAAAGGCACCAGACTTTTTTGCTAAGCTAGGAATGAAAGCATTTTGAACCATACATCACCTGAAAGGAAGAGGCAAGGCCAACAGGCATGTTCTTCCATGCGCCTCCAGTACCAGTCACATAAGTTACATATCAGAGAAAATAAATTGGTAAGTAACCCTGGCAGGGTAGATTTTAAAAGAAAAAGAACAAAAAGAAAAAAGAACAAAACATTAAGTACACTATCAGATCTTTCAGGAACTGAAAAGGCAAATTGAAATTCTGAAGTCTCTTTCCCAGGAAAGAAACTGATCTGACCACATAAGCTTCACCAGTCAATCAATATTCTCAATTCCCAAAATATTTACTGAATTGAGCACAATGAGCTACTAGAGCTTTGTACTTACTCCTGGAGGTGAGTTGAGCCTGGCACAAGTTCCAATCCCACTGACATATATAAAGACCCAAGGCACAAAGCCCTAATTATGATTGCTATGAAAATCACAGGTGATGTTAACCAACAGGGTGCACCCACAGCTCTATTAAGTGAAGGCTACCTCTCCCCTGAGTAGTACACAATGCATCCTAATAGTACAGATGATCTGTGAAGAAAAGTGCTACCTTAAAAAATGTTACATGAAGATTATCTGTTGCTCCTAATCAGGAATGTATACCTTTCTCGCTTTGGTTATTGGACTTGCTGATCTCTGAGTACATGTCGATCAGACTAGCTGGGTGTCTTCCCTCTCTCTGTAGGGGATATGAGTGAGGCCCTACCCTTACCTCAGATTTGAATAAATATTAAATACACACAGAACCAGAGGTCATTAGTGTCTGATGAAGACTGGTATTAAAAGCACATCGGCCAAAATGGCAACTAGAAATGAAATATCAAAGCCCCTTTTGTGTATTTGAATGCTGCTTCACTAATCATCTAGAACAACTTCAGAAATGGTCTACTGACTTCACGCATCCTAAGTAGATGTGTGTCTGTGGGGTGTCCCTTAAAATACTGATCTCTTTCAAAAGAGACTTAATTCTCTGAGAGAATCTAGGTATACAGCATGAAAGGAATCAATGTGTCCTTGCACTGCAAGGCAATCAAGTCCAGAGTTGCAAAACTTATTCCAATGAAGTGTTGAGCATACCTTTCTCCATGTGTCATACCACAGGTGATTGTAATATACGATAAATGTTTTTTATCAGCTGTTTCTGGATGTTGTACTTCTAGATGGCTTAATCCCATTACTGCATTTTGACTCATTTCCATAGAAATATAAATTTTCATTCTTAAAAGAAATTTTTCTTATTTTTGCATTGTAATTTTTTGACTCTTATTTATAATGCTTGAAAATCTTTCCCTTGCTAGTTAAAAGATACTCATCATAAACCATGGCTGCCTGCTCCTACACAGAAAGATAATGCAGAACTTAAACATAAAGTAGCTGATCAATTGGAGACCAACTATTCCAGGTATTCTATCAGATCTATAACTGGTTAAGGAAACTCTTTTGCAGAAAACATTCAATTTGTATGCTTAGCGTGTGAATATTCATTTATATTCTGAATGGACAGTGTGGATGCATTTCATTATTTCCTAGGCTAAATATTTATTGTGCTTATTTTGGCAAATTTGGAAAATTCTGTTTCTATTTATCAGCTTTTGAAAACAATCTGGGGTTATAAATACACTGCAAATTTAGCAAGACAAAAATTGTTGGTTTCACTCAGTTCTGTGTCTGTGAGATGGGAGTAAGGTGCGGTATCCCTCACAAAACAAAAAAAAAAAAGAGAGAGAATATGCTTCAAAGACAAGACAAGTCTTCGGAAAGATGGAGATGTATTTAAATGTACTGGTGTCTCCATTTTCAGACACTGTGGTAGTGAGGATCACAACAGTACCCAACACAAAAATAAAAGCAACAGATATATATTATTGCTGTTCAAAGGCAGTAACTCAACACTGTAGCTCTTCATTTCAGATTGGTCCTCAGCAATTTGGTATCATAGACATAGTAATAAAATGATATTGGATTTGTTTCTGTTCCTTTTTTAAGGACTGGGAATATACACCTACTTTCCAACAGTTAACACTTTATTAACTCATCTACTGCTTGTCCCTTAGTGCCTTGCTCTTAATTCTTCAACTTGCTTTGCCATAAGGAATAGATAGGAAATAGCATATGGAAATGTTATTTGTGTCACAAAAATGTAGCACTAGTGAAATAAAATATGAAACTAATTAAAATTTTGCTTATGATGATCAGACATTTTATTTTGGTAATTTCTTTTAGACTGTTACAGCTGGATTAGAAGTGGTGAAAGCAACAGTGTTTCAATTAACTTCACTGAGATTGCAAAGGACACTAGAAATTTAATTTGGGATTTCAGTCTTCTATGTGTAACTGACAAGCTGACCATTATGAAGGCCTTTCATGGAAATTACTGTATGTATCAAAGTTTTAAATTATTCATATGAAGAAATGAAATGATCAACAAAACCACTGGATAATTAATGAAGTTGTCATCTTGACAAGACTAATAATAAGCTTCTCCTTGATAAATCATCAGTGATTCCTCTGCTATAATCACAAAAGCAATTCTACTGTATGTTTATAAGCTAGTGGAATAGAAATATCAAAACTTAAAATGTTTGGCCGATAGTTCAATGATTTTACATGATTTCACATAATTGGTTGTTGAGTCAATAGGTAGCAGCTATGGATGTGAATTTACCAAACAAAAACTGACATGATGCAATGTACATGGAAAATAATTTTTTTCCTGGTAATATTTTTAGGAAAAATACTAAGAAGAAGAAGTAGCAGCAGCAGTAAGAAGATGCTTATACCTACTGAATATAGTATCACTGTAATGGATGAAATGATCCGTGGGTTTCTTATTCTTTAATTAAAGTTTCTGTTGGTTTAATCATACAGTATCACAGTAATAATGTTGTATTGGATAGATGAAGACAAAGGACATTAGGATAAGGCAATGAAAAGTCAGATGCTGCAACACAGCCCTGTCAGACCTCATCTATCTTGCTCTATCTGAGCCTGCTGTTTCCCCCACCTCTATTTCTGATGGCAATGTCTTAAAGTTCCTCCAAAGCGGCTGAAAAACAATAAAATATTGTTGGACCTCTTTCCAGATATATGAACACTGGTGATCGAAAAGACTTACATTTTCTTTCCTGTCTTAGTGTAAGAACTGCCAGTCAAATGAGGAAAAGTGATTCCTCTGCAATATTAATATGTTCATTTTGAAAGTTATTATAAAAACAGAGGCTTTCACAGGGATAGAGCAGATAAATGGAAGACAGAAACCTGCTGTAAAATTAGCTAAGAGATACTCAATAGGGTTTGATTGTTTTGTGTGTGTTAACAAAAGCTGTATAAATTTACTTTTCAAAAGTCTCGTATCTGTGTTTCTTCAGAGTTCCTGGAATAAACATCTGTTGAAGACCCAAACTTCTTTCAAAACAAAAATATTCAACACCCTATCATTCAGACTTTGCCTTCTCTAGTGTTTTTTTCTCACTCATGTTCATAAAGTACTATCATGGTATCACTTGTGCTTCTGCTTTTCTAATAGTCTACGCAGGACGTATAGTTGGATAATTTTAACCCTTTACACTACAGTAAGAACCACCTCTCTAAAAAATTTAGACTGTTACCTCATTTTGTCAAAATATTGAAACAATAGACCTCCTGAATGTGTACTACATCATTCTAACCCATAATTGAAAGTAGGACTGGGCAATATTGGTAGGATATGTGGAATATCCTATGCTGTTCTTCTTCCCCATTCCTTGGTAAACTGCTCTTTGTTCACACTCAACCAATGTTGGGAGTTTCCTATACGTTCAGGGAGCAGTATATAATACTTAATTGTGTACTTTGTTGCTGGTTGTGCAGGCTAATTAACCATGCCAGCATAGCTGCCTGTCCTTCTGTGACTCTGGACAATCTGGCTGAGACTGATGGGGAACCTCATCACCACAAGAGTGGGAGACAGCCTGAGCCCCTTCCCAAGACAAAGTGGCCACACAGAATCACTGGAAGGAAACCTATCCTTGAAGACCTGAGCTCTGGGGTCAGCAGCAGCCTGCAGGGCTCAGCATGCCTTTCTCCTCCTGCTCGCTGCTGCAGGGGAGCCCAGCAGTACCCCTTTTCTTTCTTAAGAGGCTGGTATGGCAGGAAGCAGGCACCGTCTGCCTCCTTCCCCTGTTGGTTTCACTCATTCTTAATTGCACTGTGTCTCTTGGTGTTCGTCACAGGGAGTGAAATAGAGCCACAGCTCGGAGCAGTTTTAACATTGGAGACCAAAGCAATGTCCACTTCAGGTGTGTGGGGCTAACTCATGCTCACTGAAACCCAGGGTCACAATTTTGATTGCAGTAGAGCATCGATACACAGGACTGAAACAATGCCGTTGTAGATCAAGCTCTGTGTGTTTAAACAATAAAGGAAAAGAAATAAAAAATGGTCCCAATAGTCTATTAGTTGACTGTGGGCACATATTCTCACACAAAATCTGAAAACCAGAAACCCTCTGGGCATTAGTATTTCCATTTTTATAATGCAGGCATATGTTGTTATAGATAGGAAAGTGTGGAGAGGAAAAGCAGCATATTCCAAGCATTTCCCAAGACAAAAAAAAAAAAAAGACCAAACAGAACTTTGTAACATTTTGTTTAAGGAAAGCTTGTTAAAAATGCAACTTTATAATTTTCTCATTGATGAAAATCATGCCAAGATTTTAACTCCATGCACTAAATCACCTAAGATGAAATCAGAACTGCAGAACCTATACTACTATCACTACAGGCACTCCAGACGCTCTTTGTGCTGTCCCAGGAACATCTGCCATTTTCTTCTGGGTAAAAATATGTTGTTTGTAACTTGTCTTCTGTATACCCAGAGGCAGTGATGGTTTTCCATTGCTTTTTAACTCTTACATGGTAAGTTTCATAGCCTTTTCTAGTCCACACCAGTAGGTGCACCATAGTGCGCTCACTAATCGTGTGAACAGTTGCAGACCTCCATGGTTTTAGGCGTGGTGTACTGATGCTTTGTGCAGCAGAATACGAGGCAGACTTTTTCAAGACTCACACAGAAAATTCATAGCTTGTTACAACAAGGGAAATCCCAAACCTTTTCCAGGTGCTCTTGGAGGCTGAAGGAAAATCAGCTTCCAACCAAGAGCAGCTCTAACTGGGGAGAAAAGTGAGAGGAAGGCTGCTGCTGCACACACATACAGGGATCTCTGTGCCAAGTCCCTAGCAATGCTCTGGGAACAGGGGTAGGGATCACAGATGCGTTTAGCTTCCTACCTGGGAAGCTGCCATGAACAGATTAACAGCCATGATCCCATCATACTGAAAAGGAATAATGTGGGGAAATTGTGTTGCTGCTGTATGGAGAGAATCCTGTTCCTCAGGTTAGCAGCTCAGTTTCTATTCTTTCTATTGGATCTGAGTTTGGAGCTTCGAAACAAGCCTATTATCAGATTCTAAAGCAACACAGATTTTGTTTTTTGTAAGTACACTATAAAAATACTGTTGGTTACACTCACTTATAACACTCATTCTTCTGAAACTTAAGTATGCAAGTACCCTATAATGCATTGAGATGGAGGTAAAAGAATCAACATCACCACTGTGTTGGTCCTTTGTGGTATCAGGCCATCTAGATGCAACTGAGTAACAGTTAAAGCATCCTTTCCTAGGGTATTTCTTTAAGTTTATTTATGAAAACATATTCTAAGCATGTATGCTAAATGTGATAACTTGGCATTGCATTGGCAAATCTGGTTCCATATCATTTGGATCCCAGATTTCACAACATCTTACGCTCCGCTCTTACAAAAAGCCAAAGGCAGTGTTTTTGTCAAGTGAGAGGGAATGATATACTGCGAGACAGACGGTGGAGAATGCATAGCTGGCTGAATTTTTTTGGAGGTATATTGCAGGGATTAGGGTGTGTGGTTTGTTTTTTTTTTATGAAGTGCAGAGGGCTAACAAAACCCGCCATTTCAAGTTTTCTTTATTTCTTATACAAAATAATAGTTTCCTGATTGCCATGAGACAGCACACTAAAGTGTGAAAATACTGTAGCAGCTGTGGTGGCAACACATGTCATTTCTGTGCATACGCTGAGATTTTTCTCATGAGACTCTTAAACATATGCAATGAAGCATTCAATACACACAGTTAATATCTAACAGTAATTCCTGCATGTGTTTGTGTACTATACTGGCAATCTCTGGAATGACTGCCAGCTTTTACAAATAAAAGATAGGTATGACAACATCCTGCTACGATTGCTATATCCCAATCAAAATAGAGGGACTGATTTTGTTTTTATAGTCATTGTTTCGCATTCCTTACGGAAGAAGCAATTAATACAACCAGGCAGAAGGAGGACTGTCTCATGGAATATTCAATCCTTTCGTAACCTGCTTCAATTTTATCTTTTTTTAGGTATAATTCTTCAGTAAATTCTCTACCTTCCCTTCCTTGTGTTTTTATCAACTAAAAAAAGATAAGAGACAAAAGAATGAAGCAAAATGGCAATGACATTGTCAGTGTGACTGTAAACTTTATGTTGAAAAATTGTCCTTCTGTGTGTTAAGTCAATGCTTGCTGGAAAAGGGCAGCTGAGCCTAGACATTATTCAGCAAGCTCCGTTTGTATGTTCTTTCACTGGAACACATGCTAGTGAGATGGATTATTAATATCTTACAAACTCTAGTGCTCTCCCTAGACTCAAGTTCTGGTTTTGTTCTTCAGCTTTCAGAGCATTTATGAAAAAAACAAAAACAGTTGTGGCAGAAAGAAATAAAAGCTAAGTCCCTCTCTTAAATAGGTGAAAGGGAGGATGCAGGGTAACTACATGGATCACAGCTCAACGTGGGACACACCTAAACACTTGAGAAGCAACCATGTCACTGAACTCAGGATTTGGCTTTGGCATCACAGGTTCTTAATAGCTTTTTAGAAATCTAATGACAACCTCTGCTCTGTGCCAATCCAATTTCTGATAAAAAATATTAGAGCCAGCATTTAAGATGGAAAGTAATTCAAACCTCTATCTCTTACATTTACTTTTCTGTCTCTAGTCAGAGATTTTGCTGTTTACAGCCATATTCTCATGCCTGCGACTTTGTTGGTCCCACTGCATCCAAAGTTAAATCTGAGCCTGTGATCTATTTAACTTCAGCTGATTTTAAAACACATAGAAAAAGACTACTGGCTTGAATTTATATATGTCACCATATATTTCTTATACCTATATCTTCTATATCTATTTTACAGCTAAGATTAAATAATTTTCATTGTCTTAATTCAATATACCCTTGTTTGTTTTTTTAAAAGAACAAAGAACAAGTATTCAAACTTAGCAATTCTAAAAAAAAAACCTCCTAAAATACTTCTCTACCAAAGAGCAGGCAAGTAAACGCTAAATCTAAAAATAATGTACCGTACTGGGACTGAACACTCATTTTTCTGATTTACTTTTATAAAAATCCACATGTGATATAAATACTTATCATATTGAATTAGTGCCAGTCTATTCACTTCACAAACATACAGGCACCTTGATCACACTTCTAGTACCCTCTATAGATATGCGTATTTCACGTGAATGAAAAGTCAGATTTTGTTATTAAATAAACAACAAAGTGTGGATGCTCATGATTCAGGAAAAAGTTGTTATGTGTTTTAATAAAGTACTTTAATCTTACAACTGGGCCCACACAAGAGAATCTCATGTGTCTGTTTTGAGAACCATTAAAAGCAGAAAGGCTCCGAGCAAAGTGACATGCCAGGGTGTTCATTGCTGGCTGGTTCAGGCTGTAAGACTTAAGCATTCAGTGGCAAAATCACAGTGAATACCATTATTATAGCCACAGTTACTTAATAAAAAATACACTTATTTTATTATCTAGCATGTCTGCCAACCATCTGTGAATTGATTGGGGCTATCAAAAAAAGAGAGGGAAAACTGAGCTGTCTATGAAAGACCATTTAAAAAACCCACAAAAATAATAGGGAAAATTTTGGTTCTGTCTGATTTTTGGAGGTTGAAAAGCCCCCTTGGTTTCAATGGAGCCACACTAATTTTCATCTGCTATACATCCATTCCTTAGTATATACAAAACCTCTGTTACTCATCCACATTTCTGTCTTTTAAAGCTGAAACAGTTTAAAGAAAAAAACACAGCAAAATCCTAACCAAAGACATTCTGCTGAAGTTACTGAAAGTGCAATTACTACTTTACCTTAAATCTGTTTATCTTCAAAAATATAAATGCTATTATTAAATTTTATGATAAGTTTGGATTTGTATAACAATACATGTTCTGTTATAATAAATTTTCTGTTATAATACATCTGCCTAGAAAGATGTTTAAATCTTATTTTTGTAGATGAGTCATAGTTAGAAAACGGTATTCACTAAAGCCTGGAATTTTACCCATGTGTTTTGAGGGGTTTAGTGGGCAGCTACAGGATAAAATAATATTCTTCCTTGGCACTTCAGTCTTGGAAGAAAATAAAATATTTCAAAATAAGGCTGCAAAAACAAACATCACAATGAAAACTGATAGTGGTTTTGTAATCATTCTGCATATTTTATTGGCAGGCTACATTTCTGAGGGGTTTGTGGGGAATGCAACTTGATGACAAACTGAGCCCTGTCTATGAAAAATCAATTTTTTTGATTGGATTTTTAAAAGGCATTTCCATATGGTACCATTGCATATCACTTACGAGGCTTGAAACGCAGTGGAGCACAGCATTTCCCATTTAGCAAGCCAAGAACATATCTTACAGACTGTGGAAAAGTATTTCACTGCATGCGCAACTACAGTTTTCAGTTGGGAGAAAGAGGATCATTGATCTGATTCACAGCCATCTCCTTGGAATGATTCCATCCTTTGTGAAAGGTTCTTCCCCAAGCCTACATATCACCTAGGTCTCACATGAGCTCCCAAATCAGGGTCATAATTCTGCATACACATGCATAAGTGCTAATTTTCCTGTCAATGACCCTATTGAAATAATTGATTATTCATAGACAGATTTTTCACTGGTATACGCTGCACATGACCTGTGTAAGTTTTTGCAGGAACAAGACGAAGGTGTAAATAGTTTGCAGAGGGATACATCTCCTTTTTGACAGTATTTTAAGATTAAGGATAAGCTGAGTCCACATAAAAAATAAGAGAGGGCTAATGAAGGTCAAGTTCTGAAATACCCAGCCTGAAGTATATATAGGAACTGAAACAAGAAGATGTCATAGACAGTATTTGATAGTCAATAAAGAATTAGCATTCAAATTCTGCAATTCACTGTCTCCAGCTCCTAGATATTAGTGCAATAAATCTTGCAAGTATTTAAATAAATGTAAATGTGGCCTTATTTTCTTCACAGGCATTACACCTTTGAAGTTCACATTTTCAAGTTCACTGTAATCATTAGAAGTAGGTAGTTACTGAAAGAATAGACTTTCACATTGCTACAAGCCCTTAGAGATTTCAGGAAAATACCAGGTTCTGCAAGACTCATGACAGAATGGCTGGAACTGGCTTGTAAAGGAAACTTGCAGAACAAAGTCCAATCCCCTGTTATTTCAGGTGGCCATATGATAGAATCTGTTAAAAAACAGGATTAATCTCCATCTTAAAACTAATTAACTTTTTGCCCCCGTGACTCCCAGTGGGAGACTCTATCTTCCAGCATCTCGTGACTCTGCTGGTTAAACTCTTCTTCGTTTTCAACACACATTTATCTGGAGCCATCTTATACCTATCTACTTCCCTAGTGATATTTTCACTTAGCTCTTTTCCCATTTTATTTTTCCTGCTGCAGCACTTATAGACAGCAATACTGAAGCCTTATTTCTTCTCCATTTTGTCTAAGACAATATCCTTCATTTTCCTCTCTTGTAATATTCGCTATCCCTAGTCACTCTAGTAGCTTTACGCTGCATCTCCCCTAGTCTGAGTTTCCTTTTAGAAACTGGGTCAAGAGGACTGTACATTGTATTCCTGTGAGAGCCTACCAGTGCCCTGTACAACGTCAGAAATACCTGTCTCTAGTCTATCCAGTATGATAGCTAGTCATGTCTTACAGTCACATTTCCCATTCTTAGGGCTACATCCTATTGGTAGCTCAAATATGCTGGTGTTGCTCAGAGGAATCAGAGACTTCCCTTCCTCAGATATTTCCTTCTTATCACAGATCATGCAGGTCTTTCCGTGTAATAACTTTGTAAACTGCAAATTTTGCCATTACATTCCTATTTTTTTATACTGAAAATATTAATATATTAAATAATACTGATCCTAATTCCTGATGAACCCCACTAATGAATGTATGATTCTTCTAATTTACCCATTAATATTTGCCTTTGATTCTGTTTCTACCTGCTTTACGATTGCTCTGCTAAATCCCTGTCTTCTGATTCTTCACTAATTATGTTAAATTGAATGCCTTAGTGAATCCAAATAAAGGATGCAAGCATGCAATAGAACTTCTCCATTTATAAAACCATTACATACCATACATTCATATAATTTTTATCATATTTTCCCTTTAATGTTTTGTATGTGATATTTTTTAATCTATAGTTGTTTCAGAACCTTACCTATATTGAGATGCAACCAATAGGCCTGTTTACTTTCATGTCTCTCCTATTGAGGTCTTAGTTCTTCATGGTTCATCTGCTCACAGAATTCAATTTCCTTCTTTTTTCAAAGTATGTCTCTCTGAAAATATTTATCCTTCCATTTAATTTTGTCTGAATGAATTAATGACTGCTCAATTAGATACTACTGTGGCAACAGTCATAGCAAATAAAATATTTAAAAATTAAAACCAGTAGAACTGATTGACAATTTAATGAATAAATCTGTTGGCTGCCACTTACAAGCATAACTGGGTTACAACTACTTCTAATAGTAGCAGTATACAATATATCTATCAGGAAAATCAAGATATTTCACTGACATATTGGAACAAAACAGTTTCCTGTATTTATCTTCCTATTAACACTACAGATGATTCATGTCTGTATTCAGATCTGTCCTGTGAGAATCGCCAAAAACTTTCCTCCCACTATGATTCCCCAAAGGAAACTTGATGTTAAAGAGATTCTATTTTATTCATCCTTCCCACTACTCCACAATCAGTAATAATTTACATTTTTACTCCAACACATTTTTTTATTTCTGTCGTCCTTAACAGCATATCACATAGCATACCTTTAATTTGCTCTAAAGATATCCCTACCACACAGCACGACTGGGGCAAATCTGACTTCTTCTGGCCTTCAGAACTGAAATCTCTTCTTGAGTCACTTACAACTCAGCTAGACAAGAAGCTTTGG
>KZ505961.1:216487-232615 GCA_002844005.1 Limosa lapponica baueri | reverse complement strand
GAAAGAGGGGAGATTTAAATTAGGTATTAGAAAAAAGTTATTTTCTGTGAGGGTGGTGAGACATTGGAACAGGTTGCCCAGAGAAATTGTGGATGCCCCATCCATGGAGGTGTTCAAGGCCAGGCTGGATGGGGCCTTGAGCAACCTCGTCTAGTGGGAGGTGTCCCTGCCCATGGCAGGGGGGTTGGAACTCAACGATTTTTACAGTCCCTTCCAACTCTAACCATTCTATGATTACTTAAATATTTTTATTTTTATTTTGCCCCCCTTCCCTTACTGCCTACCTCCTGAGGACCAACTCAAAAAGTACTGCGCCCAGTAAAGCAGAGACAAAATATCAAGATAACCTCCTATACTCAGCATATCCCATTCACTAGTTCACTCAAAGTAAAGACATAACAGTCCTTTAACACAATGTTGACCTCACCTTCCTAATCCCATCTGAAATCCTGCATCCTAAGTTGAAGTTTTGGCCTTTGTTTTTCAAGCTTTGATCAGAACATATTTCTGGTAAGTTTTTCTGACCTTTTCTAGAGGACATAGGCAGAACTCTTCAACTTTCTGTTTTATTTATCCAGCTACTGACCTAGTAAATTTAGCACTTTGTTTTTATTTTATCTATCTTACACTCATTTTCTTTTCTTGTGTCCTAAATCAGATGTAGAGATTATGCAGTCACTACTGAATTTCTCCTCTCATTCCTTAAATTAAAGCTCTTCTTATCAACATCACAGAATTTGGCAGTAATGCTAAATTTTTAGACATCTATCAGAAATTATCAGTTTAATCGGAGATTAAGAGAACTATCTTGTAAGAGAATATTGTGCCATTGGGATTTACCAGAGAGAATTAATTATATTACAAATTGTGTTAAATGACATTGGGAGTCCTAAACTTTCTATTTCTATGTTGAGAAAAGTAATAACACCAAAAGATTGTGTTCTTAAAAACTCTCAAGTGAATAAGAGGAAATAGCAAGCTCAGAAATACGTTAGAAGTATATCTTCAGAAGAAAACATATTAGGAGTGACCGCCTCTTACTCATACTTTCTGAATGACCTCTGGGGCATGTTTGCTACTCAAAATAGCACTAAATAAATGTCATCTGGAAAATGGAACCATTACAGAAAGACATTATACATACAGTGAGACAGATGCATATTTGCTGCTAATGCTACACCCTGTTGATAACTTTAGAGGTGAGAAGATCTCCCATGGAGAGTAAAAGTGCCTCATCTTTGCTGAGTGCAGCAAGGACCTCTCATTTGCTGTATGGATGTGGGAACGGCTTCTGTAAAGTCAGCCTCATTGCCGGCACTAGCTTTTCACTGACCTTCTCGGGGTTTCTTAGCAGCACTAATATGGGTGGCAGAAAGGTATTCTGCTAGGTATCTTTTGAGGAAGAAAAAGTGAGCTGTTTAAGGACTGTCTCATTTAAAGATGTTAGCCGTGCAGCTAATATGACCTTATTTTAATCTGCTATGGAAGACGAATACATATCGAATCTTGCTACTGTCTTGGAAGAAGACATAGAGAAATACAAGTACTAAATATTCCTTATAATTATGCAAAATGTGAAAAGCAAGCTGGAAAAAATGGAAAGGAAGTCTGGAATTTGTTCCTGAAACCTGTTTGTTTGATATATTTTGAAAATGAACAGTGGCTCTGTAGATCACAGTGCTCCCAAGAGGTAAAGCCATAATCAGGAATAAATAATTGTATGTGTGAAGAGATTTGGCCCTCAGTAGGCTTGCCATCACATGTTGTCTGTTCACTGTGGTATTTGGGGTTGGTATGAAGATCATGTAGCCTGTACATTTTGAGGGGATGTGGCAGCATATCTACCCTATCCTGATTGTTTCTCAATTTTGACACTAAAGGGGAGGGAAAATGCCACATTATGTGTAAAGATGACTGAGACATTTGTGTTCTAATCCACACACCAATTGTTATCAAGTGATTCTTGTTAACTAAGGCAGGCATTTATTCTGTCCGATTCACTATTCATATATACTGCAAAGTTGCTAAAGTAACAGTGCTACAAATGGTATGCTTAAGTATTCAGGCCATGTTATAAGTGGAAGCCATTTTAAGCCATTGGGTGCAAGAAGAATAAAAGAAGAACAGAAAATATCTCAACTGATGTTTTATTATTATACAAATAAGATGGAATGATTAGAAAGGGATGGACTGATTGTTTTATGGATAGATTTTGCTCTGTTTCCTGAAAGTTAATTCTAAAATAATATTTTTATTATGGAATAGTTCTATTCATATGCTTAATCAGAAATCCAATTAAACCATGCTGTGGAAAACACTGTGGAAAATGCACCCTCTACTGGCTCTGGAAAACATGTTATGGAACAGAAATTTGGTACCTTTCTAAATTTTCTTCTCTGAAAATATGCACATTTCATTCTTAAGGTCTTTTAATTCCTTATACAGAAAGGAGGCAGAAAATTAATAACTTCACTTATAAAAATATGTTTTTCTTGTAAGAGCAATTAAAGATGTTTTACATATTAGAATTTCTGAAAGGACACAAAACAGAAGAAAGTATTTTAAGAGTATAAAATACATCATTTTCATGAAGAACAGCATATTGGTGCAAACTAATACCTAACATATCTTATTATGAATATAACATAATGACAATGGTCATGAATATAGATTGATAAGAGAAATGCTTCCTGTATCTGTGATAAGCAACAATTTTTGCTTTGATTCACTATACCTAAAGAGAGAAGGACAGGGTTATATCATTAAAAGAGAAAAGTGTGTTTGGAGCATCTAAATGTGATTCCTGAAGTATAGGTGTGACTTTTCTACACTTTTCTACACTATTTCAGCACAACTACACGATTTGTATAGTTAGTATGGTTCTAGTTTTCTCCCCAGCCTATTGTACATTAGGATAACTGAGCTACTTTTGTTACCTGATGGCATAAATAGGACAGCCAAGTGTATCTATTGCACTGAGTAACAGATTTGATTTGTTGCTGTAGGTTCCCATGTTCAGTGCCTACCCAGTCTCCATCACAGTGCATGTCCCTTGTGATATCCATATGCAATCTGCAGGCACCTGGGGTATTTCCCTTTCCAGCTTGGCGCAGAGGTGACAGGCATGAACCTTTTGTAGCAAAGCAGTGATTATGCTGAAAGGAGTACTCCAACTCCAGCAGGAATTTTCTTTTTCAAAGAGCCCTGGGGCTTATCCTAGAGCAACTCCTTCTATTTAGCAACTGGTAGTTAAGAAAGGATGCCAAGAGGAATCACTGAGACATAAGTAACCCCTGCTGAAATAAATGGCCAGACTGACTTATGTCACTCTAGAGAGCTGTCATGTTATGTCTGTACCCTCCTCAATGGGCTGTGCAGATAAAGATACTGTCTAATGATGTGTTACCACATAATGATAATGGTCTTCATGGAGCTTCTCCTTAATGATGTGTGTTACTTTATAATGATAATGGTCTTCTTGGAGACAGAATATAACTTTAATATCACAACCCCACTGAGGAGGCTATACTCAAAACATTACAACTCTTGTCCATGACCTCTGTTAGCAGCCCATTAGTCAGCGGGTAGTCATCAGAAGGCAGAAAGGGCCTTCAAAAGGAAAAATAAAATTAAAGTGGAAGGACATAAGCCTTCCAAGATGATGGGAAAAATATTCTACAGAAGAAACATGCATACATATGCATATACACAACATAACCTGTTTTTCCTCCACTATGCTTGTTTGCTCTTCCTCAAAAAGTATTTAAGGAATCTTAACTTTTTTTTTTCTTTCTTCCTCCAACAGCAACACATTAAAGTTTGCAGCTGGGAGATAAGAGCAAATTGATACTAGCCTCACAGGAAACTTGACCTTTTGTTTGTTGGAAAATCATAAAGGGACACAAGAGATCTTTTGTGCTGATTTCTCTCCTCCCTCACTCAGTGAACATTTTGGCTAAATGTGGAGCAAGACTCAATAGATCCTAGCACTTTTTGTAGATTCCTAGCCTCAAAATGCACACAATCATTGTAATTAGCAGAACTCTTTGCCAGTATCATAATAAGATAGATCTTGTAGTCCACAAAGACTCCCAAGTGTGTTTAATTTGACATGATGCATATCCTATCATTATCTTACAAATAAACAAAAAAAAAGAAAATCAATCTTGAAGACAAAAAGTCCCAACAATCTACAAACAACCCCCCCATTCAAGTCAGAACACTTAACTAGACAAAAGAGAAAGTCTTACAATCGAGTTTTTCCTAAAATCTAACTTCAACTTTGAGACTGAAATCTACCCAAGTTACCCCTATATCAAATTTTTCATCTTCTAATGTTTGTAGATACTTTCCTTTTGACAACAAACTGAACAATTATTATAGTGCCTGAAAGATTATTTCACAACATTTTTGTCCCAACCACATACAGGAAAAAAATGGACAATGTCCTTTCAACAAATGACCTAAAGAAAATAAGAAGTGACCTTAATTCTTGGCTTTTGTCGCAATTCAAAAATAGCGTAGTCCTCTAATCATGCATTATTTCAGTTCCACGATAATATTTCTCTTACAAGGGTTTGCTGACGACTTCTTCAATATGCATAAATGTCAAGGGAAATTATAGAGGTAATATAATAGATTCAATCAATACAGTAGTACAACATGGACATCTTTTTCATATTTTCATTTTTATCTGCTTATTCAAAGTAAACAGTGCATCTCCTTATCAGAAGTTGTATACTTTTGCCTTTTATTGTATAGAAAATGTAC
Organism: Limosa lapponica baueri; assembly: GCA_002844005.1. Taxonomy (NCBI): domain Eukaryota; kingdom Metazoa; phylum Chordata; class Aves; order Charadriiformes; family Scolopacidae; genus Limosa; species Limosa lapponica. The sequence goes on along the minus strand of KZ505961.1, from coordinate 227,845 downwards.
CACAAATTATTTTCATATAGGAAAAGAAAATATCTGTCTCCCTTAAAATAGATATTGGACCATGCTTTAATCAGAAACTAAAAACACAGGCACTGGAAACCAATGAAATGGGCAAGACACAATCACTAACATAGCTACTATAAGAACTTTTCATGCAAAACCAAAATAAATTAAGGATTAGTGAACATCTGTTCCATATTCAGTATAAGTCCTTCTCTGTAAATTTGGACATAGCTTACTTGGATAAAATTAATTTATCTTAAATATAGACATATGCACCATAGATGTCTGCACCTGAACTAGTCATCCTCAGTTCCATGATGGAGAGAAACATGCACAGTTTGATGTATCTGAGATATCTATATTGGGACTACACAAGTCCTCAAATGATAAACACAACGTGATGGCATGCTGCATCACATAGCCAAGCAGAAACAAAGGGGAATCATATCACAAGTACTCAGTAATTTTCATTATGTAAGTGATTTACAAATACCTATTTAACAGAACAGGAGACAAAATGCAGGAGTTTCCTCTGAAACAGAGTTTGAGTAAAACCCAGTTTCTGAAGAGACCATAAAGCCTATTTTTCCTAGAAATTGACATCATGCCCATAACAAGATTAAAGTTAAAAACTATGAAGAAGGAATTCCAGATTGACTTTTTTCTCTGTCAAGTATCATCCAGACACTCCAGCTCATTTTGTTGAAATGTTCTACACTTCTTTTTATCCTATGGTGTCTCTCTTTTTTTCATTTGAAACTTGCCTTTCTTTGGATATCTCCTTAAACTCCTTCATGCTTCACCAATGTCAATTCCATCCTTACTTTTATTTATCCTTCTTTTTTTTTATCTGTTTAATCTTTCTGCAGTTAAAAGACAGCCTATTGCATATACATACTACTTAAATATCAAACATGTCAGAAAAAGAAAACCCAACAAGCCCCATATGGGAAAAAAGGAAGAGATTTTCACTCTTTTTAATCTGTTTTATTCACAAGAAATTTCCTTGAAACTTCACTTCCTTTCCTGTTAATACATAAAATCAAGTGAGAGGCAGAAAAGTTTTGTGTACTGCAGTCCTCCTCATGCAACTTCCTCTAAAGTTTCAAATAGACTTAAGAATGAAGCCCCAGTTAGATATAACCTTAAGAGAGTCTCAAGACTGTAGATTTGACAGTTACAAAACCAATAGTATTCCTTGTAAACTGAGCAAATTCAATCAGGAATTACTGATAAATAATAGTTACATATTATTTAATTTTTATATATTCACTCTTCAGAATTTAATAACATGATTTCATTTGTGATGCCAAGAATGAAAACCATTTTGCACAGCTGATGGCAATGAAATATCATCTGAGTGCAACAAATCCAGCATTATTTATTCCAAAAGTTCAGTATTGCTGTAATGTAGAAACTTTAACTTAGACACTCGCAGAAGCAAATAAAATCTATTAACTATTTTTTTTTCTCCTGATTTTGGTCTCTCTTGTATACTCCCATCACTCTATTGGAGATATTCTCCAATATTCACTGTAAACTATTCAGGAAATCCTCTAAAGAGAATTTCATTACCTAGATATCTTATTTTCTAAAATTTTAATAAAATGCCATAATCAGTGGATGAGATATCAGGTTTCCAAACTGCATGTTAATTTTGAAGAACTATCACTGCTGTAATTGAATGCTAACTAATTTTGACAGATTTTGCAAATTTTAAGAGACATTATAAGCAGTTCTGCATATAATACACCAAACTTTTTGCACTTCAAAATGAGCCTGTGTTGCTGTAGGTAAATAGTTTCTAAAATAGAGATTGGTAGAGTAAGAATTTTATGTCTTATCCTGTTGCCTCTTAGTACCTCTTTTAATACACATCACCAGAGGGAGCTACATTTTGCAAAATTCCAGTGTTGCTTTGATGCTCTTTGAAACATAACCAGTGTCTCAAAATACTTTCAGTGTTTCTTGAGAAGAATAGAGGTTCAATCTTTTTCTCCATCAGGTCAGAATCAATATGTGCTCAAGGATATGAAGGACACAATGGCTTTTCACACAGTTTTAAGATTAGATATACATCCCTACAGCAGTGTCAGTAGTTATTATTACCAGTTAAAAATACTGCTTAAAGGGTGCCTTCTCCAGCATGGTGGCAATTAGCTTTTCCAAGAAGCAAGCTGAGTCACTGAGAGATGCATATTTTTAATGTTCATGGGAGAGTGAAAGGGGCCTGGGGCCACAGTTGCCCTTGTTTGCCCACTTCTGCAGAAAGAGCGGCTGGCCAGGGCTGCTGAGGAAGTCCAAGAAGCCCTTTCCCTCCTGCTTTCAGAAGACTGCCTCTCCTGTAGAACTTTGCAGACACGTGAAGGTCATTAGCTGATGCTCCTCATTCCTGGAGAAGGGCAGTCAACCAGGTAAGGTAGCAGATAGCACTTCAATAACTTCCCTGGATGGAACATAATCACAGCAAGTGAAGGTAGGGCAGAAAGAGCCTTTTTGTTTCAGGATGGATCTACTTCCTCTTCCCACCCTATGAATAATTCAGTTTTCACATTTTGTTCTGCTAGTCAGAAGGACTCCAAGAGCTTTTTCCAGTAAAGCGCTGCTTTATCCTCCTGATACTTTGGGACAAAGGACCTTCTGTAGCAAGACAAGTAAGGCAGAGGAACAGCACTGAGCTGAGAATGCTAAGATAGGTTAGCAGTGGGACCAAAAAGGCAGGCCGACATTAATTGTTTGACAGCACATAAGCCTAGATGATGGTTCTGATATGCTTTTATTTTTTCAGGCCAACAGGGCTGCTGGAAATACATGTCTGATTGTGTTAGTACACTTACGAAGGTTACAAATATCTTATTTATGTTAAAACTAAACTTAATTTTTAATATGTTTATGTGAGGACATTTCTGTCATGTACATTCATTTCTATCCATTCAACCAGGTATAATTCTTTATCACTTTTTTAGTAAGGAATGTCATTCATCTTCCCCCTCACCCCCCGCCCCTTATTTTTACGTATTGATTTATATTTTGGAGTAATAAATACAACTCATGCCAAAATACCTCCACGTGTCAGTACAACATTGCTGTCTAGATCCTGAGGCCAATAAGTATCTGCGTAATACAGATCAAGGCTTTGATGCACAGGTGTTCCTAGTGTAGTTAATTTTTTCTCAGGTCTCAGATAGTACCCCTCTTTTTCACCTCCACACACCACTTCCTGAGTTAGGTAAAGCAAAACTGGTTCCTTAAACACCCTTCTACTATTAGCCCCCACCTTAGTATTCCTACCCTCCTTAGGGTAGGAATCCTACTTAGGAAGGATTATTATTTATTTCTAGGCAGGCTCGTGCCTTGTTGTTTTACCCTCAAGTTTGATTAGATCCCATTAAGTTGAGAGGAAACAATAAATTCCGTCACATGATTCTCCATTGGGATTAAGTGTCACTACACAAACATTGAGAGAAGCTACTTACTCCCAAATACAAGAACTGTCTCTTGCCTCATAGTGACTAAAAACTGCTTTTCTCCTTTTTTCGTGCTATATGTGCTATAATTTTATTCTTGATATTTTTGTTTCACACCGTGTGACTGACAGAAAGGAATAAAACATATGCAATTTGCCAGGAATCAACATAAATACGCTCACATAAAATTGGCATAGGGCACTAGAAAATCAAATCCCTTGAACAGGCATGAGTTGCCATACGATAGACTAGAAGCAGGTTCCAAACTAAATCAACAGCTTCAACTATGTCCGAATATTGCAGCCTTTCAGTGTTAAGGCAGGGCATAGTTAGAATTCATCTCGTTACAGCGCCTTTACATTACATGCAGAACAACTGATTTCATCCTCTACAGAAGACTAACATACATCATACAACTCTGGCCACCAGAACAGTTCTGAAAGATGATCCAAATTAACTCTTTCTTCCAGTTCCTCTCAATAAAAACCATGGAAGACAGGACTACAAAGAAGATACTGCATTTGGGCATGTTCCCTATAATTAAAAAAATAATAATTACTGGAGACACTACATTTTGTGGCAAATACAATGTAGTTGCTATGATCTTTTTCTTTTTCAGAAAGATGAACTCTAGAGTAGATAATATATATGCATCATATTCAGTATCTTCAAGTTAGATATACAGGGTAGAAGTAATGTTTGTATCCCTATGTTTATGGTCCTATAGCGTTACTAGCACTGCTGCCCCATTCTGAGGTCTTTGGTGAACTATGAGATATTTTGGACAGACATACACATGCTAAAAAAGAGCAGGACAGAAACATATTACTAAGAAAATTAACACTAATTTTCTTAAAAGGCCCCTGAGAAAAATTCAAAACTTTAATCTAAAATTTGCAGTTCCACAAATACAGTTGAAGACATTTTCTCTTACAGATGGAAAGAATTAAACCAAGGAAATCAAACTAAGCCAGCAATTAAAACAGCGTTAGCATTAAATTAACAGTTTGTTCAGTAATGAAAACCATCAATTGCCAACTGTAATGAAATGCATTATTAAAAACATAACGAGGGTGTAAATACAAAATGCTGCATAAAGATATAATCTGAAGGAGTTACCCAGAGTGGGAAATAATTAACCTTGAGTAACAGCAGCAATACAAAACAAGTGAGACCTACCATGAGTTCTAAATCAGAGGAAAAAGGAACACATGTTGACCGTTTTCCTATATACTGTCCCTGTGAATGCAAGAAGACGTGTATTTTTGGGGTAGCTTGGAGGGAAGTGGGCAATCTAACCACTAGAGGTGGTGAGTGAATGATAATAATTAAACTTTTGCACCCATAGTTCAAATTGTGGAACTGAGGCTAAGAAACAAACTTTTTCCCAGATGTCCTGTGTACTGTAGACCATGATGTCTTCAACTCTAGCAGAGTCCCCAAAATGAACAATTCCTTTTTGGCTCAAGGGACTAACATCTTCCCCACTGAGAAGCTATCAGATAGAGGGTAGACACGCTCTTCTATTAATCAGAGCTCTTTAAAAAACACATTCCCCTTCCTTTCCCATCCTCTACAGATTCCTACTAAATCATTGCAACAAAAAACTATCAAAGTGGATCATTGAGCGGAGCTATATAAAATGACATTTTAACCATGTTGCTATAATCATGATTATGCTAAGGCCTGTGTGCTTTGCATAGGAGTGGACACTGAAAGCAGGTACAGGGAAGTAAGTGGTGTAGGAGGTAGCATGATAGTCTCATTTGGATAGAATACCTGAACCAGTTAGCAATGTTAACAGGCTACAAGAGTGAGCCAGCTTGAAGTTAAAAGGAAGATTAGAAGAAAGAAGGACAGAAATATGAGACAAACTGTCTGAAGTAGATGAGGAATGGTATGTAGGAGAAATGAAAGAAAAAGAGAGTGTAAATTAAAGAATCTGAAAGCAGCAAATGCTGAATTTAACATAGTAAAGGTGGTAAACCAAACAAGGAAGACTTTCAAACCCTTTGGCTGGATTCTGTATATATGTAAATGGAGACCGTTAGATATAGGGGAACAAAGACATAATTAAGAATACAGTTCTGTTAAGAAGCACATGTTTTCATAAGTTAGGATAAGTTACAGCCTGGTTATACTGATCTGTTGTCCTAAGTATGGTCTAGTAAGCCTAGATTTGAAAGACAACATTGGAAAATGAAACAGTGAAGCATCACATTGAACCTAGTTAAGTGAATTCCCACTAAACACGAAAGGATAATTGCAGAGCTTACAGCTAAGTTTAGCCTGAAGCCAGCTAAGACATGAAAGAGGTGTGAGTGGGGGATCAAAAAAGGGAAGAGTGGGGATCAAAAAAAAACTTTAAAAGATATGCTACCAGAAATAGGGATAGGTGGACAATTTTATAAACAGACTGTGTCACCCAAATGTTAACAACTTTCAAAAGGTGGTAAGAAAATGAGTCTACATGTGGTTCACACATCCCAGGTGTACAGTCTTTCTTAAACACATTATTAAAGGCGTGCTTTGTCTAAATAAATAGTGTAGTGCCCAAGTAACCTTTGGTGAAGCAAGGTATTAACCGCTGGTCACAGAGGGAACAGTAAGGCAGATGTTAACTATAAATTAAGCCTGCTGATGCGATCCTGATTAGCACCCAGCTCCAGAAACTGTGTGGAAGAACAGATCATGTGATTCCATGCTGGGTGCTCTGCAGTGTGAGGGAGGCAGTCCAGAGACATAAGCAAGTTCAAAGTCATTGCTACCTGGATAACCCAGAGAGCAAGTGCACTGTCTACATAAATGCATATTCCCATCTTTAGAAATGTGCTGCTTTACTGATTCCCTTACCACTCAGAACCACCTCAGGCTCAATAATTTTTGTCCCAAGAGACAAGGCAAAGGTTCAGTGTATGAAGATATGTTCTAATACCTGTTTAAGCTCCGCTGGCAGCTTGCCAACCACTGAGGGGACATTAATAATCTATGACAATAAAGAAGTAATATTGTGTAGTTCCAAAGGCGCATATTTCAAAAATGCTTCATATTATTTATGCACAGATATAAACAAGCCACTAGTTAGTACAGTTAATAAACCATGACAAGTTTGCTTTAAATGAGTGGGATATCTAAATCCAACATTATTTATTAAGCAAAATGATTTTTTTCTAGGCATTTATCCATCAAATATGGCAACCTTATTGCACACACATTATGCAAAGTGTCAAATTAAACTATTGCTTATAAAAATAAACATTAGTTACTGAAATGATCCAAATGCTTGCTTAGAATGTTATTTAGGGTAGCTAATAAATATCTATAACAAACCTTTTGTACAGAGAAATTGGAAAAGCATGTAAGAAAAATTATTGAGGTCTTGCCTCCTTGCTAGTCCTTTCTTCAAGTAAACAATGAGATAGAGAATTAAATTGTAAAGGAAGAAAAGGCCTCATGGGAGCTAATAAACCAAAGACCACATTAGCTATTATGGCATCTGTCTTACAATGGGAAAAAGAACATAGTAACAAGCAAAATGACCTCTGCAGCAATTAGAGTACAGAAAGTCATGAATGGAGAATGGAGTTTCTCTTCTGGTTTCTTTCCACACCATTATTTGACTGGAATTTTGCCACTGTTTTCAGCAGGAACAGACTCCGTCTCCATAAGTGCTCAGTCATTAAGAACCAAGACCTGCAAAATGAGAATGATGCGTCCCCACAGGATTCAGTCAGAAATGAAGACAGTCAGTGACTTCATGATTTTTCAAGGAGAGCTCAGGATCAAGCCTTTGAAACAGGGTTTAGAGACAAATTAATGTATAGTCATAACAGTAAATTTATCTTCCTATGAGTTAGGTACTATGGTACATGTGTTATTTTGGCTTCTGTGGCCAGAAAAGACTCTACAAGTGTGAAATCAGGTATGCAAATTCTTTAAGCAGTAAAAGTTGACTTAATCATCTTGGACACGTTCAGTGGGGAAAAAAAAAAAAAAGCAGCTGAAACATGGAGCACTGAATGTAATAGAAGCCCTCCTGCTTCCTTGATGTCGTGGTGCTACCCAGTAGTGTCTGACAGCCCTGGGTTTGCCACAACTGCTCAGGAAATGTTAGTTTTCAGTCAGTTTTCATTTATTATCTGGAAGGGATTAATTTCCAAACCTGCTGCCTTTGACCCTAATACGCAAGCCCACATCACGTTCTAGGTCTGGATACCCATCATGTTTCATGTTGAAGCTGGACAACTGTACAGAAAAAAAGATATAGAACTTCTGGTTCAGTTGGGGCCAGATACGAAAGTCAAGCCTGATTTGGTGCTATTATGGGCATTTAAAAAAAAAAAAAAAAAAGTAAAAATGAGGCCACTGAAATTAATATTCAGTTGTCAAAATTTTGGATGTATTTTCACACTGGGACAGGGAGAAGGAATTTCTCATGTCACATCAAGTTTACAGAAGATATTAAACTGAAGCATAACAAATGAATAAAAATGAAACAAGTAACTGCAGGCATAAACTGAGGAATGTACACAATGAGTTTCTTTCATATAAACCATTTGCTACTATATATTTATCTCTATTAAAACCAAACAAAAGTACTTTCACTGGGAGTCTCTAAGCCAGGAAAAAAATTGGTTTTCTTTGAAGACATATCAGTTATAGAAATAGTACACACTTACTTTACTCAATAAAAAAAATACCAAAATATATGGCATTGGGGAGACCTTTGTTCACTAAGTTAAATTTTTTAATTTGAAAGAAAATAGCATGAATGAACAAGTGATGAGGTTTACAACAGAAGAAAAAGGAATATTTCATTGCCAGAAGCATTATAAATATGCTCCTTTAACATAGACCATGCACAATCTGGGGTAGTGCACCACTATAGTCATGCAAAGCTTCAACATGCAAAGCTTCAACAGTAGGAACTGTAATTTTTTGACTATTTCTAAGACAGCTATCAAAATGCTGACTAGCAGAATGTGATCTAATATTGAATCAGGGCTGAAAATGTTTTGGCTTAAATTTTTAGAAGTATTTGCACAACTGCATTTCAAATTTCTGCTTTTGGTTGTTTTATGTGCAACCATATCAACTGAAAAAAACCCAAATAAACTAGCCCCTTTGCACATGCAGATTTCTGTAAGCCTTTAAAATGACTTAAAGGATGTAGTAGTATATAGTAAACATGCTTGGATACAAGCTAAATAAGAGGTATAACAAGTATTTCTGGTCCAGTATCTCAAATTCCAGAACAACATCTGCTCTACATAAGATTACCTGGTAGACTGACTGTTGTGCTGGTCTTTAGATTAAGTAACTGGTTCTTAGACTGAAAATAGAAATAACGTTACATTTCCTGGCATTTGTCCTGCTTTAAACATAATCAGGGAGTAGGTAACGAAGATACACATTTCATATTGATAGAAGGCCATATGAAAAAACAGAACACATTGAAAGACACAATGGATATGCATATTTGAAATAGAGCACATTGATTTAGCCACAGTTCTCATTAAAATTAGAGGCAGACAGGCTCCTAAAAATCATTGCATACTAAAGGAAAATCACTGTAAATCACTTAGGCAGAGCGAGGTCCTACAGTCAAATAGGTATTCCCAAGATCACTAAAAAAAACTAAATACTATTTTGAAAAATTGAAGAAGGGTAGCTCCACTGACACTGTAACTCTATTGATTTTAGTAGAGTTGTGTGAACTTCTACCTTTTGAAGATCTTTGCCACAATGATGAGCTTCCTTTCCAGGAAGAAATGTGAGCAAGTGTGTGAGGTTATGAATACATTATTAATATGCAAGTCAAATGAAATTTGATGAAGGTTACTGAAAGGAATATTCTTTACACAAACCAAAATGAAAGACAGACCTACCTTACTATCGTTATTCCTCAAGTGATAACCGGATTTCTGTATTAAGTATTTCTTGGGGATTATCTCAAATCCCTGTTTTCTTGCATACAGCTGCCATGAAGTCTCTGCTTCACCATTCTACCCTTATTTATTAAATCTAATGGAATGCAGAACACTACTATAGAGCCAGACTTCATATTTTAGAAAGCTATGGGCAGTTCAGCAGACAACGTACACTCTATGAGAACGCAAATACAACAGAGGGCAGTCAGAAAAGGGAAGAAATTACTTCCATTCTACCTCACAGGTTTATTACTTTAAAAAAAATCTTCTCTAGAGAGAATATTTGAAGATTTCCACCAACTGTAGCACCCCTTTATAGGTCTTTTTTTTTTCTTTTTCTATAAAAGTTTTAAGAGAAGATTAAAAAGGAAGATAGTTATGTTTCACAGAATTTGAAAAACATAAGGGACGTCCTAGTACCACAATATACCAATAATACAGTTAATAATTCAGAAGTTTTGTTCGACTGTTTTAGTGATAGTTGTCTCAATCCAAGTTAATTTTACCGGAAAATCGATTTTCTACCCACAATACCACAGAATATGTACTTGTTTCTTATAGTTAAAAAAGTAATAGAAATAAATAGCCTAAGACTCAGAAAAAAAAAAGGCAAAATAAGGGTCAGCAATATTTACTAAAAGCAAATAATTTGCAAATAATAGCAAATGATTAGTAACAGCAAGTATTTACTAATAGCAAATTGGTGATAAATAAAAAATATCCTTCTATCTTGGTAGTAGCCATACATCTCCTGTAATTTCCCTACAAATTGCTCCTTTTTTCATCCCAGAGTCCTTTTCAGACAGTATACACAGACTTTTTCAAAACTAATTAAAATACAACTATAGTATTTTCCCTCCCCATGTACATAGCAGCTGCAACTAAAGATTGTCCTTTAAGCCACTGACCCAAGATGACAGTTGGCCATTTAGAGTGACCATGGCACAGGGCTCTCAAGAACATTAAAAAACTGCTTAATTTCAAATATCATTTTAAATATGACCTCTACAGACAGAAAATTAAGGGCCTAATAAGTTTCATATACTGAAGTAACACGGATAGGTGTCGAAACCTCCAGCATCCTTGAAAACTTTGTCCAGTGTGGGAGAAAAGTCTTAGCCTACTACTCTGGTGGTCAGCTTAAGGGCTGTATGAGAAGTTCAGTGCAGGTGAGTCTAACTCTGAGAAGACATTGGCTGCTATGACCTTACTTTCCTCATAGAAAAAAACCTAATTCCTCCCTCAATTATCAATCGATTGACCTAAGTGGCATTTGTATAGTCTTCCACAAGGCAGTACCTGGGTGAATCTGATCTTTTAGACCCGATCCTTCTTGGCATTGAGATGTTTTATGATATTCTGGCAGCGCACATTTGCTCTAAATCCATTTTGACTTGCCATGGGAAGTTCCTCTTCAGAGAAATCCTCAGATGACTTTGAGCTACTCTCCTAGTCACGTGCAACGTACCAACACCCCGGTCATACTATGATTTCTAAATCATACTAATTTCTTAATTTCTAAATCATGCCATTACCAACTGATTAAATACTAGTGGATGCTAATGCTACAGTTGTGTCCCACATTGGTGACACTGGTCTCGTTCACTGCTCTGCCTGGTGTAGCTGCAGACCAAACCATTTTTCTCTGCTACTTCTCTTTCCCTGGCAAATATGCCCTCTCCATGTTTTTGGGTAATGTTACCTACACAGCAGAAAGCATTCTCTGCTCCTTTCCCTGCCCCTTCTCACTCCCAGCATGGTGTCAGGAGCAGAGGATTGCATATATATGAATCTCCTGAGGGCTGGTAGCACCTGGAAGATTTTTCTAGTCTGGATTATGACTAGTCAGGATTATGACTTTGTTGAGACAAAGGGGTGTTAGAGAAGTGTGGGCTGTAATGAGGGGACAGTGAGGTGGATTGAGAACTGGCTGTGTGACAGGACCCAAAGGGTAATGA
>KZ505961.1:171361-206010 GCA_002844005.1 Limosa lapponica baueri | reverse complement strand
GGCATACAAAGAGCATAAACCTGACTATTATTCCCAGTTATCAGTTGTGAAGGTGTGGGGACAAAAAGAAAAGAAAAAAAAAAAGGCAGTAAAAATCCCATCTAGAAAGATAGGGGAAACTGTAAAAAGCCAACGACAGTAAACGGAAAGGGGAAAATTGATAAGGAAAGAAGTGTCTGCAAACTTTTAAAGAGAGTAAAAAACAAGTTTAAAGGTGTAAAAAATTGCTTGATATTGTGATGTTAACAACATCCTGAAATATTGCAGGAAGTCATTTCAGGCAGGTACTAAACACACTTAATTTTCATAGGAAGTGAAGAGACACAATCAGATTCCAATTCAAAAGAGCCAGTCAGCAGTTACCCTGCGTAAGCAATGAATAGAGATTAGGTCCCTTTATTAAAAAATTATGCATACTTCACTTGACTTGAAGGGGTTTCCCTTGTCTAGTAGCTCTCAAGAACATGAAGTCCTAAAGAAAACTTAGTATTTGAGTTCCACTTCATTTGTGAAAGCAAATTGGAATTTACATTATTGATGAGAATCACTTCCTCATTTATGTCCTAAATTAAAATCCAGTAGAGTAAAAATAGTATTTTCCTTCCTGTGGCAATTTTTCATTCTTCCTTACAAATCACAGGGCAGAGCCTACTCTGAACTAAGTAAACTGAGCCCCACTTGCACAAGAGCCACTCTGAACTAAATCAGTTCTAGATTTGGCCCTGTTTCTTGAATTTTGTCTTCTATTGAGCAATTGGACAGGAGAAGAAAATTCTAATTTGTTTCCTGTCTTACTAGCAATTAATCAACAATCTTTATGTAGATCCACAGGGCAGTGGAAGCAGGGAGAAAAGCTAGGCCTAAGGGAAACAGAAATACAATGTATTGCCTAAGTAATCTACCTAATGAAATTATAATTGCCCCAGAAGGAAATAAAAGGAGTTTCTCCCACTGAAAATCCCAGATGCTTTTTTAGAAAAAAACATGAATTAATTCAAAATATCTGGGTGATGAAAGAGTCCTAAAATGTTTTGAGGCTGACTCTGGATCTAAGTCTATACCAGATGTCGTCCTGAGACATCTGTTTGGACTTGGACCTGAACTTCAATAAATGGGAAAGTTTTTCAGACTAAGCAGCATCTTTGGGTCTGAATAAGAGTTATTCTGACTTTGACGGCTGGATGAGATCTGGAGTTCTTCTAGTATAGGAAGCACTCTAATCCAAGGGATTTATTTAGGATCCATTCAAATTATGGCTCATCTAAAATCAGAGGAGTAATCAAAACTGAAGCAGTGAAAACATGGGAAAGCTTCTCACAATCTAATTCCACAAAGAGCCACAAACAGGCAGCATATATAGTGCATTATAAATGACCTGTGAATGATTGAATCAGCAGACCCAGTTGAAAAACTAAGAGCAAAGACTTGAATTATGCTTACCGTATTCTGAAATACGCCTATCTTATTAAACAGAAAGTTATCCAATGCTTATGTATAGTCATTGTTGCGGGATATCAACGCTATAACCCTCTCATCTTCTACAATGATAATGCAGAGCCACTGCATCTCTTCTCTTTTATTTGCCTCTAGGACCTATCCAACTTCTACCTCATACCAAATTGTAAGCAAGTGTAAGATTAATCCCAGGTTAGTACAGAGCACAGCTAATTGCTAATTTTCTGCAGCAGGCAGCCTGTCTAACAGCTATGTCACTCCTTCCACTTGAGGTTGCCTCACAACTTGCATTTGCTCTATTCCACTATGTTTGTTTTCTGTTACCATTGTTACCCCCTCCAGGGTCTATCAAACTGTTGGCTCCTTGCACAAACTTGCTATGCCTTCTTTTATGATACAACCTTCAAACATATTACCACGTGCCCGAGTTCATTTCCCATTCATATAGAACAAATTTCTAAAAATGTTTGATTTCTTGTAGTCTTAAACTTAGTCTTCCGTTTTCCTTGAAGAAACAGTTGGTATTATGTCTTCCTGAACATCTGGAAGTGCCTAGCACTGCATAAGCATGCCATAAACAGGTGAGTGAATCATCACAACAGCCATCATGATATCAAGGTGTTCTTCTTCCTGTTCCACAGTTTACTTACAGTTTTGACACAACAGATTATAACCAGATTGACATAAATGCTTGTCTGACTACACAAAAATGTTTGTCTTTACTCCGTCCCCTGCTTGTAGCCTCTACAGGCTCTAGGTTTCTGTAGGTTTCTGTTTAGCTGTACATTAAAAATTATGCCCTTGTTTTGACTTTTTTTTTCACAGATATGAAAAAACCCCAGTTAAAACTGACTGCAGAACAAAAATCCCAAACAGTTAAATCTGACTCCACAACTGTTTCAAAATAAAAGCAGTGACTGCAGTAGAAGAGGAAGCTAGACAGGGCTGGAACCCTAGTAGTATATGAAAAGACAAAAACTGGCTAACTACACACCAAAACCAACTTCATGTGCAACTATCTCGTGGAATAAAACCTGACCCACATCTTTGAAGAAAGTTGAATAGCATTTTACATGGGCTCATGCTTCATGCACCAAGGAAAGTGTGCTACTGGGAAAAACAAGGAGCCAATTCAGTAGTCTTAAAACAAAGTGGGTGAGTCCTGTGCAGCTGCAGGTAACTCAGGAGTTAAAGCTGTCTTCAACAACTAGAGATGTCACAGCTGTTGAGAGTATCTAATTATCAGGATCTTCTCTCATATCCAGATTTATCAAGGAGAAAAGGGGAATGCGCCTTTTTCCTCTGGGGAAAAAGCATGTGCATCTTCTTGTGCTTATCTATAGTACACACATATATACATATGCACACACATGCTGGATATAGCCTTCAGTGTGAACCAGAAAGACAGTTTTACCCTCTTAATGGATCTGTGTCTGACTTGTATTTTGCATTGGTTTCTTTCATTTTTACAACCAGGATAATATTTGCCAGCCAGCATATCTCAAAAGACTGTTATGTTGACAGTTACTTACTCTCTGCACAGAAATGTGAAAGACTAACTGCACTTGTCAATAAATGGACTGGACTACATTTACCATTTTTTTTTGTTTATTTATTTTACTGAATATTGATCACAAACGCATTTTTAAACACTTCTGACTGGGATATTTGAATACTCAATTTACTTTATACAAGTGCAATATTTTTTCTGGTACACACTCATGAGAAAGCAACTAAACAAAATACATTAGAAGCAATATAACAGCACCGATGACCTCAGTTATCTTCCAGCCTTGGGTAAAGCAATAAAAGGAACTCCCTTTGCAGCTGCAAAGTATATTTAAGAAAGTGGCAGGGCCACAGAAAGGTCCTACAACAGATTCCTCATGTGCCCTCTGCAGATTCACACCTTGGAGCTATTTTTACTGGGTCCTCTATTATCCTTTGCATGGAACTGGTGAAAGGGAGGTAAGAAAAAGTACCCTTTTTTTTTTCTTAACTAATTCAAAGTAGTTCCATTTCTCCCGATGATTTTAGCTCTAAGTCACTACTTAAATAGTCTTTGCATTTCAAGATCAAGGGCAGGGGAAGCTCACCAAAGGATAGACTAAAAAGAGAAAATATCCTCAGAAACAGGAAAGACTAATAGAAACACTTGTTAGAATTTTGCTATTGGGACCAAAATTGACCTGAGAGAATACTTAAGCTGACTCTGAACTGTCGCAGTACAGTTCACTTGATTTAGAAAAGAAATTGAATCCCAGATGACATAAAACCTACTATAAATATTTATATCCTGGAAAAGGGAAAACTTTTTCTTTCAGGGCTTGAATCAGTGTTGCCAATTCCCTTCCTCCCATACATCCAGCTGCCATAGCAAGCAGCGTGTAGCAGCTTTCTCTCCTCAGAGAAACCCCTCCCAAGAAAAACTGCAGTTGAAATTTACACTGGGCAAGAAAGAGCCTTTCGCTTTCAGGAAAATAAGGTTTGCTGCTTTTTCTTTCAGGAAGACCAAGATTTAGCTGGAAAAGGAAGGAAAAGCTTGGAAATAATACTTAACATGCAAGAAATTACAGATGGAAAATACTTACTAGATCATTTAGCTCGCTCATTTTCCAGTGCAGGATTGTTCTCTACGGTAACGTAACAGTGATTCCATTAAAGTTACCCATTTAGTCTCACTAGCCAGAGCTTATCATTCCAAGGAGTGTTAGCACTGTAGGAAAAATTGTTCCCTCAGTCATCTTTATCAACTGCTTTCCAAAGCAGACACAGACAAGGGTTGAACCATTGTGGCATTACATAATGGTACTAGAAAAACAAGGAAGGTGTTTTTACTTTTTGAATTGTGTTTTTAACATGATGCAAAGAAAGTCCACAGCCAAATGCAAGTAGAGGATGTCTGGGTTAACATATAGCCTGCTGAAGCCAGTGGGTCAAGTTGCACATTGTGCAGATGAATTGAAACTGTAAAATGAGAAGAAAAAAGGAACAAAAATGACTAAGGAAATAATTTTTGCCATTCACTTTCAGGGGCTCTTGCATTGTCCGTGAGAGGAGCTTCCCATAAACCTCTTGACTGCTTCATTAAAATTCTCCCTTATAACTCTTGCCATGAAAACAGCATGGCCACTGATACAACTGCCTATCATCTTGACTAATATTATTCCATTGTTTCCCTTGGTTCCCTCTTTGATTACTTCCTTTATTTATTGTCTTACCTTTTCTTTCAACCCTGCTAAAGATATGGGCCACCTTTTGATTCTGTGTTTATGCAGACCCCTGAAAAATAATGTTCTGTCTAAAATGTACAGTAATACAATATTACCCTCCAATAATATATAATACTCCCCAAAAAGCTCTGTTAGTTTCTCAGTTTTCCCCAGCATGATGAACAAACTCAGACACGTTTCAAAACTATAATCATTATGGATTTTGATTGCTTTAAAACATCTTTTCATCAGAAGAGGACACTATCAGTTGTATACACTAAGAGTAGCTTTTCTCAGATTAGATCTTCAGCGTTGTCAGGACTTGACTTCACATTTCCAAGAAGTTTCGAAGGGTGCTACTGAGCTTCCAAATTGAGCTGTTTACCTAAGCCTAGTCCATTTAAAGGATTTTCCCAAATAATTAATTTTTCATTACACTTGTCAGCTAAGTTTTAAAGCAAATTTACCCCCTTATGTAGTTGTGCTAATAGAGAGAAACAAACAAAAAAGGTGGATCTGGAAAGCTCAATAATTTTCATTCTAGGAGCCCTGCAAGTAAAACCTGATATTGAACATGCTTAGAGTGACCCTGTTGTTACCGAGAATCTAGTTCTCAAGTATTTTAGGACAACACTGAAGAATTTTCAGTCAATGAAGTAAGCATGAGTCCAGCCCCTAGAAAATACTCTTTAGTTTGCTGCAAGTAAGGCACAGTGTATGTTCAACAGCCGATCTCCAAGGGTACTTTTGTCAACTAGGCATCTAGCTGCTGCTGCCTGACCAACTCTGCTCTCCAGGAAGAGAATGCTGTGTAGCGGTACTTGCTGCAATTTGAGATGGTATGTCTGGAGACGACTCTTTGCCCTCCCCAAACTAGACAAAGAGAGTTTTCCTCTTATAAGCGTAACAGTTGGATATTTCTCAGGCAAAATGATGTTTGCAATGATACTTTCCATGTACAGATGTAATCTCACAGTAAATTTACAATAGATAGGAACTTTGTTAAGAAACGTGGCTTACCTCTAACTTAAAAAAAAATTAATTGCTTTTCTTGCTTCTGGTTATTTGTAAAACACATTGTTACGAGATTTAAATTAATCCACATATTTCTTCCACTTAAATGGAATGGACCTAATTCATTTGGTAGATCAGATACCACAAATGAGTTAAATAAGGGAAGAAGCCTGTGCAACATCTATCTCAATAAGAAAAACAAACACAAACAAGAAACATCTCATCGCTTTGCTGCTGATGATAAATCCTCTTCTTTCCTTCTAATCTTCAGTAAAAACCTGAACAACATAAAAACTGCTTCAGGGTTTTATGAGATTCATGGCAGAGCATCACATGGCACCACAGTAAAACTGATTCATCTTGACCTCTCCTTTCACAACCACATATGAAAATACATTCTAATAAAACTCCAGTACAGACCCATATTTATATTCCATGCTTTCTGAAGCAATATGCAGAGATGCTTCAGATAGCTGCTAAAATGAGATTAAAACTGATATTTCAATTACATTTCAAGAGTATATGTGATCACATTCTTGAATCTTTTGGCTTTTATCTTGCATTAACAGATTTCTAGCATTGAAAAATTGTGTACATTAAATGTGAAACATGACTGTGCTTCTTGTATAGCCTTTTAAGAGAAGAGCAAGTATAGTGTGATGTCAGTATCTGTGCAAAGTGACTAATGAACATCCATCTCCCTAGCCTTGATATACAATTCTGATAGATATGTATTCCTCCTGATATTAGAGGTTTTAGTTGGTTCTCATTTTGGGTTCATTCTCAATGTGCAATGACAGGCAGCAATTCTGCTGCCTGGTATATCCATGGTCTCAGGTATATCTTGGTCTCAGGGCTCCAGCTCCTTCATACAATATGCCCTGCTTCTCTGCTCAAGTTAAAAAGAGTAGAAATAGCAAATCATTCATACAGAACTAAATAAACTGTGGGTGCAGACATTTACCATTGCCCCTAGTGAAAGCCCAAAATATTCAACGTGACCCCATACTTCTTTCTCACCGTCTTGCAGCTAGTGATCTGTTTGGCTGCTACATACACAGCCTGCAGGCATTGAGCAAACAGATTTTCAACAGAGCTAGAGGCTTCACCCCTCCTCTTGCAGCAGCTCTAAGGGCTCTAAGTCTGAGGTCTAAACTCAGACTCTCCCTTGCTCAAGAAAGACTGACACAAAGAACATTAGTAGAGAAGTGGGGGCAGGAGAGGCTACAAGCATCAAATGCTCACTCCACAGAATAGAAAGTACATGAATTGCAAGGAAACAAAAGTGGAATATAATAACCCACTATCGAAATGTCAAAGGAGTAAGTACGGCTCAGATGACTTTGTATCAGATCATGTAAGCAACTTGGCACCCTAGAAATACCTAGGAAGCACAAAGGGAATGGGAGTGCTATAAACTCTACAAATTGGCACATAATCTCAAGATATACTCACAGCTCCTTTTACACAGAGAGAAGCTCTCTAAAATAAATGCAGACACCACATTGCCTGCTTGCTTCTTGCTCTGTATTAGAAAGAAATACAGGGTTTCAGAACAGTCTAAGTGTTCATATGAAATATCTCACATAACTTCTTTGCTCTTGCACTTAGAGCCAAAGAGAACTGAGCTTTTATCCACTGAATCATGTTTTCCACAGTGACGGACTCAGAGTTAATCCATCTTTTCAACATATCTCTGCATAGATTAGGAAAAATATAACATACACTAATTCCCTATCATTAGGACCATAGCTGGGTTACTATCATACAATAATCCCCATTTACAGGCTTTTCAGGGATTCAGGAAAGCCTGTAAATCAAACATTTTAAGCATACAACAGGATCCATATTTGTTTTGCCTCTGCATCATTAGCTCTTCCATCCTTGCAGTCACACCAGTGACCGAGAAAAGACCAAGTGAGAAAATCGCAGGAGAAATAAAATGAGGTAAGCTGGGAGAAAGAAAAAATGTTCACAATCTTTAAGAAAAGGAAGGTCTTGAAAGCATGCTTGCCCTCTTTCCTTTGGAAGTTCAAGAAAGAAGGTCAACATGAAAAAAAATCCCTATCCAAATTTGTTAAACAATAGCAAGATGAGACGAGATGGATGTTTCCAAGTCAGATTTGACTTCTAATTTATCCTCACTGTTTTTATCCCAGTAAAACCTGTGCATGCATTTAACTTCACACAGTGAACACTGATTCTGGAAGTATTTGTAGAATCAGGTTCTTACTGTGTCCTGCTTTTAAAATTACTTCCAGCACTTTCTAACATATAACATGCAATTGTTACAACCCAGAATTTCTCTAGTTTGAAAAAATTAAGATGAAGACCACAAAGTTGGTAAATATTCTGTCTAATAGCATGAATGGCTTTTTCACCATGATTGCAAAATGTTCTGCCATGAAAAACAAAGGGAACCAAACAACAGTCCTGCCAAAGTCATGCCTAATAGAGAGGGCTTCCTTGAAAAGGGAGACAAGAAAAATTGTCACAATACTTAATGAAGTATGTTCTTCTTCATTTCCTGATCAGCAAATGCCAGCAGCTATTTTCTGAAGACTTTAATAACATCTACATAAAGGGAAAGACGGAACAGGCCCTGCTTTCCAGCTCCTCAGAACCAAAAATCACTGATCCTCCCCAGCATTACTTTCATGTCCCTCACCATGGCTGACTGAGCTCACATCAAGCTGGATCTGAGAGACCTGTTTAATTTTTTATCCTTCTCTGCAGCAGATCATTACTGGATGACAGCTTTGGGGGAGCAGATTCCTGTTTTTACACATTAAGAGTCACGTGGGGTAGGATGCTGTAGTTCTCCCAGCACAATACATTTCATAAATTCCATCTTCTAATTGTCCAAACCATTGAATTATGGAGCAACTATGTTAGAGACACAAACTGTTCTTTATGTAGTCAAGCTTTGCAAGCTTAAGTGTCTACAAAGATATATAAATGTTATTAGAAAAATAGATTATGTGTGGGACTATGACACCGCTTTATAAGCTATGCTATTTGGACCTGAAGTGATAAAATACATCAATGTCATGTATTGCATTTCCATTGTGTAGCAAATTTTTTGTCTCTATCCCCCTTATATCCTTACTCTCTAATCTGTACAAATCCTATTGAATTCTATCAATGTCATTTGGATTGTTTGATCTTAAATTCATTTTATGACACAAGCAAATTTATATTCTGCTCTTCAACCCATCTTATGAGTAATTTATAAGAAAAGGTAGTGGCCCTAAAACTAATCCCTGAGGTTCCGACACTAATGTTTTTTTCTTGTTTGAGAACGTTTCGTTAATTGTAAGACTCTGCCTCCTTTTTGCCACAGACCTTTTGAAATTTCCTTTTCCTTCACTTCAGTCCTAAAATGGTTTCCCAGCATCTTTACTTCCTTAAGAACCACTGAGGATTCCTTGGGAAGACATGAATATTGTCATCTGCAAACTATGAAATACAATGGAAATTAAAAATAGCTTTTTCAGGTGGAATATTGATACATCTTTTCCATTGCAAATAATTTTATTTTCTTTTTTTTCAAAACTGAACCCAAGTAAAAAAGCCAAAAGATTCCTTTTTAGTCAACCCACTTCTCAGAAAGTCCAGAAATTATCCTCAGTTACTTGTTTGTTACGTGCATCCTCAATCTCTCTGCAGGGAATTCCTTTCTTGAAAAATGTTAGAGAGTATTTGTAGCAATAAGAAGAAAGGGCTTGCTTGCTTGCTTATTTATTTATTTATTTTCCTGGTAGTATTTAGCTCTAATTACAAAATCTTTATGTCTGCATGGAAATCTTCTGAAGTCAGTAGGAATGCATGTGGCTACAAGTATTTTGTCATATGGAGGCAATTCATATTAGCTTCTTTTAGAAGAACAGCAGCTGTGTGTGAAAACAATTCTTTGGAAATTAATTAATAGCAATTTGCAGCTTTGCCCATTCTCCATGGGTGTTGACCTTCTAATAGGAGAGCTTAATGTTGCTCTTTCATCCTTAGGGCATGAGACAGCTTCCAGAGGTGCATCAAAAATATTATGGCCACTTGATCTAAAGCCCACAGACAAAACAAAATTACTTATCAAGTAAAAAAAAAAAAAAAGCCATTTTTATAAAATATTTGATTTTGGCAGAATTTATTTTGGCGCAGAATGGATTTTATACAGCTTTATCATTGCACCTCCCCTAGGTAGTCTTGAGGCTTTATCATCAGCTCCCTCTTTCTGCACTTGTGGCAAATGGACATTTCTAAGGTTAGTATTTTAGAAGTAAGATGACATAGATCTTTCACTCTAAACTTTATACTGACATTTGGTGAACCTTTCTTTGCTGGCCACAAAACTCTCTCAAATTTATCTGTTTCAGTGTACTGGACTTATAGCAATCAAAGCAGTATTTGAGCACTCTTGTAGGCAAGAGGAGGTTGGAAAGCTGGACCAGGTCCCATGTTGGGTTCTAGGTCAGAGGGAAAGTTATCAGAGAGGGAAAAGGTAGAGTATTTGTAACTATTCACTGGTAATCTTGATACTGGATGACATGAAACTCACTGGTCATTCCACATTTAAAAGCACCATAACAAAAAGAACCCCAAACTCTCTTCCCTGGACACCAAGGAAAGCTCACCCAAACATACTTCGCTCCTGTGGCTTGACTCCATCTTGTCAGCCCACATGGCCCAAATAATGTTAAAAATGTCCTTCTCAGTGAAGCTTCCATCCAGGCTTATTCCTATCAGTTCCCCAGGGTTTTCATGTTGGTTTTCTTCTTCCCCAAACAAGGCTAAATATGTTACCAGTGGTCTGCATCAGTTACCACTCCTATTCCAGATGCTCGCTCTTCACCAGTGATACTACCATACCATTGCTAGCGTCTTCTGCCAGTTGTCTTCCTGTGGAACAGGAATATGTACCTCCATGGCTGCATGGTACGTGTACACACATTTTGTCCATGTTGCACCTTTAATGGTACGTTAACCTGTGACATTTTAGCAAGAATTGCTCTAATGAAATTGGTAAATCAGTAAGTATGTACTTCTAGGCACAACAGAGACATCTGAATTAACTGGAAATGAATGAAATTAGTAAGTTTACAGAAAAAAAAGTATTGGTAAAATACACATTTAACCTGTCTATATCCTGTTTAGTGCAGTTAAAGAAGATCTCTGCTCACAGACATATCACACCCATTTTCAACATTTTAAAGAACATTCTGTTGTGCATGTCTACCTTATCTCTCAAAGAGAAAGATTTTCCAGAAAGAAGAAACTGATGGCCTCCTCTGTGTGTGCACCAGTACCCTCTGCTGAATGGACACTGACCTGCCAGACCATTTGGAAATGCTCTAGCAGGTACTTCAGAGGCTCAAATTTGCAGTAGAGCAAGGCAAATCTCTTCTGAAAACTGTTGGGATATGACCCAAAGAGAGACAATATCACTCTCAAAGTCCTGGAGGACAGTGTTTCCAATATGGTTGTATTTCCCCTGTCTTACAGCTTCATGGAAATTCACAATGTTTCACTGAACAGAAGTTAGGGTGACGTTTGGTATGGGGTTTTTAAATTGTTTTTAACTTCTATAAGCTGTCTTGGTGGGCTGCCTTTTTAGCTTCATTTAATGCACACATAGAAGTTTTGTAAGACAATGCTAATAATGAGATGAGATTGTCATATCTGAACAAATATCAGCATGTAGTTAAAAAGGTGCACCTATTTTGGAAAAACTGTCATGTTGCACATGGTACTCTTTATGATGAACTGCCTTCAGTCTTAGGTTTTATTTTTTTCTCCTTCTGTTTCTTTTCTTTCCTGCTGTGGAGTGTTTTTTATTCATTACTGGTGGCAGGCTTGTCCTCATTTTATTTTTTTCCTCCTGCTGAGGTGCAGTAAAATAAATTAGTTTAATACATTTTATAAAGGTAGTTGATTTAATTTTCCCTTTGGTATGTCTGAAGATACAACTGCTCTAATAAATTGGCATTAAGATAGCTGGGTTTAAATGTTTCATGATTTTCTACCTGCTGTGGAAGACACCACGTACTTTAGTCAAATATTTTCTTAGAACTGCTGGAATCAATTTTGTCCCCTCATATTGCTGCCCTGAAGATACACATTTGGCACACTAAGGATTTATTTCTTGACAATATAAGGAAACAGGTTGGTTTGACTGCTTTGATTCTAGGCTGTTCGGAGCTTAGAAATAAATTTCAACTGGGAAATACAGTCATTTTCTTAGAAATAAAGCTTTCCACATCAAAATATCTATATCTATGTCTAGTTATGAGTTTGATAAGTGTTTTTGCTGTTTTTACCTATAGGAGTGTTACGTATATCTAGATCAATAAAAGCCTAACATAAAGAAGCATATAGAAATCTCAGTCCTATTTCAATGGGGATTTACATACTTAGAGTAGAAAAGCAAGTAATTCAGGTCTGAAAGCTTTTTAGTTGTCCAGACAAAACCTCTTAGTCAACCAGCTTCATGTAGTCATGCATTTAGTTGTCCAGACAAAACCTCTTAGTCAACCAGCTTCATGATGCTCAGTCACCACTCAGAAATGCCCATGGCAAACAATGTTTTCAATGACAACAGTCCCATGAATGAAATAGATACAAGAAGTCAGATACCTATTGGGGATAAATATTCATAGCTTCTTGACTTTAATGTGTCTATGAACAATTAGCTTCCACAAGTGTTTGTCCTGCAGATGGAAGCAAGGGTGCCACAAGTATTCTACACAGAAATTAATGACTTTTGTAAGGTGGTGCAGGAGAAGTGTTTTTAAAATATTATCAGAAAAGCAGAGAAAAAGAAAAAGATGTGGTCTCTTTGAATATTCGTATCTCAAGTTCTCAGATTTGTGTACATTTAGAGAAAATACACAAAGGTAGCACAGAGCTGTATGCTTCCTTTTGACTAAACAGGAGAATGTTCTGTGTCACTTAATGGCCTCATTACAGTTCTTTCTGTGGTGAAAATAAAGCCATTCATGTGGAAAAACAGATAGTATGGGAGCTTAGGTATATAATATTTATGCTTAAGCTGATCTACAGACAACATACTCTAGAGATGAGCTAACTGATGTTGGCAGTCTGCATTCGCCAGCATGTAAAAATTGAAATCTGTAACACAAAAGTCCATGAAGAACTATAACCAAGCAGAGGAAAAGAAGAAAACAACAACAACAAAAAATCCATTTCAGTACTGCCACTATTTTTTTCAATATTCTAAGACACTGTAAAATATCAGAGGAAACTATAAACCAAAAGCTTAATAGAAGAATCCTAGAATGGAATTTTTCCTGAGAAAAATAGAGGAAAGTTCAATCATACATTTTTAGCATCCAAAAACATCAAGTTATTGTTTATTTGGATGTTCTTCCAGCAATCAAATCTAAGATGCTTGAACGTATTCACAGCTGGATGATGGCGACCTAGAAATCCAAGTCATTAATTGGGATGCAGTCTGGGCTACAAGTTCTAGCAGCAATTAACTGAATCACCAGAGTTCAGTTGTGCTGTTTCAATGCCACTTTTTTTGGTAAATAATGGATACAATTATATAAAAAATGCAAAATCACGATGAAATACTCAAGACCAGATAGTGATAAATATTATTCATATATAGCCATTGAAATATTATGGGGTGATTCTAAACTCTCTATATTTAATGATTTTATGACATTCATATTTATATCAATTAAATAATTCTCAATGTGGGTGTGCAAACATATAAATGTTATATTCTTAAGTACTTGTTTTAAATTCTATAGGAAGAAGATATCCTTACCCAAATGATTTAGCAGGGCATAATGACTTTGCAGTTATTTCAGTTTCTGTCAAAGAAATAGAAGATATTTCTTTCCTGAACATGATTTCTTTTCCCCACTAGCAATCTCCTGAGACATTTTTCTGCTGCCAGTACCCAAAAAGTCATAAAGTTGAAAAGTACACTCCAGATTCTTTTACACCGTCTGTCACACAGACCCTTTTCTTGACCTTCCCTCTGCGTCATGACAAATATATTGCACTGATGTTTTTTACAAAACTGAACACCCATGCTGTACTGTCAATGTTTTTAGCCTCCTTAGCTTTTCAAGGGCGAGTATTTGGCCCATCATTGCTATCATCTTCACTCAGGACATCCCTGAACACTCCCACAATGGGATCCTCCTGCAATGGGTAGCCCCTGTCTTTCCCAGCAGGAGGAGGTCCAGTTCTGTTGTGGGATGATCTGGCATGGACTGCAGTGGCTTTAAAACTCTATGGTATTTGTGTACAGGGAAGAGGTTTGAAAACTGTTAACATAAGCAGAGAATAAATGCCATTATACTCAATTAAAAGCAGATAAATATCATTTGCTATCATTAAGTTTAACCCTAGCTGTCTAACCAAAATATGTCAGCAAAGCAGATGAGAATTTTTAGCAGCAATGCATGCTGTCTCCAGCTCCAAGTGCATCTCTAACGTTTCAACTCTTCACCTCTTCCCCATTTCATTTTCCCCTCTACCATTTGTCATATAATAAGGGAAAAGAAATTGCTTTCTGGCTTCTGGAGGTGACCAAAAGAAGCCTCTGAGGTATGTGATTAACACAATCTATTAATGGCACAAAAAGAGCACTGCAGACGAGGTCTAGCTTCCCCCAAAGCAGTCGGATTGCCACTACTTTCTAACAAGGCAATGCAGAGATAAAAATCCCATGCAGCAAACTCTATCCAGCCTCACCATGTACTCGGCCTCTTCCACCAATGAAAGCAATAGACCTCAGTCAGAAATTTAGCATTTGAGATAATACTTGCATTGGAAGAATAGTTATGATAATGTCCAGATGGTAAGAAAAAAAAAATTAAAATATCAGTGTATAATATAATTTATTTTCTCATAAAGTTATTTTTCAAAGTACTGCATTTTTCATTTAGTTTTTTTATAGCAGTTATTCTGTTACTCTGAATTAGCAGTTGCTTATCCTTGAGCTTTAGCTATGGATTGATGGCTGGACTGAAGTTTAGTTTTAAAATGTATAAACAGCATAAATAATAATAAAGGGAAAGGTCATCAGGGAAACTGACATCAAGGAACACTTTATTGAAGATCAGATAGTTCAGCTTACCATTTATGAACCCAAGAAAAAGGGCTGATTATGTTTTTCTAATCTGTTCTTTTCTCTGAAGAGAGTAAAGGTTTTTTTAGATAAATGTTTTAACATAGAACAAAATTAACTTAGGTGAACAACAAAAAATATGTAAATTAATTTCGTCTTAACAAAGCTTTTGACACCAAAGTAATTAAATGCTTTTTTTTTTAATGTGCAAGTGCAAAGCCAAATCTGAAGTATTCCTCTTTTATCTGCCCCAGATTTTATAAATAAGGTACTCTAAGTGGTACATATTACAGTTTGGTCTGTAATTCACCGGTCACTTTTCACTGTCCATTCTGTCATTCCTGCTAGCATCAGAGTGTAAGTTTGAAATTAATATTTTTGGATAATTCAAAATGCAATTTAGTTCAGTTTTTATCTTTAGTAGTGGTTGAACCAGAGCAGTAGAAAAGAATCTCAACTGCAGTTTATAATTGGTTCTTTCTGCTTAAAAAAAAACTCAGAGCGCACAATTAGTTTGACAACCAGAGAAACAGAAGCACATTATAATATTCAGAGCCACGTTCAGTTTAAAATATATGTAATATTGTGTCATTGGTTTATGTAAATATTTATAACAAAACATTTGTTTATGAAACAAAACAATTAAATGTGTCATCTATCTTCTTAATCCACTGGAAATAATTACATAAAATACTTTGAAGTCCCTGGGAGAACATTAGGAAGTCTTTCTACTGTTTTTTATGCACACAGGAGTACTATGAGCACAGAAAAGTGACCATTTACTTAAGCGCCATTTGTGGGAGATGCTCAAAGGTAGCATCTACACCAGCAACTATATGAACATTCATAAAGTTGATAGATAAACAAATAATGAAATACAATGCATAAGAAAGGGCAACTTTTGTTTTTATTAGCATCTAGCTTTGTTATTCATCACACCAATGTATTTGTCTTTTATTTTTTCAGCCCTGTTTTCCTTGTAAGATTACCGTTCAGCAGCAAGAAGCTCAAGAGTCACGTAGGATGGCTGACAGACAATATGAGACATAATCAGCCTTGTTACATAGTAATCATCTTCCCTATTTCTCCCTGTTCTGGTACAGAAAATATTTATTCATATGACGTTTGATACTGCGTAAGCAGTAAGAGAGATCACAAAATGTTACTAGTTTTCTCAGCACAGTAACTCTACAATGGAAGTGTTCACCTTTTATTCATTAGTTTGTAAATCTATAACCCCATATTTTCTCTGCCTGGGTGTTTCCCATCTACCTTGCATTTTTCCATGCACTTGCATTTTTCTCTGGATTCTAACCGAAGTAAAACCCTTGATTTTGACAGGGTTGCACAGATTATAAATCAGAGGTCGGTGGAATTTGTGGATTTGCTTCCTTCCAGTACAGCTAAATCTGCTTAACTCAGGCAGGCACATGCCTATGTTTCCCTTCCTTCAGTCTCTCCCTGCCCCAGGCAGAAACAAACCGAAGATGAATTCCCTGCTTAACATACAGAGATAGGGAAATTTGCTGCTAATTACAGTGGTTAGAATTCCTAATGGGTAGGAGGGGGGTCTCCTGGGCCCACCTCATTCTACAGGCAATTCTCTTATGTTGTCAAGTTTCCCTGCTCTTTTTCAGAAAATTTCTTAACAAAATTACTAGCAGCCTTTATCAAGCTGATATTGTAATTACTTTTGGGAAACAAATGGTATCTGAGGAAAAAGAAAACCACACTTCCATGCTTAATTTAGTAATGGGAAATTTAGAGAGAGAGAGAGCTCTTAATAAATTCTCATCTCTTTCACAAGTGGGATGAAATAGGCCACTAAAAGCTTCATTTGGGAGGTTAATATTAACAAGCAGAACTGTGGCCTTAAATCCTAGTGCCTTTACTCCTATGAGTCCTGAAAAAGTTTGACCAGTCACAGAAATCTGGGGTAGAGGAGCATAAATCTGTGTTCAGCTGTCCTCTTCCAGCATTTCACTGCATCACTGTCCTCTTCCTCTCTTTGTAGAAGTAAATGACTTCTCTTTTCATGTAGAAGCTCACATTATGGCTGAAAAACTGTTACAGATAATGAATAAAAAAACCAGTCTGAACTCCTGTCCTAACCTTGACCTCTCTTCTCATGCTAACTGTAGGGAGTGCAAGGAATTAATTCTTTTTCTTTTTTTTTTTTTTCCTCCCAAGCTTGGACAACACTTAATGAGAAAAACTGTGTAGTTAGTCTTTGAGAATCATGCCTATGAGCAAGAGAGGCAGGATCCCACTACAAAGTGTAACAGAAGAATTCTGCCTGACCATGCATGCTTGGAGCAGAAAACCTATAAATCTTTCCTTCCCTTCCTTCAGCTTTGAAAACCTACATATCCTGTGATACACGAAATTTGTAATCATTTCCATAACCCCTTGATAATTCTTCACATAGAAACAATCAGAGGCTTGTTAGCTTACAATTTTTTTATTATTCCAGTTTGAACTCCAGACTCCTGAGTAGTTGATGCACATTGCAATAATAGTTGAAGTATAAGAAAATACAGACTTCCTAGAAGGAGGTGTTGGGCTTCATAAATTTTAAGCTTTTTGGCTGGCAATTATATGTTTAGAGTGGGTGTGAGTAGAGCCTTAAGTCTTCTCCCACTGACATGAGCCCTTTCGTTCCCATTTCTTTAATATGAACACAGTCCAACACTGAGGGTTTTTACAAAACCCATTCACAAATTAATTCTGGATGCTTGAACACAATAATTTTGTGAAGCTGTATTCTATCTGGGTACAATCATGTCATGAAAACTTAGCTACATGAAAAACAGCTGAAGCTGTAAGCCCTCTCATTTGAGAAAGATGATGCTAAATGAGTGCCAAATGCCAGTTCTTAGTCCTTCCTGGCATATATTTAAAATTCTGACCTCATCAGAGCTACGCTGATTCACAACAGCTGGGGGACTGGCATTTTCTGGTTTTAAGAGTTACACAGGGAGATCTCTGGTAACGACAACTGCATCTCACTGGCAGTGCTAAAATTAAAGTGGGACCACATGTGAGCTCTGGGAAAGTATTGACCTTACATTTGCAAGTTCACAATCCTATAAAAATGCTTTAAAATGTGCCAGAATATGACATTTCTGTATTACAATATTTTCTAATGATCTCTCTTAATGGTGCTAGGATACAACTAAACAATTAAAAAGAACAACAGATATTACTAGTAACAAATTGCCCAATTTCAGAGGACCATCATATTTAGTGCAAAATGTTCCTTTTTGTTATAAGTCAACCGTTAATCTTTAAACATGTTGCTTTTGTTAACATAGAAGGATAACCAGTCTTAGTTTAGTAGGTTGTTACGTAATTATAACCCAAAAAAAAGTCATAGCAGGGGGAGTCATTCCAGGGGAAAAATCCTATAATTACATGTCTATACAGAAAAAAAAACCCAACACTTGTTCATAGGCACAAAATGTATGTAGGGCAGCAAAGTAGAGCATAGGAAAGTGAACTGCAGGAGAGAGAGAGTGATTTTAAGGGCTATTGTTGTCAATATATACTGCAGCTCTAAGTACTGACAGGTGAATCTCTGGAAACTTGGTTAGAATATAGAAAAAACCTAAAAGCTTAGTCAAAGATCATAACACATTTCCCAAAGCCTTTTGTCTGCACAAGGGTTTGAAATTTTTATACAATTTCCTCTTCTGCTTAATCTGGAGAGTGTGTAATGATTCAGAAGCAGTCTTCTTAACCATTAATTTTTTATAACATATATATTCTCTGTGTGTAGCTGGAAGTATAGAAACATTCAAAGTAGAAAAAAAAATATTTTTTTAAATTCCATAAGTTGGGCTCATTTTTTTATTCACTAAACATTTCAATGATAAAACTGTTAATGCCTGTGAATAATGAGTATGTCTTTGAATCTCTTCAAATTTCTTCTTTAGAAATTTTCTGAAATGCCTTTGGTGTAAATGAAAATTAGCATCTTAAGTGTCTATCCTTGCCTAAAGGGATGAGATTATCTTTTTAAAATAATTACTAATTTTTTAATCAGAGATACTTTGGGTGTGATCTATCATTTTAGTAACCATAGTTTTATAGCACTATATCATCATAGCTGTTGAAATGATCAGAGTAACATCATGGCAAACCATTCTGAAAGTATTTTTCATTAAAAATTCATTATTATTGTTTAAAGTGCTTAAAAATTCTGCTTTATATTCATATACATTAGAAGAATATTGTTAGAATTAACAACTCGGAAACAAGAAGCTGAACAGAAGCCTCTGTATTACTTCTGCAATATTCAGTTCTAGTGTACTGGTATTAATGCACTACTACCTACCACCATATAAGGATTACAGAACTGAAGAGACCTATACATCAAGGTCTCATCAAACTTTTGAGGAAAAATAAGGAGATGGGGTTGATTTACATCTCCACTGTAGTGTTCAGCAAAATATACTGGCTTGCATCTGCTAGCATTTCTTGATTGTTTCCAGCTACTTCAGATACTATAGCAATGTTTACTAATGGACAAGAGCTTGGATCCACATCCTTACCACTTGTCTGTGGAGGAGTGGGATTGTATGTGCATATGTGGATAAAGAAGCCCAAAGCCATTCCTCTGTTTTGCAGGCAGAGTAGAAGTTGTTTCAGATTCCAGTCAGAAAGAATTGTTTTGCTTTGCTACAGTTATATCCACAACTTCTCCATCTGTTAGGAGGATCACTGTATAATGTATTCATTTACACTTAAGAAAATAATAGTAATATCAATATGAATGAGGAATTGAGTGTTAAGTCTTCTTGCACAGGTGTGAGTGAATAGAAAGGGCCAGAACTGTGAAGAAACCCATCAATTTGTCTATCTTTCTTTCTATAGTGTACTTACTCTCTGTGTAGCCAAATATTGTATGGCTTATTCAACAGGGAACTGACCTGCCCAGCAAACACAACACTTTTGCAGTGTTATGAGCTTTTAAATCCATTGCTTCCAACTGGAATATTTTATTCTATTTGACTACTGAGGGTGGTCCTGAGTACTGAGCTGCTGATGTTTCTGCTCTTTCAGTGATCACAAAACCAAATCTTTGCCCCTCCCAGGTGACTATTCTTTGAAAATGAAAGATCAAAATGCATCTTGTGAACAGAAGGCAGTAATACCACAGAATTTCAGCTAACATGACAAACAAATCCATTTCCATGAACCAGCACTGTTGTTAGTTTGGGCTCAAAGAACCGCTAATGTCATGATTACCTATCACCAATCATCAAAGTATAATACCAATCTATTTACTTTCTGACTCACTGACTGATGAAAGTTGTTATCTAAACCACACATTTATTCCACCTTTAAAGTAGAAGTGAGAGTTATATAAATCAGTGTTCAAGCTAATGAAGAATGAACTTAACATATTTTTTGTTGTTCTCAGTATGTTCAAAGTTCCTCTTTACTTGTTCCTTTTTCTTATTAATGTTCAGTGTAACATTATGATGTATAGAATAACATTAGCATGCTTAGAACCAAATCACATAACAAAGACATAAACTTATCTAGAAAGTAAACCAGTATTCAGAGTAGTTCCCCAATTAACTGCTTCTACTTTATCAGAAATGAGAAAATTGTAGATATAAAATCCAAACATTAGTCATAGCAATAATCAGTAGAGAGGAAAATGGATGAAAGGTTAATAAGCTGTATCTGAAGTTACTGTAGACTGTGTTCTAGAGGTACTTTAGAAGACCAAATTTAGGAGCTTTCATTGCTTATGCAGTCACTGGTGAGAGAAAAGTGTCTCCAAGAGGCATTATACAGCACCCAGCAGACTCTGAAGTATCCTCCTGTAGATGACAACCCCATCTTGTTTCACTAAAGTGATATTACTAAAGACTCTAGTAACCATAGTCTTTTGTCCACAGTTATGACAGGTGTTATTAAGAAATGTATTAAAATTAATATTTTAAATATGTCACATTTCTATATGTTAATTATTGTCCTTATTGAGTCCCTAGGAAACATTTTTCTCTTTCTAATGCAATACTATATACTAAATATATATTTAAATATATATATATATATTCAGTCACTCCTGTGACTGAATTGAGAGAGGAGAACACAAGAGCGCCTGCTGAGGCAGGTAAGATGCTTCTCAGTGACTTTAGTGGCATTGGGATCATCCATCAATACATGACTGCACAAATTCAGTATAGGGATTTATTATAAAACGTGATATAATTGCATCAATGCTAAGATTTTATTCCAGGTTATTTAAAAATACTTGTAATTATGGTAAAATATAATTAACTGCTTTTTTCATTTTTCAAATAGGTGTATATTTTAGTCACTAGTGGTAGATTTTACCAGACAAACAGTCAGATACAAGTAGCAGTAAACTAAAGACATTTGTTTTATGTGCTCTTCAGGCACTTTTAATGCTGAGAAATGGAGAAAAGGTGATTGATTTCCAGAATATGAAATGCTATTAAGGAGATTCTGATCTTCATCATGTGACTTATTTCGCATGACATTAAAACAAATAATCCAATCATACTAGATCTGTAACAGCAATCATGTGATGTCCATCATAGTAGATGCGAGGTTCCTATCCCCATAGCAACATCTGTAGCGCTTATGCTAATCACTTTAAATTAACCTTGATATGAAAAAACGCCCTAGGGATAATGCTGTTGTTGTGGCAGTTCAGATGAGTAGCATGATTTTCTAATAAAACTCCACAGCAAAAATAAGGGTGATAATGAGATGTCCTGTTAGGACATTTTTTTTAATACGCTTTGGTTAAACCAATACATTAGTACTAGCATCAGGATAATTATAAGTATCATAGATAATGAGCTGTCTTATTGATTACTGCCCTTTCATAACCCACTGTGGTTTATTTAGAGCATGTACACAAATTGAACAATTTAAAAGGCAGGAAGCTGACATGGTAGCTAAAAACATACGTTATATTTTAATAGTTCACCTCTTCTTAAATGGTAGTAAAATAAGACCAAAAGTATCTACTACTTCCCTTTGGTAAGTTCCATGCATTACAAGTGCTAAGGTACAACCCTGCGGGACTTCAGTCTAGCACAAGAAGTCTTCAGATTTTTTGAGCAGAACTTCTATGGTGAGAAGTCAGTTCAGAAGAGCAGAGTATGATCTGTTTGTTGCTTAAGGTGCTTGGTACCCCTTTAGTTAAAGACTTTTGAGTTCTATTGAAGACTTCATAATGTGAAGTCTTTCCATAAATGAATATATCTTAACATAAGAAGTAAACATCTGAAGAGTCTGCTGGAAGATGCAGGCTCGCACATACAGCAAGGGTATCAATAATAGAAATAAGAGAGACAGTTGGAGCCATAATTCAGAACAGATTAAAATACTGAAATCCAAGATACACAGAGAGGCACAAGGTGATAAAAGATTATCTAGAATTAAATGCTTTTTTTTTCATGTGTCCTTTAACCTCCTTAAATTGATCTAGCTTTTTTTAATTTTATTTTTTGTCAGGTCCCGCTGCACACTGGCCACTTTCTGGTAAGGGTTGTGGTGAGGAGAGGACCGTTGGAGGCACCTCAGCCCGCCCTGGAGCTCCTGGAGAAAATGCTGAAAGGAGCCTCTGGGGAGATACCCCTTGGCAGCCCTGCTACAAAACCATGGCTGGGGTGACCCCAGCCCTGGGGGGCTGTCAGGGCCTGGCCCAAGCCCTGGCCAATGCTGAGCCAGGCCCCATCCCCCCCACCAGCCTCTGGGCTGCCTTCCCTTTTTTATCTTTCCTGCCTTATAGCTATAATTTACTGTTTATTCTACATGCATTTCTTGTTAGTCTGTAAAGTTTACAGGCCTGTATTTCACAGTAGCTTTTAAAAGACGGTGCTGTGGTACCCTACTAGCTTCTTTTACGGCAACTAGTTTTAATTAGAGAAGGAGAGTAGCAACATCATTTGTCTACCAGAGTAATAGCTACATTTTTTTCCATGAGAAAATATAGATAGTTACAAAGACCAGCTGGCTATTAGGTTAACAAGGAAGTCCAATTTAAGGTAGGCAAGTATAACAACTACAGCAATCCAAAGTTAAAATTTTTCTTTTCAGTTCTTCTACCATATCACTAGCCTTGGAGCAAGCAAGGCTATTTAATGACTTCTGTTTCTACCCCAATAATTCCATGCTGTGGAATTAAAATTGATTTTCTGTTAGCTCATGAAGATCCAGTGTTGGGTCTCTTTCCTCTGATGTAAAGCCAAGCGAATGCTTTGGAGCGTCTCCATAAACTTTAGTGGACATTAAGTCTACACCTAAATATGCAACAGTGACAATGACAGGAACAGCAGCATTTTGACTGCCAGTAGGGAATCTCAGTATAAGAAAGCAGTGCCAAAGCCTTTTTATATTCTAGCTATTGAGAAAGCAAAAGGCGCACTGTGAGCTGGAGTTATTTGTTGTTAACGAACCATCCCTTTGGCTTAAAACACAAACTTCTGTCATGAAGTTACGTGATCAGCAGCAATGACCTGGAGCTGCTGCCTGAGTAAACCTGAACTGCCAGCGAAAGCTCCCGTCGTGGTTTCCTCCTGCTGTGCCAAGAGACTATTGAAACGACTGAAACCCATGCTGCCTTACTGCACAGCCATGCTACGTTTGAAACTTCACATTTTGCCTACGTCCAGTCTTTCTGAGACTCAACAAATTGAGTTCTCCACCCATTAAAGGAGCAACATCGGAGAGTAAGGGATTTTTCATACATATCTTGGCTGGGACTCTATTGTGCATCGAAGTGGTTGCACAGTGAGATTTTGCACCACCATAAAGAAATTAAACAGTCTTCCACATTTTCTTCACAATCACATGGAATGCACCACATGCCTCGATAATGATCACATACAGAACTGATAACAACTGCTGTTGTCCGAAGTGGATTTTTCAATTAAAAGGACAATACTTTTTTTATTTCCTAAAAATATCTAAAATTCATGGACTGAAATTTAGATAAGGTTTCACTGTTTTCACGTACTGGAAAAAAAGAAAAATCACAGGTTTTAACTTTGATTCCATTTCCTGGGTATGAAAAATGAAAAAAAAAACTTTTGGCTTTATCTGGCTTATCTTCAATTTCCTAGGAAAAAAAACAAACCCCAAATACTTATTTATATCTACTAGAATAATTATTCTTCTTAAAAGGAAAATTTCAAAAGTTCATAATAATACATAAAAATAAAAGATCATATATTTGATACAGAAAGCCAAGCTCAGAGATTTAAACTGTAGGTTCCTTGGATCCAAGAACTGATTGTGTTTATCTGTAAAGCACCAGACCTACTTCCCATGTTCCATAAACACCAAAGTAGTAGTGGGATCTCTTGGAGGACTTACAAGACTGGTTTTGTTTTGTTAGCTTTTTCCCTATCAGCTTAAGCCAAAATGAAAGCTAGAATAACTGAATTGCTTCCAGATAACAAAGTGCATGTTCTCAAAACAAAACACACACATTTCAATGAAATGGTTTTTTAAAATAAAGTTTTTTTTAATTTGTTTGGTTTTTTTAATGAAATGCTTCCAAAGATTTCTACTCCTCCTTCCTGGATGTGGGGACCAATTTCAGTCCCACAGAAGACTGTGGCAAAACATCCTGTAACTCTGAATGGGGCCTAGATCTAAATAAGATAAAGAATAGCTGTCTTTATTGCAAGATTAGAATTGTGCAGATGTTGATATGGTTTGTAAAATGCAAGTAAGTCAAATTCTTCTTAAGGTATATCAGGTTTTTTTGTAGCCTTTTTACTTCTCTGAGCATACAAAACAGTCTTCTTTCCCTCCTTGTTCATTGCCTACAACACACATTCTCTGATAGATGGCCTTTTAAAAATATTGATAATGCCACCATGGCTATCGTGACCTGCCAGAGGGACTGTCTAATTTGACAGGAATGAGAGATTTGCCATGACTGACACAGTAAATAAATTTTGTGAGAGGAACGTGAATGTATGTTTGCTTTGGCTTCAGGCAGACTCTTGTATTTCAAGTGAATGCTATATGAAGCAATGCTCAGTACTTTCAGTGGAGTTTCTATTGTCATGTCCTTCTTGAGACTATTGTGTCCTGGGAAATATGCCTGTGCCTCAAACAGATGCTAGTGGCAAGGCACGGGTAATTAAACAAAAAGAAATTTTAGGAAAGCCATCTCTAATTTCTGTGCATATTCTGAGTGAGTCTGATGCTGGAACTGTGTCTGGCTGGGTGGTCAGTAACTGCTAACAGTCAACACTTAAGAAGCATTAGTGTTAGCAAAAGATGATCTGTAGGAGAAAACATCGCGTTGTTGGCAGTAGAGTAAAAGAAAAGAAAATGTAGGTGAAAAAGTAGGACAGGAGTAAATGTAGGTGAAAAAATAGGACAGGAAACCATAAACAGCAATTTTACACTGATGTAGCTGCTGATGAAAATTAACCAGTCAGGTTTTCTTTTATGTTTTTCTTCTATTTTTTTTACTGCCATGAAAGTAACTTGGGCTGGTAAATTGTTGACCCTGATACAGATGAAATGGGTGGTAAAAAGTCTCTCAAGAGTATCCAGCAATCAAAGTAGATAATTTGTCAAGACAGCTAGTACAATTTTCAATAAATACGTACTACAGAAGATAAAATCTCAGAAGCTTCCATATACAGGGAATAATTTCAATTTAAGTGCATCTTACGAACCCTTTCCTGAAACAGGACTAATTCATACTGAGAGAGGAGAAGTTTCAGATCACTGCAGTAAGAGAGATTAAATATAAAGGGATAAACTCAGCCTCACTTTAAGTCTGTCTTTGCAAATATTAGCCAAGTCACTAACTTCTACATGCTGCTGCTTCCTGCAGTAAGCTTTGCTGCATCAGCTTTGCACCACCCAAAGCAAATCTTTCAGACAGATGAGGTTTTTTTAGTTAATATGTATTAATAGAACCATTCAAAGTCACAATCAAGCACTAGGAA
Source organism: Limosa lapponica baueri (assembly GCA_002844005.1). NCBI lineage: Eukaryota > Metazoa > Chordata > Aves > Charadriiformes > Scolopacidae > Limosa > Limosa lapponica. The sequence goes on along the minus strand of KZ505961.1, from coordinate 180,253 downwards.
ATCTGGTGAAGATTTTATTCCTAGATCAAACACATAGATATTGCATGGCAATTATTTATGCTTTCTTCTGAACCCTACATGGTGCATAATAATCACATATGCTGTTGCTCAGTATCTTGTCACTTGAGTTAGTCAGCAAAAAGATGGGTCAGAAATAGTACAGCTAGAGTTGGAAATGTATTTGTCTGTGTCATCTTCACACCATATGTATAATTTTATTATTATTTATTCCGCTTTTCTAATTCTTGTTAAACTCCTTTCTGCAGATGTTGGAATTGCTATCAGAAGAACAGCACAGCACAAGTTCCTTATGCTCTCCAGCCTTTCCCACCATCAGCAAATGACAGCAGTTACTAAGTACATGCCAGAATGTTAATTTTACCCCTAATGGGAGCCCCAGCACATGTGTTTCCTTAGCCTCACTTTTCTACAGATGCAGTGATCAAAAGAGAATCGCGATTTCTAAGACAAACTTCCTTTCTTAAAGAAAATCAACCAGGAAGGCAGATGATGAGATTATCAAAGGAACAAATAACAAGGTCTCTAAAATACTTGAATTATTTTCCTTTGATATGCCAGTGAGGGCAAAATAAAGGCCATATGAGGCAGTCCAGCAATTTACAGGCCATTTGTAGGACAAGAATAAAATTTTACTTTTCAATTGTTATTAATTGAAAAAAAATATTTATGTGGCAAATCCTTTTTTATCATTCTTGATAACCAACCCCCCCAAATTTGTCCATGTTTTTCATTAAAAGCTAAGAATTACCTCAAGAAGACAATAAGTTTTCAAACATAATCAAATGAGACATACGAACCCTCTGTCATGTATCTCCTACTTGGTTTTGAGTACTTAATGGCAATGTTTCTACCCATAGTATTTAGGATCTATGTATTTTTATAAACACAGGTTCTCTCTGACTCTCCATGGAGTTTTTTAGAGTTGTTCAATTGAAGAATTCTTTAGGAACTCTTTCCTATATTTTTTTGAGATTATTGTCAGAAAAGACAAAGTACAGCAAAAGAACCTCATGTATTCCACTCACCCATAAACCAGACCTACTAAATGTATACAAATATATAATCAGATTTGAACACGAACAATAAAGGGTCAACATGTTTTCCTACGTCTACAATCTTTCAATTAAAGAAGAAAATTCGGCCTTAGAATTGGAGCAACTGGAGTTTTAATTTTCCAGTAATATTAACATTCAGCCATTGTAAGAATATTTGAGATAATGGAAAACACAGTTCTCATTAGAATTCTATTTTATATGGTAATGGAAAAATGAAAAATAATGAACATATTCTTTGGACAGCGTTTTCAAAAGGGTTCAGCAGTGGCCTAACTGACTTCTCCTAAGTGACTTCAGAAGAAGATAGTTAGGTCAAACCTTTGGAAAATACACTGTTTATGCCATCTTCTTTGACCTTCTCACAGCAACATACAGGGAATCAAATCCTGGCCCTACTTAATGCACAATGGGTACTGACTTCAAACAAAATGGGTTCTACTGTGTCAAGGGAAAAAATAAGAAACTTCAGTTACCCTACTTCTTCATTGCTTTCTTCAGAAGGGTCTGAGAAAATCAGGGCAAAAAGTCTTGTAGGCTGGAGATGTTATGGAATCAAATCATTTAAGAAAGCAAATGTGTTATTGTTTTCCTACTTATATTTCTTTACTGGTTTGGGGTTTCTTTTTTTTTTTCATATAAAGAAAAACAGTATACAAGGAGAAATATTTGAATGCTTGTTTTTTAATCTGTTTTACCTCTAGTCTCTCAATGGACAGGGACTGCATGCAGGCTCAGGGAGTTTGAATACAACTGTCACAGGGAGGGATGCGATGAGAAGAATAATGAAGACCACTTCAGGAATATTTCACCATTAGCTATTTGACCATAAAAACTCTTACCACACTCTGCCAGAAAGGGACTGATAAAAAGTCTGCTAAGTAGCAGAGGAGAAAGCACTGCTGAAAACGACGAATATACCTGGAACTATGTGGAAAGCACCTTTTTGGGAAAAAGATATCAAAACCTGGGGAAAAAAAAATTCTGACCCATATTTTAAAATTCAAAGACGTTCCTCAAGGGAAAGATGCTCCTTAAGGGAGGTAAAGAAATTGTTCTGCCCCACTGAGAACCAGCCTCTGATTTTTCCTGTTGCTGAGGTTCAGGTATGACAGAGCCACTTGCCCAGGAGCAGGTACGTATCCAGGGGCAGCTGGGAGAGGAGGGGTTCCTGCAGGTGAGGACTCATGGACAACTCCACGAATACAGGCTGGTGATCTCTAGGAAGCCCAGAAGTGTAGCCCTGTGGAGGTGATTGGGCAGGAAAAGGGGATGTAAGGTGGCATCATCACTTTTATCAGAGAGCTCATTAACACTGTGATAATCTGTCACTGATTGAACAGGAATTGTTTGCATAAAGTAGGTTTTCTACCAGCATATAATGAGATGGGCAAAAATCAGTTTTATAAGGGCTGAGAGACATGTAAAAACTATAAAAGCTTTTAAAAATTGCCAGTTCCTAAAGGAAGAAAGCACTCATACTGCAGCAAAGCCAGGCCTGCTCACCACTCACTGCTTTGCTGACAGGACGGAGCAATGATCAGATAGGTCCCTTACTGCTCCACATCTGCTACAGAGATGTGAGGAGAGGGAAACTGAATGAGGAAAAGCCTGCATATGAAATCCTCTAATGTTTGACAGTATGCAGTAAACTAATTGATGTAAATTTAACTGATAAGAAATGTGAACACATTTTTTAAAAAGTACATAAATACAAGCAGCTCCTAGTATCCTAGACTTGTTTGAGATCAGGTGAAGCCCAATACTATTTCCCAAACAAAATGGGTTGAGTTGGACTAACTATTTTTTACACTTTATATATCTACGATATGGCCCATCATGAATTTAAGAAAACTCTAAATGCACAAACAGATTGCTTGCATAGATCCTTACTGCAACACTGTGTGAACTGCTTATGCAGTACTTAGGTAACATCCTCCTATTTGTCAAAAATAACTAGAAATAAAATTTGCTAACGAAACACTATGACATGTACCTTCACTGTCATCCTCTATCTTAGAGATAACTGGACTATTCTATATTTCTTTTAAAGAACTGTCCAAGGTTAGGAAATTCTCTCTTACAGTCCATATTTGGGACAAAAAGTCCCAATAGAAAGACTTTTTAAAAAAATTAAAAGTTCAGAAATACTTTGAATTCAGAAATACTGTCACCATACTTTGTTCTGAATCAGTTTAGTATCACTTATTGAACACCAAGAGTTTGGTGCTCATATGTTTCTTCATATGCTAGGCTCTTTGATCAAATGACATCTCCTATGCTGCACCATCTTATGGCAGCTTAATTTCCTTCAGCCAGAGGACAGATGTAGCATAGCCAGAAACCTTATGCAGAATCATGTGGACACGAGGCTCCTAAATTGCAGCTCAATGGAGATGCTCTGGCAGCTCTACCAAGTAGAAATTGCAAGTGAAACTGACTCAGACAGAACTTTTAACTTCAGTTCACACAAAAGAAAACAAAACAACTGTGTCGAAATTGACACATACCCACAGCAGAAAAACACAAGTTCTGATTAGCTTTACTAATGACCTAATAAATAAAAATGTAAAATATTATGTCTCACTTTTGCTTTGCCACAAATATATATTTGCATCCTATCAGATACGTGTGCTACTGACCTTCTTATACAGTCCCAGTTTCTACTGGGACTACAGAACAAAGTTTTTGGATGAGTTTTATTTCCTAGTGAAGGACTATGAATACAGTAACAGGTATTCTTATTTCTCCTCTTCTTTGAGGAAGGACAGCTTCATGTAAATTATAAATGATCAATTAGACTTTTTCTTTACTGGTTGCTAACTTAAGTTAGAGAAATCACAAGGAAAAACTCAAGCAGAAGCATCAGAAATAAATGACTACTTACACCAGTACTGTGGTTACTTTCAGTTTTGTAACATATTAATTACAAATCTCTTTAAGACTCCAAAAGTATTAAAATATCAAACCAATCATAGCGATTTGTTTAGTTAATTTAGGACCTGACCTCTGTAAGTGCCAAAGGAAAATGACCCTTGATCTATCTATCAAAAGACATTAGCTGTAGGAACATACCTTGCTGGACTAACTCCAGTTGAAAATTACACAATATGTTTTAGCAGACTGACTCAGTCAAGATCTGGGAAGAGATTAATGTTTCCTTATTTTTCTATTTTTTTTCTCCCCCCCCCCCCCCCCCAAGTCTATGTGTCTATTATGTCTCCTCTTAATAGGATTTTATCATTTTCTCATTCATATTATACTGTGTTTTTCATCTTTCCTAACTTCAGAGTACTAACTCCACATTTGCCTTCTGGCATGGCCCTATACGTCCATTTTAGACCCTGGGAATATCTGTAATGCAACAACGGTCTGGTTCTGCCTCCTTTTGTCCTTTCACCCAAGGACCTACTTAAGGATTAAGGAATCATCATCAAGTGCGCTAAACGAATCTTTAGGCTATCTTAAGACACCACAGGTCTGATGAAACAGTAGGGACAAGAGCTGGGGAAAGTTTTGTAGATAAATACATATCAAACTGATAGAGGGAATTTTCATATGTTTAATAGGTACCATGGTTAAAAAAAATCAGGAGAGGAAATGATACTTTTCCCTCCTTCTTTCTAGTGGTAGCATAAAAGAAGGACAAGCACATGATTGAGCACCCCTTGGACCAAGCAAGAAGTTTCAGTAAAATGAAGAACAAACTGTCCTTGCTCCTCCCATGCATGACAGAGGGAAACCTCTAGTAAAGTCAGCAGAGGGCTCTCCATTGCCTCTGTAGATGACAGATGCAAGATGGTCACACAAACATTGTGGTTTTTTTTTACTATAGTAAAAGGTTTTTTTATATGTTTGTGTATGTATATATAGGTAGGGAAGGAAGAAGAGAAATATTCAAAACTATGCAGTAAAACCAATGATTTTGGATGCTGCTGCTATCTGACTTTATTTTGCTTTAATATAGGTTTAAACTTCATCTTAGAAATGCATTAAACAGAAAAAAAAAAAAGAAAAAAACCTTTGATCTTAAGACATGTTACATGCCTCAAAGCTTTTACTCACTTTTAATGATTTTTTCCCATATTTTAGACATTCTTTAAGTGACACAAATATAACTTAGGGGTGTAATACTAGACTTCCCATTTTGAAAAACCTTTGCATCAAAATTAGATTTGGACTTGTAAAGCTTGTTGTCCTGATTTTCAAAGATACTAAATGCATATTTATTCACCTTGGAGCCAAAGGGAAAAGTCACTCTTACTCATCTGTGAATAAGAGCATTTTTGAAGAACAGATGACTTATTTATACACCTAAAAATAGACAGCAATTTGAATTAAATGTAGCTACCAACATTTGAAAATGTTGGCTCTGGAGCACAAACATGAAAAAGACTCTAGGGATGCCATTAACTGAATTGACCTCTTGTGTGCATAATTGGCTCTAAGGCCAAAAAAGCCAACAACTGTACCTTTGGAAATTTAATTTAGTAAGAACAATATATGATGTTTTTTTTATGAACCTCTGATTATTATGAAAACACTGATTGCATGGCCTGTTTCCTTAGAAACTAACCAAAAGGGGACATGTTCTGTTGACTTTCTATTATACATTCATAACATCATCTTTCAATTCTATGTCATAAAGAATTTATGTAGGACATTAATCATGCAAGACCATTAAATTGTTATCTCATTTCAGTGATAATTGTTTACTGCTATAAATGGTTCATGTTTTGTTCCAACAGTTGGACTGTGACTAAAATGTATCCGCAGAGCAGTGTTGGCAAAGAAGATTAACTTCTTCAGAGACAAGGAGCTATGAAAGTAGGGGAGCACCTTATTATTGCATATGAGAAAACGTGACTTATAAAAACTGTGTAATTCAATCAAGTGGATCAAATGTAACAGTGGCAATAAGAAACCCAACATGCTCACAGCTATGATCAAGAGTGCTAGGGAAAGAATTTTGCAAGATCCTTATGTTAATAATGTACCAAGCCCCTTCCCCAAAATATAATGAAGAGAGTATAAAACGTTTTTCTTTTTATGATTGCTTAAAACAATGTAGCATGTAAGCTGAAATGTAATAAAACTGAACCATGAAATATACATGCAATTATGAGGAAAATACAGACTGCAAGAAAAATGTCAAGCATTTACAGAAAGGAATGTTCATAAAAAACAGCAAACCTGCCCCCCAGCATAACTCAGCTAATCAGAGTTATGCTGTGCAATGCAATGATTTGTCACCTGCTTTTAGATTTCCCTATTGACTCTGGCGTGGAATAAGAATGGGATCAATTTAAAGCAGTCCTTTAATCCCAAGGGTGCCATCACTAATGCTGCTGTCTGTTACTGCTTTCTAAATGGAACCCAACAATATATTTTTCTGTAGCAAAGTGTCTACTTTATGAGCATAATAAATAGCAATGGCCCTTTAATGACAACTTTAGCTTTGGCCATTATGGTACATTTTAAGTGCTTAAAAACACTAATGGGAGCTATACAGTGTTAATTATACTTAAGATATGAGTGCTGTACACAAGAACTACTGCAACATTAAGTAAAACACTTCTGCTAATCCTAATTATAGCCTGTATAGAAGAGATAAGAGAAATCAAGTGCTCCTTCTACAGCAAGTTCTTAAAATAGCAGAGACAGGAAGGACAAATTAGCTGGAAAAACACTGGAAGCACCTTCTAGCACAGGACTTGATCCTTATTTACACCATGTATATAAAGCAGCTACTTGCATGAGTTCTGCTGTGCAGAAGCAGATATATATCCTGGCCCTGAAATCAGCCCTGTACCGGGGCTAATCTGTGCCCTGTCAAAGCCAGATGGGCTCTGTATCAACATGGATCAACACACAGACATTATCTGAAACAGCGGGCTGGAGAGTTTAAGAATACAGGGATGAAGGGCAGACTGAACAGGAAAGTCTAGATTCACCTTGACTAACCCTAAGCATTTACCTCTGGGGCCTGAGTTAAGAGGGAAATGGCTGGGCTGTTTTTATACCCATCAGACTTCCAGGGGTGACGCAGATTTTCTAGTAGCAGTTATTTGTGCCTGTTTATCTCCAGAGAAGAAATCTAAGGTGAATATTCTGCATTTTAGACAACTCAATAAAAAGCATAAAACTAGGTAAGGGACTAATTTGGCCTAACTGCTTGCAATAAATAGTGCTCATGTCTTAGCTAAGTATTTAAGCATAAAGAACTCCTCACTGGCTTATACAAGCCAGGGACTGCATATTTTGACAATCCTGAAGCATTTCAGGAGGGGTAGAGAGGGAGAAGACATAAGGAGATCTCTTGAAAAATGCAAGTAAAACTAATTCAGATAAAGTCCACAAATGCTCTAGTCCTAATGTTGTTCAAGTTAAAACGTTTGATAGCTCTGGCCTTTACTTGTCTGTGTTTATGGATTGTCCCTCCTTGATTCTCAAAGATATCTAATAGGAAAGACTGATTGCATGAAGACCCCTATCTGTCCTTCTCTGCAGACCTTCTCCCCACCAGTTCACACCATAGTGTAGTCAACAGCTTTGCTCCAGGCTGGTATACAACCAGTCCTAAAAGTCTGTATCCACCAGAAAAAATAGAGTCATCTTACAGTACATAGGGTAAATATGAGAAGGCAAAATTCTCAGGCGCATGATCTTTACTTGCTGTAATTACAGTGGAAAAGGACAATGACTGTAGAACGGCTGCCTGACTTTATCACAGTTGGTAACATTTATGGAAACGTGGCACGTTACCTAGGTTTGTGCGAAGTGTTTGTCCCTGGCCTAGAATTTATGACAACAGATCACAAACCAGTTCGAGTCCTGTGGTAAGTTATAAAAGCAAATGTAAAACAATAGGTAAGGCCAACTTAATTATTAGATAAGGCCAACTTAATTATCATACATACTGTGGTAATAATTCTAGATGAGTATAAAGCAATTTACATCCTCTGCAAGAAATACATACAATTATTAGTAGAACCAGGTAAAAAACCCATCTTCACTGAGCCCGTGGCCATTCGGGGTTACATAAACAAATGGTATAGCTGTACAGATAAAACTGTAAAGCAACCCTCTTTCAGAAGGTCGTGAGCATTTAACAGAAAAGAATGAAAAACACAGAAAAAGAACATGTTCAATAAAAGCACAGTTTAAATGTATTGCTTTTTTCTTTCACATGATACAGTCTGATAGCTTACCATTTCAATGCACTTATTTTGAGCCAGTTGAGGACTGAATTGACATCAGAAAGAACACAAACCTGGAAACTATCTATTCTTCAAGTGCTCTGAGCCTTTTGCTGCTTTCTCAGTTTGGAAATTAAGCTGTAGAGGAAATGACAAGGAACTTCAGCATACCACTGACTGGATCACTAGCAAAACCCAACATGTCATTTTCTTTATCAAATATATGTTTTGTAAGGTCAGTTTCTCTACAGAGTTTTAGTAACAACTGTATCTTATTTACTATGTCCATACTCAGCATTTAAAGTGGTTTTTTTTAGGGTAACAGTCCCCTTTTAGAAAACAGACCCTTTTAGAAAAGGTTCCCTGAAGTTATCAGCAGCTCAGTCATCAGGATGAATGGATTTTCGTTCCAAAATGAAAAGAGAGAAAAAACATAATCCTCTGAAAGCAACTATGTTGCTTGAAGCTAGGTCAGTGAGGTTTTCAGGGCTGCAGTTAAATGTTTTATCTCAAAGTTTTCCAGCACTTGCTTGAATGTAAATTACTGAAGAATTCTTAAATTTAACCATTGCTTAAATTAAAAACAATTCAATAAACTTCAGATATGTGTGAAGAGAAGA
>KZ505961.1:159131-171080 GCA_002844005.1 Limosa lapponica baueri | reverse complement strand
ATTCAATAAGTCCCTCATAGAGGAGAGGAGAGGAGAGGAGAGGAGAGGGAAAAGAAAAGAAAGAAAAAGAGAAAAAGAAAAGAAAGAAAAAGAGAAAAAGAAAAGAGGAAAGAGACGTGTCTGCAACTGGTGGTATCTAATTACTGTAGAAATAGACTGTAGTTTCCTGTTTGGTACAGTTTCTTATTTATCCTACTGTTCTCACTCTGCCACTTCAGACAGAACTAAGTGAATGTCTGCATTTTAAGGAAAGTATAGGCAGGGCCTAAGAAAACAATAGTCATACACTGAGGTAACACCTGACAGGTTCAAGGCTGCCAGACACAAAGGCAGTCTCCATACCCAAAGAGTCATGACCTAACATTGTAACAACATGCAACCGGGGAAGAACTGGAAAAGTAGCAGTTCTCAGGAGGACAAAGAGACAATAAAGATGGATGCATATTTTTGTTCTCAGTCTTGGTGATCACGATAGTGACCTTTTGGAAAGAGCACAGAAAGTCTTACAGAGGGTGTGTTATAAGTATTAATTAAAACTTATAGAACATTTTGAATACAAAGCCTTTTGAAGACAGAAAGTGCTAAAACATGTTATTATCCTAAATAGTAATAAAAATGTTCCAATATCTTGCAGAAATTGTATTCCATCAGCCTTGATTTAAGACTGAAAAACAATGCATCACATGGAGTATTTAAAAGAAGTATTCTTTGAAGAATCTTTATCAACTTGAAGTGAGTCTTTTATAAACTGCAAAATTGTAAAAGCTGTTCTTCCTTTGCCATCTTTATAGATCTATTTTTCAAATACGCTTTCTTTCTCTCCAGATAGTAACAGATTTTCTTTTTGTGCTTGAGCTACAGCACAAAACAAGGTGCAAATGTTTTGACCACTGCAATTTGATATTCCACACTGCTGTGATAAGATGTCAGAAATCATCCTCATAATTTGTAATCCATGTAGGACGACTTTTGTAAAACCTTTTTTGATACATAGTATGTTATTGGTCTAGTACTTTCTTTGGCACTATTTCTACAAGGCTGTCAATATTTATTTCACCATGGTTAGGTAACTCTTCTTATAAATATGGAGAATATATGCCCATTCCCCAAATTGACATTGACAATCCATAATATTTAAATAGAATTAGCATCACCAATTTTCAGTATAGAGTATAGTCAGTGGGCCTGCTGCAGAATGCACAGGATTCAGAATAATTAGCATATAAAGCTACTCTTGCCATTTTGCTCCTCTATTTATATTAGAACTCATTACCGTGCCACCATATTTCGGAAGTAGTGATGCAGAATTTGGATTCGAATATTCAGAAATGAGTGAGCCAGCAAATTATCTGTAGGGACTCACAGACCTTTCTATAATATCTGCCCACCTGGGCATCATTCCAAGTAACTGCATTTTCATGTCACTCAAGAGTGCTGCCCGCAAGTCGGAGTGCCAGCTGATTTGTATTGCAAATGATACAAATTGTTTCATTCATAAGAGACAGAATTCATCTTGATAAAGTTAAAGTCCCAGCCCCCCACCCACAGCCCTGGCCTGGCTCAATGGAGCTGTGGGGGAAGATGGGGTGCAGGCTTGCTGGACACTGCCTGCAGGGCCTTGGGACTTATCACCTACAGGTGCTGATAGATGCAAACAACGCTGGCAAATCAAAGGTCACAGACCAGACCATGGAACTCCATCAGAAGTTTTAGACACAAGGAAGAAATTAGTTATGATGAGGGTGGTGAGACACCAGAACAGGTTGCCTGGAGAAGCTGTGGATGTCCCAACCCTGCAGGTGTTCAAGGCCAGGTTGGATGGGGCTTTGAGCAACCTGATCTAGTGAAAGGTGTCCCCGGTTATGGCAGGGGCATTGGACTAGATGAGGTTTAAATGTCCTTTCCTACCCAAACCATTCTATGATTCTTTGATACTGAATAACACCTGCTGAGCTGCAGGGTCAGCAGGTTATTGGGCACACTGTGGATGTGTGAGGGTACAGGTATGCCATCTGTTTCTGGGGGTAATCCCAATTTAAGAGGCTGCTGCTACCATGTCTTTCCAGCCTTCTTTTTACATTCTCAGGCTAGGGTTGTAATTCATTGTCCTTTCAATTGTGTCTAACCATTTACAGCACTGAACAGTAAACTGAACAATGAATACTTATCCTTTCACTTCCATATAGATATATATATATATATACACACACATACATATGTATGTAATCTGGAGGGTTATTTCTATACAGATATTTTCAAATTGTGAATTAGCACAACTAAAGGAGTGGTGAACTGCCTAGTCTGAAGGTGCATCCAGAGAAAGACAGGATGCTGGCTTATGCCCCCTAGAGAAAACATCTATGCAATCGGTACCTTCACAGCAGGATGCCAAGAAAGTGAGAGAGGCAGAAGCTAGGAGTGGCTTACAGGAAGAAGAAGAGATAAAGCTTCTTTCAACACCAGAATTGCGGGAGAAGGTAGACTTGAATTTTCTGAAATAAGGAAGACTTCTGTCTACTGCTTGTTTAGACTAAGATCACAGAAACAGGTCTCATTTGTGCACATTTCTTGTAAATAAAGAGGAGCCCCAAATATTCTTAACTTCTGTTTTCAATTTGCTTTTTTTTTGATAAGACAGCTGAGAATCAGTAATGCTTGTTTAAGTGCTTGTTTAGGAGCTTGTTTAACCATAACCCATTGAAACAGGTAGGAATATAATAATTATCTCCACCTGATCTACACCACTGCAATGGGCTTTGGTATCACTATCCTGGGGAAAAAAAAAATAAAAAAAATTCCTCTATCTTTTCTCTGTCCTAGCTCATATCCTTCTTATTGCACCATAACATTGGTAACAGGCCTGGTAACACTTAGTCCCATGCACAGTAGCCCAAGAAGTGAAGTCCTATTGCTAACATCTTTTAAACATACCCTTCCTGAGAAAGTAATTTTTTTTGGAATATATGAGAGGTGGTCTTAAGTTGGATACAAGCAGTTCAATTACTCTGGCCAACTTCAGGCAGATCACAGAGATTCATCTCTCTCTTTTCTACAATAATTCCTCTGTGTAGAAATGCTGGCACACTTATAGCTTCAGATAGAAGCGCTGATATGATGCACCTATACTGTGGATAAATAGAGGACTTCACTTTTCAGTGCTATCAATCTCACAAGGACTGTATTTATTTTACAATTTCATGAAAACAGAGGTAATTGACTGAGACTTCTTTTCTCTCGTAAAACTTCTGTGAGAAAGGCATAATAAGTCTACGAAGTATTAAGTGCTCTCAGTGTTTTCATCTGCCCAAGTCAATTGGAGTTTCTGGCATGCAGCACTACACAAGAATTTCGTGGTATCTTAAGGCATTCATTCTGCACAAACAAATCTCAGGCTAAAGTCTTCCCCAAACAGACAGAGCATCACTTAGAGCCTCCATCTTCTCCTGACCAGTCACACTCTTGTGCTTATTATGTGCTTTTTGAAATATCATAGAAGTCAGCTCGAGAATTTGCAAATTATATTTGAATAAGACTTCTAGAAGGAATTGTAACGTGGCAGGCAAATAGCCACTGCACTGACCATCTCTCTCTCTCTCACTCCATTTTAGACCTGGATTTTATCTTGAATTGTGCCTGCTTTCCTGTCCAGGATAGGTGTAATTCTGGTGGAATGTAATGAGTGAAAATGTTAATACAGATTTCTGTTAACATAGATTACCTCAGAGTTAGTGATGCCACCATTTTTTCAGTCATGAAAAAAGGCTAGGTTATCTCCCCAAACTATCATTTGGCTATTGTAAAAAAGAACAGCAAATAAAAATTAAATAATGAATGAAAAAATATTCCTTGTTAATAATAAACAACTCTCCTCTGAAGGAGTCATCTTAAAGCACATTAAAAGTATCTACTCTTTATTCTAGAATACTGTTCATCACTATAGAGCTTATCTAGTAGCCATCACAGAAACGTCTCAGATACTCTCTTGTTCTGGAACATGGTGCCAAGACAAAAGTGTGAAGTCCAAATTTTCTTCTTTTTATACTCTTCCAGTCACTAGGCTTCCTTACAAGATTGGTCTTTTATCTTTACAAGTAATCGGTGCAGCAGTTTTGGCATTTGTGAGTGTTAATGGCACTATTTTCTTACTTTTGTGGCTTAACCTTGAACACCTTTGAGGTACTACATAGCAAGATATTGCTTTTTCAACACCAAATTTAGCTTTTTAAGTGTGGCAGATGAAGACAGACTTTCTTTACTTTATTCTGGACACAAGACACAAAATCTGATAAAACTTAATGCTCACATTTAAAAATTATTTGTAAAGCATAAAAAAATCACTCATACATGTAACAAGAATGTTACAGACATGAGCAGAATGTGTTCCAGATTGGTATAATATATTATTGCTAATGTATGATTAGCTAGAACTCTTTGTAACACAAATATTAGAGTAATCATTTATTAAATCATACATTAAGATTTTTACTAAACCTTTAAAAAGATTTATTAATATACCTTTGAAATACACTATATTCAAAACTTCAAAACTGATTAGTTAAGTGTAGAATTGGGACAACAAATTAAATTCAGAAAAAAAAATCAATGAGGAATAAATAATGGATCTGAAATCAATCAAAATGTCCACCTTTTCAATGTTGTAAGGGAAGAAAAAGAAGGATAGATTTATCACTGAAACTTTCCTAACTGTAAATCAGGATCACAGAATGGCTGATGTTGGAAAGGACCTCTGGCTAAAGCCCTCTCACACAGGGCTGTCTAGAGCCAATTGCCCAGGACCATGTCCAGAAGACATTTTAAGGACTCCAAGAGTGGAGACTCCACAACGTCTCTGGGCAACCTGTGTCAGTGGTATCATTCTCTCAGTGAAAAAGTGTTTCCTAATGTTCAGAGGGAACCTCCTATGTTTCAGTTTATACCCATCGCCTCTGGTCCTGTCACTGGGCACTACTTAAAAGAGCCTGACTCCATCTTCTTTAAACACTCCTTTCAGGTATTTATATACATTAATAAGATCCCCCCTGAGCCTTCTCTGCTCCAGGCTGATCAGTTCCAGCTCCCTCAGCTCTCCTCATAAGAGAGGTATTCCAGTCCCTAAATCCTCTTAGCTACCTTGCACTGAGCTTGCTCTAGTATGTCCATGTCTCTCTTGTACTGGGGAGCCCAGCACTGGACACAGCACTCCAGATGTGTCTCACCAGCGCTGAAGAGAGGGGAAGGGTCACATCCTTTGGTCTGCTGGCAATACTTTTCCTAATGCAGCTCCCCATACTGTTAGCCTTCTTTGTGGCAAGGGCACATTGCTGGCTCACATTCAACTTGGTGTCCATTAGGACCTCCAGGGCCTTTCTGCAAAGCTGCTTTCCAGCTGGTCAACCCCCAAAACATACTGGCGCACAGGATTGTTCCTTCCCAGGTGCAGGAGTTGGCACTTCCCTTCATTGAACTTGTCAGTCTCTTTCTCCAGTCTGTTGAGGTCCCTCTGTATAGAAGCATGACCCTCTGGCGTATCAGGCACTCCTCCCAGTTTTGTGTCATCAACAAACTTGCTGAAGGCACACTCTGCTCCTTCATCCAGATCATTAATGAAGAGTTAAACAGGACTGGATGGAGTATTGACCCCTAGGTTACATCACTAGTTACTGGCCTCCAACTAGACTTTGTGCCACTGATCACCATCCTCCGGGTGGGGACTTTCAGCCAGTTTCAATCCACCTCATTGCTCACCCAGTCCATACATCAACAGCTTGTCTATGAGGATCTTATGGGAGACAGCGTCAAAGGCCTTCCTGAAGTCCAAGAAGACAATATCCACTGCTCAATCAATATATTTCTGCTAGCGAATGTGCTGCTGAAATTGATCATAGACTATTCCCTGTCCGGATGCCCATGGAAAACATGACATTCTTGACTAGTGAGATTTCAATCTAGATTATGACACTGGCTGATTGATCAAATTTGTTTAGTAGGACGAAGCTAAAATAAAGTCATTCTTTACAAAATAGTTGGACCTGTTCTTTCTTATTCAAAAAGGTAATTACAAGACCTGGGAATTAATTGTTCTTTCTATTCATACAAATGGAAATTGCTAGGGTTTTTTTTTCCCTCTTTTTACAGTTTTACAAGTGGAATGCAGACAACTTTGTGTCTGAGAGAGATCAGAGAGCTTGCCAGAGCTCTCATCTTGTATAATATGTTATCTGTGTTCCAGCTAAGCTGATTGCATTTTTCTCTGTTGGCATTAGTTTTCCTTTAATTTTCCCAATAATGTTAGGATACACCACTGTGTCCAAAGACCAACACCAGCTTCCAAAGATTTTTCAGTTACCTTTCAACTCTCTTAAATGCCTGATATCTCTATCTAATAAGAAAGATCATAGATTATAAGCTTGTACTGTTATCTTGCTTACTCATTTATAGCTACATAGACAATGAATTTTTTCCCTTGTCTAGTCTCATCATGTGTCCCACAAAAGAACTGACTGTTTCTTCCACGGAGGTTAATTATTTACTGCTTGCTATGTGTTTGTTGTGTTGTTGGTTTTTTTTTCTGTTCTGTTACATAGTACATTGTTATGTCTTGTTGGACTGCTCTATTCCAGTTGCAGTACTAACCTTGTAACAAAACATACACATACAGTGCTCTCATCTTGGATAATACCTGGTTCATTTCTGGAAAAAAAATCCTGATGATATCCTGTGCTGAAAGTGATGGAGACATTGAGAACCCCAAGGCTAAAGTTGATAAAAGAATATACCACAAGAACAGGCTACTCTAAATCTTGGTTCTGGTGAGCAGTGGAGAGAACGGTGATATTGGTCCTAATTAAATGTTCATAAACATCATTACATACATATAGCCTTTTTAGGAAAGCTAAAATAAGCATATTTTTGATGTCTGCTTCCTTATCAAAACATGCCTGTATCTTTTCTATTTTATATTTTAACATCTCTTTTTTGTCTATTCTAACTATGAATCCCACTTGTAACACATTTCAAACATATCTGAATACATATTGCCATGAAAAACACTGCTTTAAAGTGTTTTTTCCTAACACTATGTTGAAGCAGCCATAGTGGTAAATTAAAGAGATTCAGGGCATTTCTATGATAGGAAGGATATTTAACTCGGTAAAGCTTTTGCTTGTTTTGTAGTTTTAACAGGCTCCTGCTCACCAAAGCACAGCAAGTTAAAATGAGGAGGCCATATTGCCACCAGGCAGTATGTGGGAACTCTGAAGGCCCTAGGAGGGTACAGCTCCCCCCGCAGCAGTCGGCAGTCTACAGCATCCCTTCCAAACATCCAAAAACAGGTCACATCATCCAAAGCACTGTTGATGTGGTTAAGGTCATGAGTGTTCTCTCACTTTAAAAATTTAATGGGATTAATGGGATTTTTGCCCCTAACTGATTAAGAAACATTTGAAAAAGGAATGGAAAACCCCACAGCTTTTTTATAATTTGCATGCTGGTACCTTGCCTTTCATACAGTTGATGCATTCTTCCCTTTATTGTTAATTGCATGCCTGTACTGGAGGAAAAACTTTTTTTTTTCTTCCTATTCCAGGTCACCTCTGGGAAGTATGGCTATCAGATAATTTGGCCCACTACTGAATTAAGTTAGATCTCTAGATATGCTTAATTTATATGCATCAGACACAACTGTAAAAGTAATTGCTTATGTTCATAGTGTAAAACCATCTTTAGTCTATGCAGGGAAAGAAACTTTGCCAAAGGCATTTTTTTCAAAATAACCATTGTAAAGCTTGTCTACATGGGCACAGAACTAGACAGACACACTGGATCTGCCAAACCATGCAAAAAGCAATATCATAATTCCTATATTTCAACAGTTTTGTTTACTCTATGAACGCTGCTAAATAATTACAAATGGTTATGGTGGAGGATGGATGGATGGATGGATGGGTGGATGGGTGGATGGATAGATGACGAGTCTATAGATGGACAGCTAGTGGATAATGGATAATACTCATCCATAATGGAGCTTAGGTAGCATTTTAATAAATCTGTAGTATGCAGAACCTGCACATTTCTGAAGAAAGAGAAGAAAACAATCAGCTGGCATATTGTCACAAGTCTGTTGAGGTGGAACTGAATGGAATGGTATAACCGTCATGCACTGGGCATACTGTGACAGGTTATAGACAGTTGATAAAATGAAATTTTAAATAAAGGAGCAAACCTTGTTCTATTGTATCCTGCAATTAAAGCCATTAGGCAAAGGAAAAACCATTTTGATTTCCACCTTTATGATTCTGGAATGTATCTCTTCATTGTGCTGATAAAATCTAATGTGTTATATATTTCATCATGACAAAATATAATTGATGTCATGAACAGTTTTAAATTATTGCTTGTATAATGTATGCTTTTAACAGAACTGTATTTATTATTGTAAAATTTCTGAAACTTGTTCTAAATTACCATGAAATGCATCAGAGTGTAAGAAAAAGATTTGTCAATGACAGGACCAGTTATTTGAAAGATTTTAACTTTCAAGTCAATTTCACAATACTTTCAGCTTCTATCTTCCTTTTTTTTAGGGGGAACGGGGATAAAAGGAATGAAGGAAGAGAAATACTCACTACATTTATAAAACTAGATAAAAGGAGCAATAAGCAGAATGTTTTATGTAGTAGCAATAAAAATTTAGATGCATGTAATTTCATGAATACCACACTTTTAAGAAAGTGTAGAAAAGAGTTTCATCACCAGTATCAACATAAAAAAACCAAGCCACTGCAAAACTAATTAGACAATGTTATCTTCTACATTCATAGACATGCCTAGCAATGACGTGTTATCAGTCAAGCTTAAGCAACGGATCATTAACCGTGCAGAAATGTTACATGCATTTGTGTATACAAGACTAAATGTTATACATTCTTGCAAAGTTCCATATTGTATTATATCATTTTAGCGGCTCTTTTATCTCTCTGTCACTTTCAATGAACTGTAAATTTGATAGCATGTTTACAGATATTTTTCTTCCACTGACTAACCTATCAAAAGTTTGTATGATGATTTCCTTAGCCCCTTAGGATTAGAATGTACAATGTGCAATGCCCTAAAATGCATTTATATGGAATGTCCACTCAATTTACTTCGTGCAGTTCTTTGGTCTCCTTTAGAAAGGCATTCCCATACCTCTCAGACTGATTGTTCTTCACTATAATAAACAAAATAAGACAGAAATACATCAAAGATCATTCCCATATAGAACAGTATTTCAGAGCAGGCTGGACTGGAAAGGCAAATGAAGGGAAAGAGGTGAAAAAGAGGTAATGACAAAAATTTTCCCCAAAACCTCTAAATGCATTAAGAAGTGAAGTGAGCATTTTAGAGGTGAATGCCTGCATATTATATCCAGAGCATGACGTCTAGTGGCTTAATAGCTGCAATAGTACTACAAAGATTGGTTTCCAGCTTAGCAGAGGAAAAGAATCATAAACTATGCCATGATCTACACAACCAAATGAAAAATATCTACAAAGAAAATGAAGTGAAGTATGTTTTACCACTGATACTAATATTTTGCTGGCTCCTGAGCAATTCAGAAATGCAAAACAACACAGAACAGCTGCACAGAGAGCAACTTGCCCACAAGATTGAGATTGTTCTGTTACCAACACAGCTTTCCTGGGCTTTTTCACTTTGCCCCAGGATATTCTGTGGAGACAATCCCAAACAGATCTAGGTCCACACTTTAGTGCCTCTGCAATAAGGGGCAGTAACGCCAAATGAAGAATAAGGTTATTATCCCAGGTCTCAGGAAAGCAACTGCCTAGCCCAGCCGAAGCAATTAGACTTGAGATTGTGAGCCACCATTTTCAGACACTGTTGTGTGAAACAAAGTACTTTTTCACACAGATCACCTCTCTTCTCATTAGTGACTGATTACATGACCAACCACAGCAATTCATTATCTGGAAAACAGATAACGGAAGGTATTTAAACTACTTTAAGCTTCTTTTTAATCAGATGAAAGCTGGGAATTAAAGAATCAGAATTATACCACCAGGCAAATTCACAGACCACCAGAGAAGTCTCCAGGGATCACATGGATTGCCCTTGTTCTGGCAAAAAGCAACAAAAAAGAGAGTTTAGTGACCACTGGAAAAATTTAAGGGCTGAATTTAGTCTACCATGTGCACTGCAGAATAATGAGAAATCTGTGAACCACTAGGGAGAACAGCAGGAAATCGTATCTGTCCAGTACAGGTTCAGCAAGTTAATAATAGGACAAGTACTATTTACTGGGAATATGTTTACATTTTAATATTTTCATACATACCAAAATATAAAGCTATTTAATTCCATGTTAGATTGGCTGCAGAAAAGAAGCTTGTTGCTGCCTGCACATAAAACTTATTTACATCCTATCTTCAGCTTCTCCTTCAACACATAAAATGCAGTATAATGGTATGTCTGTACAACGCATAAAATGCAGTACACATTTAAAATGGCTTTTTAACATACTCTTTCTGCTTAAAAAATCCTGTTCATTCCTTTTGAAACATTTTGGAAGACTTTTTAAGTTTTGAAAGATAATTGTTAGCATTAATGAATCACTGACTATTTATTACAATCAGTAAACTTTATGGGTCAACACCAGACAAGCTCCATGCCTCAAGGAAGCTATAGTTAAGGTTACACATCTTCACTAAATATCAGAGAGACTTATGTTCCATGTGACAAATCAAGGAGTTCTAGAGAAACACTGGGGAAAAAAATTCACTGATCGCACTAAAACATGCTAAGCTAAATATTTTGACTTATAACTTACTCTAGTACCGTAGAAAAAAAATAACAGAAGTTAACAAAATAGAAGTTAACAAAGTTTAACCCACCTAACTGTGTTTTCTCACATATAGCCAGATCTTACTTTCACTGGATGACCTGTTTCAGATGTTTTTTCAAAACTAAAAGGTGTTAAAAGGAATCCTTGAATCAAATAGGCACATGGAACAAAAATAATTAAAATATTGGCATTAAAAGATGCAGTGGAAAAGTACACTGTCATTTCAAAACTTGTATTGCATTTGTTCTGATGTATATCAGATTTTCTAAACATTAGGCAATGTAACAGGACTATTTTTTGGCATCTGCAAACAGTCTCAAGATCACAAACTGAAGAAAAACAGCTGTTCAATTTTTTTTTTTAATATCCCAGTGGACCAGGTAAGTCTTAAGGTTTTGAGTATTAAATTATGAAAAGATTTATAAACAATTCAGGGAGCTCTAAAATCCCAATAACAATTCTTTGCTGATGAGGAAATTTAGTTTTCATCCCCTTAGACTCCTGATGTGGTATCAAAGAGAAAAAAAGTATTTGTGAATGTAATGGACTTATCTTCTGTCTCATATTAAGCATTTCAAAATATGAGTTATCAGTGAAAGACCAGGTAAGTTTATTTTGGATTACTGCGCTTCTCTATAATTATAAAATATGTTCTCTGACCTCATCATGAAGAAATTACAAAGGGGGAAATAAGGAACTTAAAGTCAACTCTGATGAAAAAGCAGTACACAAAATCACAGAATCACAGAATATTTATGGTTGGAAGGGAACTTTAAGATCATTGAGTCCAACCACAAAATAAAAAACCAACCAAAACAAACAAACAAACAAAAAAACACACCACACACAACAGAAAAAAACCACCACACACACGCACCACACCCACCCACAGACAGACACAAACCAACAATCTCGGGCATTAGAGCATGCCCTGAAGTGCCACGTCTACACGTTTCTTAAATACCTCCAGGGATGGTGACTCCACCACCCCCCTGGGCAGGCTGTTCCAGTGCCTGACCACCCTCCCAGTAAAGTAATTCTTTCTAATATCTAATCTAAACCTCCCCTGTCACAACTTTAGACCATTTCCTCTGGTCCTGTCATTATTC
>KZ505961.1:142962-157911 GCA_002844005.1 Limosa lapponica baueri | reverse complement strand
GGGGCAGGGGGGGGGAGGGGATGTCTCACAAAGATACTGGTTTGAGCAAAAATTGTTCAAATCCTTAACAAATCCTGAGTTAAATTCTTCAGAGATAGACACGTCCCTGCTGCCAAAGTTGTGCTGTGCTGGATCTGAAGAGATAACGTATATGAGTGAAATGTATCAGATCCATTTTTTCCACACTGCTGCATGGAGAGTCTTGGAAATATTTCTCACAATGTAGTACATTATCTCTTTTGAAAAGCATAGCTGATTTTCCATTGCCTTGTACTTCCTATGATCAGATATGTTTAAAACACTCCCAAATCAAGCGCTTCACAGATAGAAAAGTCTTAAAAGCTTAAAAGACTATAAACCCTGGGAAATGATAAAAAAATCAATCCAAATGATGGAGAATTCATGGCTTGAGAATGTAAACTTTGAAGAAATCAACTTAAAAGTTATATGTCCAAGGCAAAAGGCCAGGCGGTTGTGCGAACTGCAAGCCTGTTTTTGTACTCCAAAGGGAACTTGGACCAAAGTAAAGTTTGGAGTGTGTCAATTTTCAGCATAAATGCTAAAGAAGTGAGGGCTCAAAAAGAAATGTTCTAGATTTATCCAAATAAATAGGTTTACGGATTTCTCACTACATTCATAATTCATTGAGATTTTAACATCTTCAGCAGTTCATTTTAAATGCTCTTGCCATCTTTGAAGGACCAGCCAAACAAAATCCTCTTAAATAAGGAGACAGCTGCTGTTTCATATGGTTTCTAAAACTGCTAAGTGAAACTATCTTTTTTCCTGTATTAGCTATAACATCTTTTAACAACTTTCCTCAATTTACTCGTAGGGATTTGGGGTTGGCAAGTTTGCTAATTTTTTAAGTAGATCTTAAGTACAGGAAAGATTTTCCAAGTTCACAGATTTAACTTACTGCTGTTCTTTGCAAAATTAATGGTATTTCTGACACGTATGCATAACAAGGCTGCACATTTCACAAACTGTGTAGCCCTTTTTAGCCCTAAATGTTTCACACTAGCCTTAGACCTAGATGGGGACACAGTAGCTCCAGCTTTTGCTGTCACAAAGTGCTGAGTAATCTTTATCTTGCTGTATATTTTGTGATGTACATATTCACAGTAGTGCATGTAAATACACTTTGATTAAAAACATGAGTATAATACAGTAAGCCAGGCTGTTCTGACTTTTACCAGACACAGATCTCTTCCTTCACAGGCAGAAATATATATTACAGTATAATACACTGCAGTAATAAGTATATAATCCTGAATAGCAATGAGATGGTAAAACGCAAGAAGAGCAGCTTGCGGACACCAGGACTTTATGACTTTATTTCTATGCGGACATCAAATTATTCATTTCTCAAACAGGAAAAAAAGGCACGAAGTGATAGGAACTGATCGTCCATCCAGTGCAACCTCTTTTCTAAAGCATTAACCACTCGAGGAATTAAAGAAAAGTGTACATGATATGGGGCAATTACAAGTTGATACCCTCCCAAATCAAGGCAGTTAGTGTTTAAAGGACATGCTCACTAGAAATTGTACCTACCTACTGCCTTCAAGAGCCACCCTAAGATGTAAGCAAGCAGAGGTTTTCTTAACCCACAGAGGAGTACCTAGGGCTTTGCCTCTCTCATACATAAGCTTTGACCTTGACTTAAGAGGCTTCCTCTCTGGCTCTCAGGAGCTAGGCTGGGGAGCATATGAGAGGTGACCTCAGTGAAAAAAGTCATATTTAAAGCCAAGTTTGGGTTGCATTGACCTGTAAAACAATCCACATAACTTCTCTGCTGTGGGGAGATAAAATAAGAACTTAAGTTAAATTTCTTCTGGCTAGCAAGTATTTAAAACAGGTAAAGGAAGAAGGTGTTTCAGCCTTTATTTAACTGGAATGCAGCAACTCTTTTTGTGTGGAGCCACTAAGGAGGAAGTTGAGCTCTTGATCTTTTACCCAATATATGTATTTCTAGTGCTACTATCACGGTGGTATCCATGCAGATTTTAAAACGCATTTCATTGTGTACATTCCTCCACTGCAAATATTATCATTCAAGGACATTGCATGGCTTTGAAACCATGGCTGAATGGTTTAGTTCTAGATATAACCTTACTCTCAATACTTCCTTCTCCTTAGAAGCAGCTGTAACCATTTATTTGAGATTTTCACAAAGGATTTTCAAAAGACTCCTAGTTAATTGGAATTAAACCCAAGTATTTGGGCCTGATTCTTAATTTCACTTCAAGTGAATTATTTAAACTAACACTGCTTTGCACTGTTTTGTGTAAATGAGAATCAGTCTCATATTTTGTCTAATGTATTTATTACACATTACATTCTGACATTTTATATTTATATACCGAACAAAGAGACTGTCCTGCTCTTTGCTTTTAGTCTGGTACGTGAAGCAATATGTGAAAACATGGAAGTTGTTTATGAAAAATTAAACAACTGCAGCTCTTTATGACAAATAACATGTTACAGTTGAAAAGCAGGTACGTGGTATGACTTTTACTTTACTGACATGCATTTCCAGTGCCATATGCTACAGACGGCTGCAAAACATACTGCTTTCTTTCAGGACATTACCTTGTTTTGACGGCAAACATGACTTGACAGATGCCTCAGCAGAGGAATTGCATGATATCTGACCTTTTTGTGATATGTCATTTCTAGAAAGCCTTGGTGCAGGTGCTCCATCATGGGCCACATAACAGAGATACACACCAAAGAATGACATGATTCAAAACCTTTTATCTGGTTTTTGACTTTCCTGCATTATATTTGTTTTAGAGCATGTCATCTATGGGCCTTTGTAAAATGAGATGCCAAATCTCAGGATATAAGGTTTAGGACTACATGATCCGAAAGATTTGTATCTATTCTACTCCAGGGAATAATCTCTTAGGTTTGTTTTTAGTTACCTAATGATTTAATTCAGGCAAAGCTGGGCTTGAGTCTCAATTACTATGCTTCAGACAGAGATGGATAACTTTAAACACCTTCAAAGGTCACTTAATCTTGGAGCTGTTCAAGGCCCTGTCTGTCTGCTGCAAACAAATGCAGTGCAAAAGCATTTCGTATCTCCAAAAGCCGCAGTACATGGGGAATAGTAGTACTGTAGTGCACTGTGACCATGCATCTCCAAACACCTTAACCTGATCCTAGTTAAGCAGCATTGATCAGAGCAATTAAAGACACACTTTAGACTACATTTTCACTATTCACGTCCACAGAGTAGACTGTCTCTTCTTTGGGGAACATCTCTGGCTCTTCCAAAATCAAACTGTATTGCTCTGAAGAAGGTCAGGGCTAAAAGAATAAGCCCACTCTTGCTGTTAGACCAGTACAGACTGGCCTAAATTCTATTCATACCATGTATGAACAACATTCAAGGCGTTGAAGAGAGCATAATTACATGGTTTTGTTTTACCGTGGAAAATAGATAATTATGGGTAATTCATGGCTCAATTAAGTTGCAGGATAATTATTACTCAAAGTAAGAAACACTGCCTGGAGATTATGGGGCAATCTGAAAGGAAGTCACACAATTTATTCTAGTGTGCTCTAGTTATTCCCTATTTGTTATATATATGCCTTGATCAAAGCTTAAGATAATTCATAAAAGGTTGACACACCTTTATTACTATTTAGAAACAGAGATAGAGAAAAATAGTCTAAGAGATAATAGTTTTTCCAGAATTCTCAGATCCCAATCTTTTTCTTTTATCTATAAGAGTGTTAGATTAAGTATGCCACATGGCTCTGTTGTAAAAGTGCTCCTGACAACAAATATAAAAAAATTGCCGACTCGCATCTGGCCTTCTAAAACTTTCAAGTTCAGGAAGCACACCCTACCACTACCTCTAGAGTGTGGATGCATGCGCTTTGTAACATGGTCCACTGTCTTGACTCACACGAGAAAACAAGAACGTACTGCAGAAATCAAGCTGCAGGTTGGTAGTTGGCATGCACCTGGAAGGTTCAGCAGGTCTTCCAGAGCAGGCATTACAGACAGACAGACATTTCAGGTCTGGAGCAGAAAGATCACGGAAGAAGAACCACTAGATGGCTGCACACAGATTTAGCTTACAGAAAAATATCTATGTGGACACTCGAATATGAGTCATAAAAAAAATAACTTAAGCCTATCTTGAAGGTTTAGGGTGTATTATTTAGAGTGTCTTACATTAACAAAATAGATTGTAGGAAAAGCGATTATTTCCAGCCTTTGAAAAATATCTGAAAATATCAGATAAGGAGCTGAAAAAAAAAAAAACAAAACAGAAACTCCAATGGGTTTGATGGCAACAATGTGTTAATTCTAAGCAGTCAGTGGAGTATACAGAAAATACATACGCAAATAAAAACAATATGGTTTTATCTGACCACAATCTCATTTGTGCAAATCAAATCCTATAAGTTAATATGGTCTGTATTTACTCCATCTGATGATGCACTTCAATTCTTATACAACAAAGTGGAAGGAAAGGCTATGAAGCTAAAGAAGTGTTTGTTATAGAGCCTTTTAAAGTGAGGGGGGTTATTGTAACTTAACAATAAAAACACTTAAAATGCAAGTCCATCATATTGGAGTTATTATTATTACTGTGTTTTCTTTAAAGAAAGCTTAGATCTGCGTATGTTTCATGCTGTGTAGTCCAGTTGAACACACATTCATCTGTCTATAGAGGATGGAAGTTACTATGTGGGTCTGGCTCCCACTGCTCACCCTTGGCAAAATGACTTAACAACAACTTTTCAGAAAGGCATGAGAGTATAAGCAGCAGAAGTGAACTGAATACCCAGAACTGCCTAAAAGGGCATCTGCAGATAATGCTAAAAAGAAAGCCAACAACCAGCTGGAATAAACAGTAGCAGGGGAATTACAAAGAAGCTAATAAAACAGAGGAGTCAGCTTGAAAATAAATACGAAGGAGGCATGAAAATTTGTTGGGGAGAGACCTTTTGGAGTGGAGACAGCAGAGCCACGCCTGGTTTTGATACTGCCAGAAGTCACCCCCTGACCTCTTCCCATGACTTTGGGGACCTCTGCCTTGGCCAGACTTGACAGGGTCCCCAGCAGGCTCTGAATGCAACAAGCAGCCTCTGCACTCCAGCTGGAGGACTGACCCTCCAGGGGACACACACAGGACTCATACCTTGGCTGTGCATATGCAATCCCCAGGGGTGCTTTCCCATGATCCTATGCATCGCTGGGTTGCAGAAAGCAGCACAAGCACACAGAAACCTAGAACACTCACAGTTCCTACAAGCACGTGCAGTGAGCGGAGCCCCTAACTTGGAATTGGTGTGATGAGAGCTTTTGGGGAATAGCTATAGAAGGGGCACCTAGAAATCTGTAGAACAGATACAAATCTTCAGGATAACGTAGTCCTAAACCTTATATCCTGAGATTCGGCATCTCGTTTTACAAAGGACAACAGATGTCATGCTCTAAAACAAATATAATGCAGGAAAGTAATTAACATTGTGTGAATGTTTAATATTGTGGTTCATTGGTTGTACTGGTGATATTGATACTTATAGTTTCCTGATTGCTGGTTAATTATGTGTCATTAATAAGTCAATAAACCACTTTGGTAATGATCTGATTAAAGTATCTTAACTGAGCATTTTTTCTCTGTGATAGCACTCACAGGTTACCAGGAAATTAAACAGTTCCTTGGGAAAATCTCAGGATCTCGGACATGACTCTTTATGTCCCTTCATTATTCGAGCACCCCTGGTGTGATTCTGACCCAAGGCAGCTAGTAGTCTCCCAGCTGCTCTTGTGTACAAGTTCAGATGGAACAGGTACAGCTCAATAGACACTTTCCATGCAGCCAGCCTCCTGTGGAAGCTAAAGGCAGTTAAACCAGGGAGGGATATGGGCTCTTCCTCATCTTTGGCCTCAGGAACTAGGTCATGATGTTTGCAGCCATGTTTAACTTACCAGTATAAACATAACCCCGCTATTAAGAGAGAAAAGATTTCACAGCATGAAGACAGACTTTTAGATGGAAAGTTTTTGCCCCTAAATCTTGGAGGCAATCAAGACCTAAATGTAATTTTCACCTCTCTGACAGGGAATTACAAATCTCTCCAAGTGCAGAAAACTGTGTCACATGGGGCTGCTCTTGGTCTCCCACACAGATGGGAAACCCCAAAGGATCTGGAGAAAGAACAGCCTCCAGACGGTGCAGCCGATCCCAGAAGTGAACTTGTTATATTTAATTAGCCTCATGGTCGTATTGAGACAGTTAACAGTATTTTAATAAATTGCCATTGTACTCATGCTGTTTTAAAATGATAGTATATAGCACCCTAAGTTATATCGGAGACAAGACCCTTGATAGAGTCGATTCATTAACAGCACTGCTGTGGAGTGAAGAACAGCGGCCTTTAATTATATAACCACATGTAGTCTTCTGACAGTTTGTTACGCACATGATAAACCAAGGACTTACATTTTTCTTTTTAATCCAAATTTCAAGGCAATTTTTAACAGCCCACTGTAAGTACACTGTGTGTTCAGAAACTGTTAACGTGTCTCCATTAAAATGACAATATACATCACATGCGATGTCTTGGTCCCTAGGGCACCCAGTGGGCTCATTTAAATTCCCTCGATGTTGGAAAATTAAAAAGTTGATAAAAGAATGTTTGCACGTTTCCACAAAGATGAAAGCAACCTATCCAGAGACTACTGGGGTTAATAATAAAAGACCCTCACACTATAACTCTAGAACTCACAAAAATAAATGGTTATTGCTTTAGTGTAGCAAATGGCACTGTTATGGAGTATTTATGCAGTTTCCTGCAACACACAGAATTCCTTGAAAGAAATTAACTTCACAAACTGATCTATGTTGCTCATACATTATTGCAGGATTGCAAAGGAAGCAATATTTTATGAGTCTGTATGATATTAATAAACTGTTGTTTTCTACCCCTTCTTATTGCTTTTTTTTCTATACAAAACAAGAAGAACTAGAACTGCCTGAAATAGCCCAAAAGCATCATCCAGGAGATATAGAGACAGCTGTGTGACAGCTGTGTGATGGAGCAGCTTGTACATCATGAGACCAGAAGTGTGGTGTTGACAGTGCCGGCACCTCCGCAATGGTACTCATGTCAGTAATGCTTGCAGATCTGCCATTTGTGGCCTATGCAAGAAATAAAAAAGTGGTGTCTGGGGACAGCACGTTTGTAATAACGTGGCAAATACTGCCCCCTCAACCCAGCTGTATCATCCAGACACTCACCTATAGCTGTGTTATTTTAGTGACAGCAAAATATTCTGTGTGATTGTGTGCATGGGTGATGAGCAATGGTAGGCATTTCTATTTCTGTTTGTCAATACCCTTTTTTCTCATCCCCGACACCATCCAGTAAGGTATGCACTGCCAATCCAAATTCAGCCACGATTGCTCATACTCTTTAAAAGCGTTTAACTGCTTTAGCCAATGCTAAGCATGGAAGAGAAAGAAAGGCACCCTTCAGTGAGATTTAACAGTTTCATGCACATTTGACAAAACTGGGCTGCACTTGCCTGTCCTGATATAACTCCAACTGAACAGGACGCAATCTCCTTCCCACTAGCCCTGAAGGGTGGTGACCCTTCACAGCAGCGGGATGCCAGCTTGTGTAGTTTCCTTCTACCCTGGGTCAGTTAAAGTGATCCAGGCTGGCTCGCCTATTATAAACAGTTAAAACTACTGAAGACAAATAATTCTGTTCACTTTGAATAAACCAAACCAAAGAGTCAGCACCTAAATGCCTGATCCAGGAGGGCAGGATGAGTTTGGTAGCGGGGAGAGGGACCATCTCAGCAGCTGTCACAAGTACCATCCAGAGCGGCACACACCCACAGCCTCCTCCTGATAAACACGGACTTCCTGCCGATTACACCAGCTCAGGGAGTTTATTCGCCAGGCTGGCAACATCTCCCAAAGCAGCTTCTGAATGTGAATATCAGCACCATTAAGGCCTGACACTGAAAATCAGTGTCAGCCTTGCAAAATTATAGCTTTGATTGCATTTCTCTCAAATTGGCAGAATCAATCAAATTCAGCAACCCCCATCAATCCTATCAGTTTACTTTGCTTGTTTATTTTTCCTGTTGAAAAATCTGAGTTGAACCTGGAGCTTTCTACACATTTGCTTTCTTCAAATCATTATCAATTATTGTTTACCGTGACCTTGTCAATACAAACTGAACCAAAGACCTAAGGGAGAATTTATGAGAAAATATCATTTGGCATATATATTTTGCATCCAACAACCTCATTTCACTTTAAGACAGACAGTTGTCTCCAGGCTTCTACCGAGAGACTCCAGACACCGTCTGAGCATGCTGGGGTCAGGACATAGCACACACCATTTAAAGCAAAAATAATCAGAGACAGGTAAACAAACAGGGAATTGGTGTCATTCGAAGAACAATTTCTTTTTCTCTGAGTGAGCTTGTCAGCAAAAAACTTACATGCACAGCACTTTCCTGTCTATCTATGAGACAGGTAACAGCAGTAATCTGATATCTCTGACAGAGTAAGTGTTGAAAAAATCTTAAATGACCTGATGACAGTTCATGCTGGCTTTCAGGTATCTCCTAAGGTAGGTATGAAAGCTTTTTGTTGTTTTCCTCTGCTAACCTTCCCCATAAAGTCATCACTCATGCAGCCTTATGATATTTAACAGCTTGCAAAATAGCTTAATGCTTAAGGATTTGTACTCCATGTTGCACATGTGCTTTTTTAGCACTTGTAAAGGCAATGACCTATCTCACACATCACATTAGGGAAACTGGGAAAGATCTTGTGTGCTTGGCCCAGGAGGAAAATGGCCAAGTCCCTCACCCATATAGTCCTTTGCCGAGTCCCTTACACCTCACCATGGCCGACAGTATTGATCTCTGGTACTTAGTAATGCTTGGGCACTGGGGAGGGCAGGCAGCAGGGTGGAGGGAGCTGGTGAGCCCAGAGCTTGTCATGGCCAGATGGGGAGCACTAACTCCCAACAGTGAACTTCACAGGAAAGTCCCGTTAAGGGTCTCTTGGACCCTAGTTTTCAAGTTTCCAAAAGCTCATATAATTAAACACCTTTATGTTTAAAAAAAAACAAAACAACCCTGAAAAAAATGCAGCACTCAGCTTTTAGTGGCTAATGAGAGCAGACACACTGACTGGAAATATGTTCTTTTCAATACAGACTAATTTTTTCATCAGTTTTAAGTGTCTTCAAATTGAGGAAACAAGAAGGCCTAAGTCTTCGACAGCAATTACTGGATTACTCTGCTAGTGTCATTCAGAAAAAATGGATGGCAGAATTTTCTGCCACACATTTTTGTAATATGTAAACCCCAGAAATTCTCAAAAGTAAATATAGTATAGTGCTTTTTGCCATGAAAAGGTATTCAATTTTAACATCATTTATATCACGATGATTTTTGATGGGTTATTTTTGTTTTCATCATACCATTAGTAAAAAGTGATACATCTTTAGCTCTAATTAGACCACTATCATAGAGAACATTAATAATTCAATAACCCCTTTATCTATTTTCTTCCTCTTCAGAGCTCTTCAATCAGGGCTTGTGCAGCAGGTTGCATTCGCTTTGAAAGTCCATTAGCCTTCCGCCTCACTTGTGGGCTTTCCAAAGGACACAAATGGATAGACACATAATTTTATTTATTTATTTGTTGTGCTTTTGCTTTTAGGCTAGATGTAAAACGATGGTGGCAGTGGTGGGGGTGGGGAGAAGGAGCACATAATAATCTCTGGTGTCACAGCCTTACAGCTTAATTTGTCATCTTATTTTACACATGCAAGATTCTGACAGCATTGATCACCTGAATCTGTTAAACAATTTTTTCATGAGGCTGACACACTGCCCCAGTGCTTGCATCTATCAACATCTGCCTGATTTATTGGCTTAATAACGGGAAATCATTTGGTAGCCCAGCTCTATTTTGCCTGAACACTGACCTGTGACCTTAATTTGCTGCCTTTTGAGGTTCTTTGTTCTCCCATAACAGGTAGCTCACTAATAAGCAGAAGCAGCTTATAAACTTAGATAAATATTTAACTGAGATCTAGGAATATGAATGCTTAAATTAGTTCTCGTTAGAAAAGTATAAATAACCCAGACTAAACAGCACTACTGAAATCAAAGGCATGCTTGCAGAAAGGACGGGATTTCACACACTTTAAATATTTCATGTCTTTCTCTGTTCCTATTTCAAAATATTGACAAACAGCTGTTATGAATTTCTGAAATAAAAGAAAGACTTCCCTTGCAGCTAGTCTTTAAAACAAAATCCAGAAAGCAAAACCAGTCATTTTCTCTACTAGGTACGAAAAATGGGACTAACTGAAATATAGTGGTGCCATTAGCTCAGAAGCAGTGATCTCAGATTATGGTAAAATTTTGGTACTTTAGCACAACAGAAACCTAATTTAGAGCATATCCTTACATTTTATTTAAATAATGAAAATCATTAAAAATGCTTTGTTGTAAGAATATTTTCAGCCTTCTTAGCCCTCCACCCACTGACCAGCAGTGCACATAAAACTGCAAACATTTTAAAGGAAACCAATTGCTTTAGGACTTACTGTGAAAATTTATATGAGCACAAAACACTTTCAGGTATTTTTCTTGCCAAACAATCCACTAGCATTCAGTATCTCTTAGACATGCCTGGGAAATTGCTTTATCTAATATGTGATGTGACTTTTCAGTTAGAAATTATACTCATTTTGTGAAAAGAAAACTAGCAGTTTTCTTCAACCATTTGGAAAATAAATAGTAGTGTTTGGTAGTCCTTCAAAAAACACTCTGTTGAGAATGGCTTGAGAAGGTGACTTGTGGGGTGGGGGTAAATGGGTAGAATAAACACTCTGGACCAGCTCCCGGTGAGACTGCCTCATTTCATATCTGGTTTCTTCCCATCTCCCATTTCCCTGCCCCCTAAACTACATCCCAAGTGGGCACAACACAAAACAACAAACTGGGTTAAAGCAGGGATCCAACACTGTTCACTGAAAATAAGAACGGGGCAGAAAAGGAAAAGTTCTTTCCCATACAAATTTGAAAGAGTAGAAAAAACCCCTCCTGTTGTGAGAGCAGACCTCAGAGCACTTGTGGAAGTCCATGGGAGACGGGTGTTGGTAGGAAGGCCATTTTGTTGGGGGCAGAAGCACAGAAAAGCAATTTAAAAGAGAGGAACCATGTTCACAATCTCAGTGTAGGAGAATAAGGAATTAGTCTCTTATGGAACCATGAAGACTGTGTGGCAGATTCAGCCCTCTAAGATGTAGGTCACCTGTAAAATAACTGGAAAACTAAGAGAAAAAGTAATTATCCACTTCAAGATGAGATTAATTTATTGTAAATCACCCAGGAAGGAAGTATTTGATTCTTATGCGTGTTTTAGTTTCAACAATGCAGAATTTATTCTCTAACAACTTCAGAGACCTTAATTTATGCAAAACAAAAATTAACTCAATTCTTTCAATACACTGGGATTTATATAGCTTCTATCTTAAGACAAAGGACATCTACATACACTTTAAAGGTTTGGTGAGCTTGATAACAATAGCTACTATTTTCAATATATTGAATATATTTCCAGTGCTGAATACGTATTTAGTGCTTCAATTTTATTTAATTTAGGTTATGAAAGTGTGAGAGGGAACTAACAAAGCCTAGCCTCTAGAGTTTATCAAGGCAAACAATGATCTTGGATGTGGATTAGTACTACCACCAGCAGACCTGAAGATACTTTTCCTCCCCATGAAAGGCTGGCTGGCATACAGGTCAGTGCTCAAGTCTGGGCATTAATTTGTTACAGCATTTAAAGGGGAAAAAACCACACTTCTAACAATGACATCTTCAAAATTCTTTGTACAGTTTATTTCTGTAATATACAAGTATCATGTTCATGGTCTGTTGTCAGTCAAATTAAGAGCACATTATTTAACGCGTGTCCTCTAGACAGCAAAAATAAGTGAAAACATCTTGATTTTCTTCTTTTAGTGTATGTCAATTGTGTGCATACTATTTGAAGGTTAATAGCATGACAGTGATGTACCAAACCATGCAAAAGGTATCTTTCTAACAATGGACAATTTTCCTGTGAAATGGATTGGAAAGAATGTGATTGCATACAGAAGAGTATATTAAAATGATGGTCCTTCAATCTGATGAACAGTGGAAATGTTACTTTCTCAAAGACACCATTAAAATTAGAAACATCTATCTATACATTGTCCTGATAACTGCTACACACTTCTGCACGCATGCTCACCTGTATATTATTCTGTTTGTGAACTTGACTATAGCTTACTTGTAGGATCTGCTTAGATAAGAACCCATAATAAGAAAAATTTGAATTCTTGCACCAGGAATGCTGCAGTTATTCAAGTGCAGCTTGTAAACAAAAAAGCTTATGTCAAATAAGTTGCCCTGTAAGATTGTAATTCTTAATAAAAATGCTATTAGCAAATGAAACTTCTAATACTTAAATGACAAAACATTGCTCCAAGATAGTCTTAATTGAGGTCCCAACCTCTGCACAGTTTTTCTGTACTTAATGGAATCAGAAATATTTTAAGATCAATTAGCAATTATAAGAAGTATATTTTGCTCCCCTAAGGATAACTTTTTCTATTATCAAGAAAACCCAAGTAATTTTGAGGAACTTCTAGGAGCCTGTGTTGCATTGTTGAAAAAAATCTTGTGTTTTTTTTTATTCCAATGCACCTTCAATTTCATTAGAGCTCTCCATATATGTAACTGAGAAATAACACAGAAACTACTTTGCCCTTCTCCTGAATATATAACTGCATCTTCCTAAATATATAAAAATGAAATTATTCTCTCTAAATGCAGAGGCTCACTCAGGGCAACATTTTATCTAATTTCTACATTAAAACACAATTCCACCATTTGGCTGTTAAATTCTTATATTAAAGACTCCCTAAAGACTGTGCTCCTCGTATTATGCAAATTGAGGTGAAGGTCCAAACTTCGATGTATAAATCAAACAGGAGTTAAAAATCTTTTACTAAAAAATCAAGATTTTGGCTATCAACTAAATGCCAAGACAAACTATCATTGTTATTTACAAGGAACTGCGTTAGCTGGTGGTCTTAGGAGAAAAGAAACCCATGTTATTCAAAATAGCTCTCTAAAATACTCCATTGCAGTAGTAAACATTTTTAAGCATGGATATTTGTGGGCAGCTGGAAAGATAAACATTTCTGCTGCTGGACACAACAGCAGGTGTAAGTTCCAAATGGACGTGAGGGGTGCTACAATTCTAGCTCAACACTGCCGAGGACATTCACGTTATTAATCATCGGAAGTGCCCCAAAGGACAGTTCAGCGCTGAAGTTGACTAAGAAATCAAATGAGGAAACATTCAGATGAATTTTAGATTTTAAACTGAAATGTAATTTAAAAAAAAAAAAAAAAAAAAAAAAAAAAAAAAAAAAAAAAAAAAAAACCAAACAAAAAACACACAACAAAAAAACCTCACCTTCAAAGCTGGACCACAAACCTAGGAACTTTACATGGTGTTTCCCAACAAAAGATAGTCCATATGTTGTAAAAGCAGTATTAGCAGCTAGGTAGGAGCAGGTTTTTTTGGTTTGTTTGGGTTTTTTTTCTGGGCCATCAGCTGAAATTGAGGCAGACTATGACATTAAAAGTTCAAAGGAATACAAACGCAGGGCCCGGAGTTCTCATCAGCTCCATTCCCCTGAAGATATCTACCATGGAGAGACGATAGAAGTGCTTTTGTTATCAGATGCTGAAGGGAACCAGAGTAACACCTCCATCTTACTTTATAAATGGCTTCTTCACAGGGTGTCTATACTTACAGGCCTTGACAAACATATAGATTATTAAAAGTGCTTCCAAAGATGAGGATGGATGTGCTTATCAAGGTTAACAGAGACCAACATATTCCAAGCACTATGGGGGAAAGGAGGAGAGAAGGGATCAGTGCAGAGAGGATTAGCCAGAGAGCAGTTTGGAGTAAATACATAAAGTGTTAGAAGAAACTTGAACTGTATGTGAAGAGGAAAACCTGCTTAATAATTTAGGAAGGAGGGAACTGTGATCAGAGCAATGCAGTTGATAATGATGTCAACATTTTTGGATGTGCAGGAAGAGAGAATGTTTGAAGTAGTGAAGATGAAATGAAAATCTACTGTAAAAAATGCTGAGATTTCAGCAGCAAAGATGTAAAAGAAAAAGAGTACTTGTGAACAAGAGAGGGGAAAAATGACAGGAATTTGTGATAAAGCAAGCAGAAAAACCTAGGTTTTTAGTTGAAGGTACTAGTGAATGATAGTCATAAGACTGCTTATCTCTAGTTCAGTATTGATTTCACACTCAGAAAGGACTGATTTTTACTTAAACAAAAATTGTGTATCTTTCAGTATAAAAAAGAGCCGTGATGTATCCATAGCTAATTTTCAGAGACCAGAAGGAAGAGAAAGCAAAAGGAAATTGATCTTTTGAGTATTGACATCTGAGGGATGGATCACTGATGGGTTACAGTGATCCTAGGCCAATGCATATCATGCTTTGTTTCTTTTTCTCCCCCCAAGTAAATCCTTACTTTTATTGTGGTTTAGCCATCATTTGATGGTGATAACATAAAGCCTTTCTAAAGAACTCCATTAAGTTAACCCAAAGGCCATTGCATAAAAGATTTGGTGTTCCCAAACTACTGAATGTGCTTGAGGTGTTTACAAATAACATGACTTTATACTGCAAAACACAGCGCAAAACAAGTGATACAGAATAAGCGTGTGCTGTGCCCTCAGCTCTGAACCGGTTCGGATGATCCTTTCCCTTCTTCCTCTCTGACCACCACTGGGAGTAAATTAAGAAGCAACAAAAGCAAAGCCATTTCTGAGCTGCTACAG
>KZ505961.1:92086-133918 GCA_002844005.1 Limosa lapponica baueri | reverse complement strand
TAAAGATATTTCTGACATGCTTTTTGAAATTTGTCTCCTTCTTCCTCCTTAGCCTCCTAAGAACCTTATCTCCCATTTGAGCAGTGAACAGAGCAGGCTCTCTAAAAGACCACCTAGAATGGGACACAAATTGATCAGGGCTTTGTGAGGTGTCTGTTTTTAACTGAACACACTCAAAGGATTTAAGAGCATATGCAAGGATATACTTGAACATAAACAGCAACAGGGAACTTTCTAAAGCAGAGAAAATTCAGAATAAGAACAGAAATAATAGGTTATGTAAGTACATGTGTTCCCTCCCCATCACAGTCTTGCAGGACAGATTATTTCAGCTGGGCTTTGTCTCAGCCCAGCAAGTCAACAAATGCCTACTTTGCAATTGCTTATGTAGATTTCTTTGCCCTATTGCCCCTGAGGAGCACAGGTCTGGGCACTGCTTGGTGAGTTCCCACACCCTCAGCCCCCTCCATGTTGTACTCAGGAGCACTCTCTCCTGTGCTTTGGAGCTCCTAGGAGAGGGGAAAACTCCCTTTCCCTACATATGATTCACCTGACATAGCACAAACCAGCCAGAACCAGGGAAGCAACCTGCTTTCCTCCTGGCTCAGCAGCCAGCCACCCTTAATGAAATGCCACCACCATACCCTGCACACAAACAAAGAAAACAGATGCCATCTGCTACACACATAGTAAATCTTCCTTGGATTGCTAGCATCACTTTAGACAATTAAAAACCAGTCAGGACAATTATTTAGAAATCAATGATTTCTAAATCATTATTTAAAAATCACATTAATAAATTCCCATTTAAAGTAGACATAAAATTTTGGAATCTGTGAATATGTTCCAATGTTTTTATTCCAGCCAGTTAACTTTCTTGTTTTCTAATTTCATAAGAGATATTTCATCTTAAGGAGTTATTTGTTAATTATTAGCAACCTCTGTTCTCTCCGTAAATGGGAACTGATGATTTTTAATTCATCAGAATAATTTATTTTATTTAAAAGAGGATACAACCTGCCAGAGAGGTATCTCTACTCTATACATGCAGTAAAGTAGAAATCCTATGCATTAATTCAGAAACTTGATGCAAGCCCTTTCACAATTCCTCGCGCTCCCCAAAACATCAGGAATTAATGATGCACTGAGGAGTCCACTTGGTTAATTGATACAGATATTTTCATGTTTCCTTTGCAAAGGATGATGTATGAGCTGCAAAAGTCATCCAGCATAAAGCACAGTACACCTCAAGTAATATTTCCCAGCATATTACTGGAAAAGAATCTTTGGACTTCAGTCTCTTGAATACCTGACGATGATGAAATTAAGAAAAGAATCTGCAAAACAGTGATGGATACTGTGGCTTTATTTCCAAATGGAATGGCTGTTACTACTGATACAATCCCCACCTCCACCCCATGTCTTGTCAAGTCCAAGACATGATCTGACCATTTTGTGTTTCAAGTTGTGTCTGTCTTTTCTAGCAATATCCCAGGTGAACCCACCACTAAGCCAGAGCAAACCCCATTGCTTGTTGGCTTTCTGAGCGCATATGAGCAAGTACACCGAGTTAAAGGTATCCCATTAATTAAAAAACCTGTTACTTTTGTCATCTTTGTTACAACTTTTCAAATGTTACATGGATTAATATCCTTTCAAGATACTTAGCGTAGCAGGTTTACAAACAGTTTTATGTTCATTAAATAGTCTTACTTTTTCCTAAACTTTTTTTGAAACACAAAAGATACTTTATATATCCTAGTACCATGGCCTTTACCTAAATGTATGTGAACCTATCATCTTAGGTAATGCATACTCCTAGTAAGTGTTCACATGTGAGCTTAAAAAAACCCCAACATTTCAATAATTATTACTTAACAATAGTATAGACATAAGAAATATGATTTCTCTTCCGTATTAAAAATGGTCTGGAATATTAACATTTTAGATGAGAGAAATATAAACTCAAAACATACCCTTCTTAGAAGAAGCATCTGACTTAAAGCTCTCCACGTTTCTTTGATGGAATTGGCTGCATTTTAGATGGTGCCTTAAAAAAATACATTAAACATAGCACTAAATAGGGAAAATCACTTGATTGAGGCCTGCGGTCTCATTTCAGGCTTGCTAGCTTGTTCAGTTATGTCTCATTGGAAATACTGCTACAATAAACATCCTTTAAACACACAAAACTTTTTGAGGGGAGATGTTGCTTGATGTTTTATTTTGCACATCGTTACAGTGGTCTACGTACACCGTTACATCAAATTAATAATTGCATTTTGCAATTTTGAAACATCTCTAATTGCTATACTGAAAACAACTGCTATAAAATGAAGAACATAACTGATTTAAAGTGAAATTTGTCCTTCCTTGCAAAATATTAGAAGTTTGATCTTAGGATTTACTCGTTAAAAAGTTATGCATCGTTTACAGTTTCTTGCTTTTTATGACTCAATGAGGCAGACCAGCACCATGCTCATACCATCAGCTTTTGCTGCCCATTAAAAAAAACCTTTCATCCCATGAGCAAGTGATTTCATGCTGTGTCTCAAAGGTTTTTACAAGCTAAAACCACTATGTTTTGCTGGAAGAAAATATGAAAAGAAAGAAACTGGACCTGCCCAAAAGGGAAATGGCACAGCTGCAACCTGAGGCCCTGTCAGTTAATTTATTTCATACGAGTGCCAACTGAAGGTAATATTATTCAATCACAACTGCATGTGTAATGGGATATTGCATACAGTCATTTACATGTTGACAACAAAATGTAAAAATTCTTAATAAAAGAGTGTGTGTGTTACTGTTGAGGATTAGTCAAACTCTGTAGCTGTCCAGAAGTTTTTGAGTGAGAAATATTTCATTTGTTATTAAAAAATAAACTTTAAAATATTTGATCTACAATACTTTACAAAAAAATAACTATCTAGAGCAAATAGATCTCAAATGTCCACATTTTAATATGAATAGAGACTGAAATGCTGCATGTGTAACTTGGAGCTACCACCTTAGCTACAAGTTGCTAAATAAAGAAAAGTGATAGTTTTTTTGAATCTGAAGTAATATCCATGTGGATATGAGTGGCTACTGGTAAAAGTACCTTTGTAAAAGTATATATAGTGTATGTTTTTTGTTATGTGTTTAGCAAGTTCCTGGAGGTTATGTTCGTACAGTCAAGGGCACAGATACTGATAAGAAAATGCAAGTAGACTTGCACATGCACTCCCAAACCCATGCACAAACTTCTTGAAACGTGTTCACCGGAGAATATATTTAAAATGTGCCCTGAAAAAGATGTTTCTAAGCAAAGCTCAAGTAGGCATCCTTCTTTTGGCTTATTCAAACATGGGATATTACTCTGGTGCACCACTATCCTGGGATATATACTCAGGCTATACAAAACAGAAAGCCAGAAACCAGTGACCAGGAAAGCTAACTAGTGTCCTTTTGAAAAACAAAAGAAGAAACAAGATCCACAACAGAGACAAAGCCTCATGTACAAGTAATTCAGATATTGCGTATTCTAAAAAATGTTGTTGCCTGCACAAGACTTTTTTGTGCTGATCAAATCTGTAAGAAAGAATTCACTCTCAATGTGCCTGGTCTCTCACTCCTCAGGCATGAGGAAGAAAATCTGCCAGTTTGAAAAAAGGTTAATGTGTATAGCCAAAGCTTTGATAGTCGTCTCATTTAACACTCTGACCTCTAAGGGAAGGTCATTAAAACCCTAACAAATTAGTAACAGGTAGGTGGCTTAATGGGACTCTCCTCTATGTTTTTCATTCCTTGGAGTCTTTGGGTTTAGGAATCAGCATAAATAATTAAGAAAAACATGCCTATTGCCATGAGAATAAATGAGCTACCAAGGAACCCGCATTAAAAATCCACAAGCTGAAAAAATATTTGAAAACTTCATTCTAGGTAAAATGACTTTCTTAAGAAAAAAGGTTTAAGTACATTTTAGAGTTGGTCACAATCAATATGAGCTACTATATCATGGTTTAATTTACAGTTTGTTCAGAAAGTAGTTGAAAAGATTTGAGTTGAGCCAGATTATGTGCTTCCACAGCAAGCATTGGCCTAAAATAAACATTTACAATACTTGAGAGAACCCAGATATAGTAGCTTATATATGGAAAAACTCAGTATTTACAGATAAAAGAAATATCTGACAGCAGTTAAAGTAATTTTACTTGGCATATTACATTCATGTGTGGAAATGTTAACTTCTAATTTATCAAACAGCAGGAAAGACATGGTACTTTATTGGATTTCTGCTCCTGTTTCCAATCCATCTGATGGTTTAATTTCTCTGACTCATAACTGTAAATTCTTATTTATGGTACAGCATAAACCAGTGTTAACATTCAGAAAGCTTTTTATTTTGTGCATCTTCTACACTATCTGGAAACCCAGTCTTAATCATAGCACTGCTTTGGTTTATATGTTATGTCATTAAAATATCAGTGATAAAATTAACAATGTGTTGAAATGCTCTCTCCTTAGAAATGCTTCCCAAGAACTATGGCTACCAGTAGTCTTTGTCCATTTATGATCTGTAGAAAGAAAAAGTTCCCTGTGTCTTCCAGTGGGTGCCCCACAAGGGCCAGAAGCAAGCTGCCACAGCAACTTGGTAAGAATCTGTGGTGTCTCAAATTCATCCAGTAGGACTGCAAGGTATGGCCGTAGAATGGAAAGTCTACAGAAAAATCATAGATGCAAAATTTAATTCTGAAAACTATGTATATATTACAGTTTGGTTGCTCTTGCTTTAAGACACTGAAGTTTCTTACACAACCAAGATTCACATCAATGAAAGAATTTCTGGCCTTTGAAGTGTAGAATAACATCTATAAGGAAGTTCACTCCTAGACATATGCCAATGTTGCTTAAAACTTTAAAAAAACACTCTCCAAATGAATTATTTGTGCCTTCATAAAAAACATCCAAAACCACCTCTTGTTTTGAAGACAAGCAAGACTGTTTTGTTTTTAAGCAGGATTTTAAAAATTTCAGTTTAGTCTATTGTAATGTGAATTGATATCTTAGCAGTCAACAGTGCCTAAGTTTGAAATCTTGCTTTGTATGAACTTCAAATAAAAAGCTTTATCAAACTTATCATATGTTACAGTTTATGCTCTGTATAAGTCTTCTTTCACAATTGAGTAATAGAAAGATATTGCTGAATAAAATACCTGAGGAATTAATCATTCAGATAGCTCTGTCTCCTCTAAAATTGTCATATTTAATTGCATTTACAAAGTAATGTTCAAGTGGAATCTGTGATTTGAAAGTGTTAGCAAATTGGTGTCTGTTTCTCCTTAAGACTAGTCATCAGTTCATTTTAGAGTTTACATAAGCTTAAGAGAGTTTTGGCAGCTTCATTAGGAACAGAATGGGTTACCTAAGCTTTATGTTTACCTGTAACCCTTGAATGTTCTTTAGTTTGATGATGGGATTTTGGAATACATTTGAAAAACAGTACTCCTAAACCACTTTACAGCCCTTAAAGCACTATGAAAATAGAACAGTTTTATTCTAATTGTGCATGCAATACCATAAATACCAATACACAGTTGCTAAGTCATTAAAAATACAAAGTGTAACTAAGATGACTAAAGAAAAAATAGTGCTCTTAGGTATACTTCCATAAGAAACCAGTACTTATGAATCATTTGCCTGAAATATCTCAGAAATTACAGGGAATTTTGGAAAGATGTGTTTATGCTCCTTATGATAGTACCCAAAAACCTTATGAGGGCAATTAAAGCAACACTTGCAAGCACCTATTTTTAATAGTTGAAATTTTTTTACCTTCTCCACAGAGAAGAAAATATCTTACTTTCTTTTCATAGGAGTTTAAATTTCTGTTGGACATGAGCAGCTTGCATATTTTCAGTTTATCTACCATACGAAGAATACAGCCTCTGTGCCCACATTATTTCATTCTTATCATGGACACTGTCTGGCACCACAGAAATGTGGGTTGGTGTTTACCCTGGAGCTCCAGAAGATGTTTAATGTGAACGCAGTGCATTGAGTACCCTGCTCTGATTTGATATTCAGTGTGAAGTCTACGTAGGTGAATCTGGGTCTGAAGTTCTCATGGTGCTGAAATAATATGCTACAATATTCTGTACTCATTTGAAACGTACAATTTTCCCAAGTTTTAATGACAAGTTTTCTATGCAGCTGGACACTGCTATAGTTCAGCTGATCTCTGTAATGAAAGTGTGCACACGGATAGAAGTCATTATCTTTCAGGACAGGGCGGTCTCTTAACTAACTCATGGTATGTGTTTCAGGGGAAAAAAAAAAAGTGATGTGTTATTAGAGTACCTGGACTATTAAGTCTCAATAACATCACCAAGCATTACAAATAGACCTACAACCAAAGTATATTTAGAAGCTAGTTTATTTCAAGTTTATCTTTTGTGGATGTTTCTAGGACAGTGCCTACATTTGTACTTTATTGTGAATATTAAAACTACTCAAAACATTGCCTTGACTGAAAGCTTTGAGGGTCAGATGTAGGGTATGAGTTTTGCAGTGTCTGGATCCAACCTGGCTGTCACAATCCGTGTTATACAGAGCTCCAGCCTTTGCTTTCAGTGTGCTGACTTCTACCAGCCATTCCCTTTATACCACTTTCAGTCTGCCTTTTTATTCTACAAAGAACAGTGTTCCTCATCAAAGTACTCCTCCTTTCCTTTACAAGGGTACTGATTTATTTATAGTTATATATAATGGCATTAAACCTCAAAATTTCCACTGGAACATGTTACTAGGCACATAAAGAAGATGGGGAAAAAAACCTACAGTGACTCTCTTGGTGCATAAAAATAATTAAAATATTCAAGTTATGGTACATAATGAGTGCTTAAAGTCTAACACATGAACTTCATAAGATCAAAGTTATTCAGTGTCAGAATTATGTAAATTCTCAGCATGCTAGTGAGAGATTAATTACAGATTATTAGCTTGACTGATTTTTAATTATATAAATTCTTAATATAATTAAATTTACACTTATATCAATTTAATCAATACTGATTTACTGGAAAAATGGTGATTTCAGAATTCTGACTGAAATAAATGTCAATATAATTCAGTCTATACCCAACCTTTTTCTGTATCATCCAGTTCAGGTATGAGAAAGCCTGAAGAGAAGAACTTGTTTTTCTAGTTAATTGCCACTGGGTATACTGACATCTGGCATCTTGAAATACTACATTTCAGATAAGATTGAAAACAAAATGAAAAATGAACAATAAAGATTGTGGAGTACTTCTAAAAATAAAGCTAACAAATATCAAATGAAAGGATAATCCTGCTTCCCCCCCTAAGCCCCAGGGAACATTCATGCTCATGTCTTAAAGCATATCAAGGCATGTAAACTATTGCTATGTAGATACTGTCAATTTAACACACACATTGCCTTCAAAATGATAAAGAAAACCCTGCAGTAAAAATGTAAACAAAAGCTATTTTATAATAAGGGCTCAGTCATTTTCTAGCAATCACCATACAACAGTGTGAGAGTTTTATTCCATTACATTGGTGATAAAGGAGCACATTAAAATCAAAGCGCTTACGGTCTTCATCTATGCTTTAACTCATAGATTAACTCCCATGCAATTGTGTTGAGTAAGGCTTGAGTGAAAACCGCAAAAATGCTTGCCATGTTAGAGATGACATATATGGTTTGAAAAAGCTTTCTATATGAAGCTTCTTCTATAATAATGTGCTGTTAATAGGTGCTGTTAATGTGCTGTCCAGGAAAAAAATTGCATTGGAATTCTGTATGGATACAGTAACCTTTAAAATGTTCAGATACATATCTAAACCTTGACAGACTCTTTAATACCTGCTGACATCTAGCCTTGAGTCCATGAAATCCTAATGGCAAAACATTTGCAACATTTGAGGTCAAAGTTAAACCTCCTTATATTACTTGGCGACTCTGAAACCTGGAATGGTGGAACTTTGAAAATATTTCCTGTTTATACAGGAGAAATAAATTGCTGCTGCTGAAAGCCAGCCAACTTCTTTTGTTTTGCTTTATTCTTATGATCCTACTTCCGCAGCTAAAAATATTTATCAGCATTTTATAGATAAATCCTCTTAAGTTAAAGCTGGTTTACCAAAATAGGGTGATATAATTTTAAAATGGTTATTCTGCATATACGTTAGCTTAGCACATACAGATTCCGATCTTTTTTTAAAGTACTACTTAAGCACCTTTGACTCCAGCAACACTGTCGATATCAACCCTGAAAATACTTGTGCTTAAAGACATATTGATCAATGCATAAACAAATATATTTAGAAACATAATCTGTTTATATTGTCTAAACAAAACTTTGATTTAAGGAGGACCATGAGCTACTTAGGAGAAACTGAGAAGGAGACACACCCTTCCCATCGCATCTTTCCACACAGCCCTGGAAGAGAAGGCAGCTCCTCCTTCAAAGGGCAAGGCTGCTGCAGAAAAGGATGCCCAACCACATGTGCTGGCCGCAGTGGAAAAGAGCTTCTCACTGGCCCGGGGTTTTCTTGGAATCCACCTGAAGACGATTTAGACCAGTTTAAAAGTTATCCCTCTCTACATAAGAATCAGGCAAATTCTTACAGAATGCATACTTCCTAACATAATTAAGCTATATGAAATGAAATTGATTAGTTTT
Organism: Limosa lapponica baueri; assembly: GCA_002844005.1. Taxonomy (NCBI): domain Eukaryota; kingdom Metazoa; phylum Chordata; class Aves; order Charadriiformes; family Scolopacidae; genus Limosa; species Limosa lapponica. The sequence goes on along the minus strand of KZ505961.1, from coordinate 125,231 downwards.
TTATCACTGAAGTAGTGACTGTAATATTTTTAGCTGTAATGAGATTCCATACCGTATATCCAATTATTTTTCTAGCAATAGATAACAACCCTTCTTTGGATGTATCTTGGGATTTTCTTTCCAAATAATTCTTTAACAAATGTATTTTTCTGTTAATTGTCTTCTGTGACATATTTCAACATTCTGGACTTCGTGAAATCATTATTGTTAAGTTAATGAAAGAGGGAGTGACTCTCTGCTGGAGTATAAATTGTATTTTAGAAGAATGATCTAATTCAGATATTTTAATGAGCACATTGGGCAGTGTTCTTGAGTATTCCAATATGAAAATTTTTGTGCTCACTCTCTAAAGCCTGTCAGGTACCAGTGTACAACACACACAAGTAACACACTCTTATTTATTATTCCTTTGGATGTTACATATTCAAATGATGTAAAATAACTATATATGTGTTTATTTCAAAAGGAATATGCTGAAAAATATTCAGTAATGATCTGTCTGGTTTTTCAAAACCACATTTAGCAAGTAACAGTGACACAAGTTCCATTCCAAAAGAAAACCTATGTAAATATATGCCATATCCATTGATTTTCCTATCTCCATATCCTATCAACAGATTGAAAATGTCATTGCAATATGACAAATTGTTTCATAGAGAAAGCCATGTACTGTAACGTGATTTGAATTTATTTTTTGAAATTGTGTCAGAAAAACTACTCAAAGAAGTTATCCAATAATACCTTGCTAAACATTGTTAGATATAGTTTCCTCTTCGTTATTAGACTTATATTAATATAACAGCACCATTGCAACTGAAAGCAGAATGTGGAGGGCCGTGTGGTTTAAAGCATAGGAAAATTTAATGTGAAATAATTGTCTAATAGCTATTGTTAAATTACTGTTTTGCATATGTCAGAAAGAGCCAACATTCCTAAGATGCATTTATAAAAAGGATTTATTATTGCTATTATTAATTTTTTTTTCTATCTTGCAAGTTGTATGAAAACTTCTTGCAGCAGAAACAAAAACATAGCTCATAACTGGCACATGGGTTATTAACTTTCCCTGCTGTCAAGACAGCAAAATGGATATATATATTCACACCCACTTGGATGAAGACAACTATTTGCTCTGTACCTCAAAATGATAAAAACTTATCTGAAAAACATCTATCTTGTGACCATCCCTGAACCACTAAAATAAACTTTACTGAGAGTTATTGTAATCCAAGCTGAAAATTAATTTCTGGTTCTACAACAGTCCGTTTAGGAAATTCCTTTTTTTCACACAGCAATTTGAAGTACTATTTGAAGTACTCATTTGCCTACATCTATAGGTTTCTATGTGCTTCCTAAATCTGGTCCTTCCTCTTCATTAGCTACAGTAATGGTAGACTGATAGTCCAATGACAGTACATCTCTCATTTCTCTTTTATCTAGTTGTTCCATCTCAAGTTGTCATTTTTCAATTCATGGTCTTCTCAGTCCATGAACTTTATCCCTTTATTACCATTATTGTTACTTGCATAACAGTCACTAGTGTAACATTTTATTGAAATGTAAGTAAGGATTTCATTTTAAATACTGACAATCCCAGTGGACAAAATATAAACCGAAATGAGAGGAGAGAGTGAATCTCAAAAAGCTATTTTCTCTAATCTCAGTATTCCTTTGTAGGTTTGTTTTTTGGTTGTTTTCTTTTCTGTACAAATTAAGTGTAGTTGGAAGGGGAGGAACAAATCACTGATATTACTTCATGCCTGCAACTCCATGCCATGGAAGCATATGAAAAACACTAAGATGTGTTTGGACCATCTGATGTATTTGAAAAGACCTGCTCATTGTCCAGTCAAGTTCCCATTCTAGCTGTACACGAAGTGAAAATGGGGGGCTGGCAATTAGGAATGGATCCTAATGACTCCACAAAAATGACTTTTAAAAATTTACCTACACTAGCTGTTTCCCAAAAGAAAGGGTCTGTCCTTCCACTCTGGAGAATTATTTCTTGCCATTGTCAGAAGCGTTATTTACTGTCTTCATCTACACAATGGTGGTGAATGAATGTGCGCTCCTGCCAAATTGGAAAAGGGAACTAAGAGGGATTTTAAAGCCTCGCTCTGAAAAAAAAACTCTCTTGAAAGGTAGACCTAATTAATGATGCACTTATAAATATATACACGTGCATATGTGTATGCATATGTGTAAACACACGAGTACATACCAAACATTTCTATTTAAGGAACAGAAATTATTTAGATTGCATTCTATTTAAAATGTGTTTCCAAAATCTGCTTCAAGTGCAGCTACAGTTATTTTAAAAGGCCACAGTCCAGTATTAACTGATTTATGTGCTCTGAAGATTGTTTATGTATCTTTAGGAAACACAAACCCATTTTTATGTATGTGTTTACCTGCAGAGTATATATGTGTATAGAACTATATATTATGCAATTTAAAATGTAAATATACCAATATACCTAATATTGTGATGATACAAAATATTTATCAGTTACACCTATAATAAATCTACAGTATCTCATCTGCCAAACTTCTTACCAGGTATAAATTAAATATTGAGCTTTATCACAGTTAGCAAAATCTTCTGTAAATAGCTACTGCAACCGGCCAATTTTCTGTTACACATTATTGAGCCAACTTTTCTTTTTGCATTTTGTATTAATAACTGCAAATGAGAATCTCCCTGTATGCAAATGTTATACCTCTAGCAAATTGGTATGGAAAGGACAGAAAGAAAGAATGAGTCTGGAGCTGGAAAAAGCAAGAGCAAGCAGGATGACTGATGGCAGGTGTAGTGGATATGCAGCTTTAATGGGGGAAAGAAGCAGTAGAAACTGCAGGGGAAAGAGGATCCTGCAAGGAGGTCACTGTCCCAGGACACTTCTCTTAGCATCTCCAGTTATCAGCCCTCTTTTCTCATGCATAAACTTTTACTCTAGCCAGTCCCACCAATGGACCCATCGTCTTACTAGTCCGGTATGTGCACCAACCACTTCTTGGTCTGCAGCCACTCCTGTAAAATATTTTAAAATTAAGTCCACCCTTTCAGTCCCTCTTGTTTGACACATTGGTAACATTTACTGGAATGGACATGAAAACTAAGAGGCCACAACTTCCAGCGCAAGCCTGGAGTTTGCCCTAATGCAAGTCTTCTCACAGTCCCTTTGTGCAATGCAGATGGTATAAAGAGAGGAATTCCACTGACACAAAGAGAATCACAGCTCCTCACTCAGCTTCCACAGCATCTTTGCCTCTAATTAAAAATACCTGTCAGCGGTCTCAAGGAAACCTCCATAAATCATCAGTCAAATTTGATCCTCTGGGATAAACAAGCAAATTATGCCACTGAGACTTAAATTCACAACAAAAGCTTCTCTGTGGCTGACTGACATTTCCCTGTGAGCCCATTCTTGCTTGGGCCTCTCAGCTCCCCTTGTGCTCACAGATTGTTCAGGCACTTGTGAAAACTGTTTTACTCCCCACATTTGGCATGCACTGCACACACCATGCAATTATTCCTGTAGATGTTACTTTTCTACAGGGGACATTACTGTCCCTCTCGGCATTTCTTTATTTAATTCTAAGTTCAGCACTGTGATGGAGAGACGTCATGAGAGCCATATGCAAGCTACCTGTTTAGCTGTCACCTTGTTTAATTTGATATGAGAGCTTTGCTCTATATCATGCAATTTACTACCAGATGTGGGGCCAGTAACTTGAAGAGTGCAGGAATGTGTTTTGAATAGAGAACAAAACAGGTCATTCAGCTTTCACAGGCATTAAAACATCAGGAATTTGAATTAGGAGGTCAAGACCAATGCTTGGGGCTCAGCAAAATAGCATGAATATTCATCATTGTCATCCCCAAGATTAAGAAATCTGTCTGGGAGCTTCTACAAGAGAAAGTTCACACACCTTTTTGTTTTGGATACATTGATGGGCACATTAGCACAGACAGGTTGCCAGCTGACTTTCAGGGAGCACAGGAACACTTGTGCCTCATCCTTTTGTGGCCAGGTAAAAGATAAGCCAAGCTTTATGTTTAAACTCTGAAAACACCAGCTGAATGGCCAGTAGCATGGAACCTGTGGAATTCTTGGTCATCCAGAGGCAGCTGAAAATTGGATACTCAGAAAAGATTTTGACAAACGGGAAAAAGACTAAGACTGAAATATCTATTACGTTTCCAATGGAAGCATACAGTGATAGTGAGTGAAAAGAGAAAATGTGTGGGAAGAAAACAACAGACAGAATAGCTGTATTTTTTCAGGATTTCTCTAGAAAGCAAGTTGATATTTATACATGGCAGAAAATGAAACAATATTTCCTAAGTGGGCAAAATGCCACTTTAACAGATGGCAGAAGTGCAGGCATGCAAGAGAACAAGTTTGTGAATTGATGCATGGGTATGTTTTCTGTCCAGGAATGTTGAAACAGCAGCTTTGGAGAATTATTTCAACTCCTACATTTACAGTAGTATGTCATTACCACCCTAGCTTCAAGCTTGCTTAAAATGGGTATGGATTTTATTTCGTGAAAGACATTTTTATTTTTCGTTATTTTGATAGCCAGTTAAAGATTTCACATACTAATATTTAGTCAAATGAAAGAGAAGTTGTACTTTGCTGTTTTATTATTACATTTGTTATTTATTATTTTAGAGTATTTATATTTAGACATCATTCATTAGGTTTTTACCTTTACATGGGGTTGTTTTACCTATGAATCAGTTGATTTGTACTGGTTTCTATGGCATTTCAGAGCTGAGCATTATTTAAAAAACATCATATTTTGTCTATTTGTGCTGGGCTATAACATGTTGTATACTCCTAACACACATAAGGGGACAAATCAAGAGATTACTTTACTGTCTCCCACCCAGCACACCTACATTAAGATGGCCACTCATTATCACAGTATGAAGAAAATTATCATTTTTGTTGTAATATTTAAGGTATGAACTGCCTTTGGCAATCTTCTTCAGCCTGCTGCTCTGCTGTTCTGCAGCCTTAAAACCCTGCTAGATAGATGTTTTATTGCTCTGATATGAAAATATCTTTGCTTAAAGAGAGGGAAAAGAAAAACACTCAAGTTTCTCTGAAATGAACTGAGAACATGTTTTTTGACCATATCAAGACTGGTTTAATTACTCTCTGTGGTCAGAAAATGAGAAGTTGCTAAAAGGAATGATACTTGCTGCAACATAAGTAAGATCTGAGCGCTGAAAAAACAGAAGTATATTCAGAGAAGAATTATAAAGATACGTGTGCACATTCCTCTGAAGAACCCTTACAGCATCTCAACTGCAGAGTTCAGCTGAACAGGCACCATTTCCTATGGATTTTGCTTAACTTGCTGCAGATCTACATCCACTGCATATGAAGTGACGTTGCTGCTTTAATTTAAATAATGTTCTACATTCTTAAGCTACACAAATTACAAAAGCTAAAGATGGGCCATAGCATTAGGATGAACAGTATGCACGTGAAGGCAATATGATCCTACAATAACAAAGGTAGAAATATGAAGGTTGGAGCTCAGCACTGAGAAAATGGAATTCACTTGTCTTGAAAACTGGAGGTGACCAGTAAGTCCTGACTGATTAGTATTTTAAGGAAAGCACAGAAGAAAGAATAGTACAGAAAGGAACACTGCTTTCTCCTGATCAAAAAATGATATAAAGTAACATTTTCCTTCTGAGTGTTATGTGGTAAAAAGCCACCACATCAGTTTCAAACCAGTTTCATGACTAACGAAGGTAGCTCTATGCTTAAAAGGACTGTTAAGCTAAGTACATCAAAGAAGAGGAACTTCCTCCACCGCTACTTTTAGTAAGGTCTGATTGTTCCCAATAACATTAACAAATAAAGAAATAGATAATCATCTGAAAAGATAAAAAAAGTGGAGTTGAGCTATTGATGAGAAAATGACACTTATTAATTAGTTAACTGACAGCACGGATACTGTTGTTTAAAGCCTTTGCAGAGCTCTGGGTGTATCAGAGAAAAATGTGAGGGGTAAAACCATGACCTGTTAGCCACTCACTTGAAGCCTGCCTTTCTGCCCACTAACAAAGCAAGGAGTAATCACACAACCGGGAAGCACAAGGGAAGATGCCTAGAAAGGGAGTATAGACTTACTGCATCCTATAACTCTTTTGGAAGTACAATAAGGTAAACAATTACTCTAGGAAGTAGCATGGTTGGGTATTTCTTCAGGCATACTGAAGGTGATACGGAAAGGTAAGTAGAGTGAAGATACTTGAAAAATAGGTTGGATTAGCAAATGGCATACAGTAAAATTATCTGGAATATGAAAGGTAGAGCTTTCAATTAGCAACAGCCCTTTGGGTTAAAAGGACAGCTACTTTGCACCACAGTGGATGAAAACAGGCATGTGCAGAACTGTTAGAAGGGTCACTTTCTGTCCCCAAAGGCCCTTTTATACCTTCTAGTCTAGTTGCTTCCAGCTGGCAGGCTTTCGTGTAACCAAAGCTGGCATTTGATCTTCAAACCAGTAATGATGATGGGTAGCAATCTGTGTCAATTTGCGATGGCAATATCTGAGCCTGAAGCATTTAGGTTCCTGATATAGCTTCAATATCTTCTCCTAGCAGTCTCAATTTTTTTCTCTTTGAGCTTATTGAAGAGGCAACCGCTGATATCTTTTAACTTCCTTTCTAACAATACTCCTGGCATGGTAGGTAAGACTATTGATCTCAACCTACCTCAAGATTTCCTCTGCAAAAGTAATCTTCCTGCTCACATTGCAACAGGTCTTTCAACACTGTGCTATAGCCACATTAATAATGAATGGATCCATTATGATCAATGGCTTGACAATGAATATCAAATGACTTCTCCATTATTAAGATCATTACAGGACACTAGAGGTAACCGTTCAGTGTCATTTACAGGGGTTTAGCTGTATGATCCCTTTCTCTCTTAATAGGATTTTTATGACTAAACCACCCCAAATCACACTGAATATTTAACCTGAGGTTCAGTGATTTTACACTTTATACTATAAAACATCTCATTAATCACTAGGGAGATAATAGGTATCACTATCTCTTCGATCAATTTAATATATTTTTGCTGTGTACACAGTGCCTATCAGCACCATCAAAAGAGTGTGCTCTGAAGATCTGCAAGGTAGATATTGATTGTCCTAACTCTAACAAACAGAACTAGCAACTGAATGGAATCATTTCACTGTTGCCTTTAAAAACATATTCCTTTTAACTTTGCTTCTATTTATTTGTACCTACTTTCACAATAAATAATGCAACTGATTAAGCAATGAACATAGAGCATTAATCACATTGCTTAACTAGATATTTCCTAAAGGTCACCCTACTTTGAAACACAGAGTTTTTCCACGTGCTGCCCACATGCCCTTGATTAATGGCGCATTTCCCTGCTTTCCCCATGTACCCTTGGCTCCCTGTTCTGCACTTCTCCCTTGCTCTTGGCTCTCATGCAAGTGGTAAGCCTGTCAACGTGACATGAGAAATGACTGCATAACCTCTGCTGACGTTCAGCAGTTTCCAGTCTTTCAGTTTTCACTCAGCATCACTCTCCAAGAAGTCTACTTTAGGTTTACAGTTTCCCAGGCAGAATTTGTAGTGACAGAAGAGAAATGATTGCTCTAGATTACGTTGCCAACAGAGCTTTGACAAATGTTACAGAGCTAACAGATCTTGCCCAAGATAAATGAGTATCAGTGGATACTGTGGCTAGTTCTCACTCATGCAATCTCAATTTTAAATCTGTGCTCGAGAATCAGCTCTAGTAATAGTATAGCAATGGAATATATTGAGGGAAGAGGGATTTGATGGCAAAGCATGATAGAGGATTGATGATAACAAAGTTAAGAATGGCTCAGTGTCTGTATTTGAGTTGTCAGTGCTGTGTGTTCAATGCTGTTTCTCAACAGATTCTCCAGTGTGGAATGGGGCAGGCTACTGAAGCTCAGACACCTGGGTCTCCATCTATCTATGCATCCACTATTTGTCTGTGAAATAGGTACATCAAAAAAGGGAAATAGTTTTCTTTGATCACAAATAGATTTGAGGGATGGCTAGACACAAAAATCCCATGTCTCAAAGTTATATTGTTTTATATCTCATTATGCACTAAAAATATTTTCTAATTCAGAATGCCCACTAAGAAAGATCCCATCAGGCCGAGTCAGTCATTCTCTCCCTCAGACCTTGGCTTACAGGAAACAATAGTTAAAAAAATGGATACATCTTTGTTTCTCTAGGAAAAAACTCACTCTTTCTCATTGGACTTTTTTTTTTCCCAGATCTTGGTAAAGAGGAAAACATTCCCCATTCTTGTAAAGAGGAAAACAAAACCACAGAAAGTTATTGTGATTCATTTCAACTGTACAGGAAGCACATGGCAAACCCAGTAATGCAACCTGTAATGATCCTGTGTTCAGGCACACGGTGATGGTTAGTTACATGCAACAGAGGTCTTTCAATGCAAATTAATTAATTTAATAAAGTAGTGATGATGCCATTAGCAGTAACTTTTCCATCAACTATTGATGCTGAATAGGGGTCATGCAGGATAAGTTCCCTACCTGTCTTCCTATTCTCAGAGAAAGACACATTTTTCTCAAACCTGTATCACCTATATTTGTATGCTGAAAAAAATAACCATGGTTCCTAGAATTCAAGTAGATTTTTCTCCAGTTTCTCTAAACAATTTTATGCTTCTCAGAGGGGAAAAATAACAATGAAACAACCAAAACACTCAATATATATAACATCAATATTTATAAATGGAAGACTCAAAAAATTTCTTAAGCTTTTCAAAAGACAATAGATCTTCCTATCACAGCATTGTGAATGACTTCCAGAAAGCACAACATTAGCTATGGAACAAAAGATTTATTTCATAGCATTGAAGATGTAAAATATGGGAAAATTGTGAATATAAAATGATTAATTTAAAGTGTGTGTTGTTGCTGTAATAGACAGGATGCTTATGCTAGATGTATATGGTCAATTTCATTTCAGACTTAATTTTTGCCACCAAAAGGAAATACTTTTAGAAAAAAAAAAAAGTTAATTTCTAGCATATTAAAAAAAATCTTATCATTTTGTTTTGTAAAGAAAGATTTCATGGATCAACTCTTCCATGCTGTTTATATGCAAGTTTCCAACATTTTGCATTGCTGAATAATTGAGAACATTAGCTCCCAAACCATGAAAAATTCATTTTAACATAATGTATTATTAATCAATTTAATTTAAAGGGATCTGAAAAGTCCCACTTTCAGTTATGGTGCTTGAAGATACATTTAGACAGTGGTTTAGTCTGTATTATAGCATTTTATGTAACTCTTTCTCATCTGATACACTTCTCAAAGTGGGTCATACTGTATACACATGGTAATGGATAAAATGGATAAAAGAAAACCAGTTGACAAATTTATTCGGACTTTCAAATCCTTTTGACAAAGTCTCACATAGAAAATCACTGAAAAATTTAAGTAGTTGGAGAAGAGACAAATTATTTAAAATGATCAAAAGCTGCTTAGCAGAAAGAAAACACTGAATTTTAAAAATTATTATTTTTAATATAAAAAGATATTTTACTTTTACTATTCAAAGATATTTATTCAAAGATATTTTAATTTTAAATATATAAAGATATTTTCACTATATAAACATCTTAGTATGTTTCACAAATTTTCAGCTAGTCTTTTAGTTAACGTTTACTAATATTTTACTATAAAATAATCATAAAAAAATCAATTCAGAAAATAGCAAATACTATTCAAATTTAGGATTTATGTATCTAGAATGGAAAGAATATCTTCATTTGCTACTTCTTCATGGACATTTCTCTCCAATGCAAACTGAAAAGGGAGATTTAATAAGGAAACTTTCATGACCAAGACTTTTTCTTCAATACTTTGTGAAAAGTCGCTGGTTACTGAAGTCTCTGATTACTATGTCAGAAGTGGTAATTATGCCATCTGGGCACAAATAGAAATAATTAAAATATAAGCTAATAATCAAGAACTGCTGATGAACAGTGGAAAGATTTATAGGGATTACAAAGCTGTGCAGCTTTATCAGGATGAAAGATTACTGCAAACATCAGGTAAACCTCAAAGGTAAAGAAGGTCACACAGGGAAAGCAAGACTGTATTGGAGGCAGAAGTCTGAAACCTTAAAGGAGTTTAACTTAGCTGTGAAGGAAGTGAGATATCTCCGTATTGGTGTACACAAGGATGACGTCTGATAAATACGAAGTTGGAAAAACTGCATAAAAGTGCATGTGGCAAATACCAGAGATAATACTGCAAGATGTTATCAGCCAGTGAAATCTCATTGGAGCAACGCATGACCCCTACCACACCTGACTCAGATGGAGAATGGCTGAGAGGAGGCAACATGAACAGTCCAGGGTGTGCATGAACTCTCCTATGAGGAATAAATGACAAAGCTGGGACAGTTTTGCTTAGAAAAGAGATTCAAAGTGTAGATGCACAATAAAAAGGCATTAAATAATAAATGGTGAAGAAAGAACATGAATTGCTAGTCTCCTAGATTTGCAGCACTTAGAAAATGTCTTTTGCTTTTATAGGAAATTTTAATGTTGGATATTCAAGACAACAAAATACCTAAACTAGTCCATGTACTTTGTAGACAAATGGTATAACACATCCCTCCGCCCCTGGAAGTAACTCAGGCAAAATTAAAAAATGCACAGTGATAAAATATTTATACAAATAGGCTGGGACAAACTTCATCAAAAAGCTGACAGTTAACCAAAATAACTGCATGAATGAAATTAGTAAAGAATTTCAAACAGAAGTGCCTGCAAGGCTACTGAGAATCACTGACAGGCTGGGGAGAGAGGGTGTGCCTGTGCCAGTGAGAAGCCCTGCCGCCAGAGTTGGCACCGCAGCCAGACGGCTGGTGAGGCTTCAGTCTGAGCTAAAAGCACTGGGAAGTGATCAGGGAGGGGAAAAGTACTTTGAGGAAGTTTTGTTTTAAAACCAAGAGGTCTATGAGCCAGAAAGCTGCCCCTCAAGGCAGTCCCTCCTGCATTCAAAGATGGATTCCTCACAAATTTGTACCTTCATAAAAATAAACATGCTGGCATCAAACACACCCGACTTGTCACATATTCCTTCCTAACAAAAATAACTTTGCAGACCACAAGCTTTCACTAACTGCTTGTATTAAAAAGAAGAACATATGGATAAAAAATATGTGCTATAGACGGGAAAAGGGACTAGGCTAAATGACTCGTCAAAGCAAAATATCAGCACACCCTGGTTATTCCTGGGGAATACTCCCAAGGTTTGTCCCCTTTTCCAGAAACGATGGGACCTCAGCCTCAGCGAGGGACAGACGTCACTCTCGCATGCTCACACAAAGATAAAACACAGCAGCCTGGCGCATTGACGAAAATAACAGGCATTAGTCTTATAGCAAACCACAAAGGCTTGTGCTTATAAAACAAAGTATGAAGCAAATACGCTTTCCATGATGCGTATATTAATAGCAGTGTGTCCCCCCACAAAAAGAAATTGTTTGAAGGGCAGCTCTGGGAGGCAGATTAAGTTAGTCTCATTGCCTGTTTTAATCTTTGTGTACATGTTTGTTCACCTTTGGTAGCAATAAGCTACTTAAACATAAGTTTAAACTAAAATCCTGCACTGTGTAAAAATACTGTGAGCTCAGTGTCAAACTATTTCCACAAGCACCTTAAGTATACAAGCCCATCTCTGAAAAGGTATTACGTGACATATAGTGGAGTTCTTTGCAAAGCTGCACCACTTCCGTAGATTAGATATAATTGACACTTGTGTTGCTCCAATTCACAGTAATCATATCTATTGGAAAAATCTGCTTCTTGACTCTTCTGTTGTCGTTGTTTGGTAACAATGCAACCATACAACAAAATATATATAAAATATGATTAAAAAGTTTCTCATAGCAGTAAGCAAAGGTTACCTATTATTAAAATACTACAAAATCCCCACTGATACAACTTCTTCACTTTCTACCAAGAAAAATAATGATGTATAACGATGCATATCAAGTCTCTGCTGCCCAGTGTTGCAGTAACTTATACATTGCCAAATTATGCAAAAAACCACTGGAGCATTTCAATTTTAGTGCTGTAATTCCTACCACAATACACACTAACAGTATGAACACAGACATATATTTTTCAGAGAAATTAAGCACCCCTTTCTCAAAAAAAATCCCTGAATTTAATTGAGAGAAGACAAATCATACCCTAATAGTTGCCAAGAAATAGTTAGATTATATACTTGTATCCATTTTATATCCTTATTTCACTATGTTATGAAATAAGAATAATTTCTAATTTATTGTTGTATTTCATTTTCCAGCCAACATACACACTGGAGAATGTTTTCTATTCATGTCTACCCATAGATGACCTTTCAATCTCCTGTGTCCAAAGAATCTCCACAACAGGCTGGGGTTTATTTTCAACAATGCAATAGCATAGCCACAATTTAGTGGGGATTCTGGGATTACAAAACAAACACATTGTCAGAGTTGAACTACTGAAACAGAAATTTTTACAATTCTGTTAAGTATTTCCCTCTAGAAGACAAAGCTGTCCAGCCCTTGGTGGAATCCTCCAGGCTGAAAAAAACCTCTATTGAAGTTAACGCTGCTTAGCAAGGATTCTATACCTTACCTGTCACTGTCTAAACCATCACAGTAGAGCAACTCTCAAAGCAGGAAACTAATGAAGCATTGCTCTGGGAAGTAAATTGTCATGCAGACCTCGACCCTTCTTCTGTCTTACCTCCTCTTCCTTTGGTCTAAGGTAGACCTACCTAGTCTAAGGTAGAGTGTCTGATCTCCAAGGCCTGCAGCCCTCTTTTTAGTGTACCCTGATCATGACCCAGGGACTTGAGACACGGGACAAGTCCTTAGGTTATTTAGCTAACATGAATGCCAGAATTGAGCCAGAGCTTGTCATTCTTGTTCCTTACCCAGGAACCACAAGCAGTAAGAGTTGTGATGTGTTAATCCCGTATCTAAAATCACAGAAATTATTACATTTCCAAAGTTATGCCATCTCAGTAAAGGATTCAGTCCTTCTTGCCTCCTGCTATCAAGAATTGCTCCTAAACTCTACCGGAAAAATAGAATAGAATAGAACAGAATATAAAAATAAGATGTAGTGGCTCAAAACAAAGACCCATGTCTTTGCCTAGCATCCCCTTTTGGTAAAGCAGCCCATAATAAATGCCCACCAGAAAAGACCAAGACCATAATGATACCTCTCAGAACATGCGCTCCTACCTGTAGCAATGTGTGGCTGTGCCAAGGCAACACAGGGATGCCTGACACAACAGCTAATATTATCAGGAGGGAAGGAAGAGACACTTACACTGCTTCACCTCCACCATCATAGCCCCTATCTTATGGCCCTCCAATTGATTCTTAATACACATTCCCATCTTTATCCAGGAAAAAAACCAAACAAACAAACAAAAAAAAGAAGATGTGAATCACAGAAAAAATTATCTTAATAGCTAGGAAGGATGGAGAGAATGAAAAGAAGTACATTAGCTGATGGGGGCCTGGTGTTAAATATATTTCATAGCAGATGCCATACAGGATTTGCATACTGCAATCCCAGTACTCCAATTTTTGCATTACGTTTTCCAAATAAGAGTTGTTTTGTTTCTCTACAAAGAAACTTTGTGCCAGGTATAGGAGCTGTTAATTTTCCTCCTAAATTCAGAACACTGGTATTGCAGTACTGTTTTCTACATTTTCTACTTCTAGCAGGAAAATGTGAAAGCAAGAAACTTATTTTTTAAAAACATCATCCTTCCTCTCCACCACCCAGACAGGAAATTTAATCATATAACATATGTATGCTGTGTGTCATACACCTCAGTGAATAGTGATGTTCCACTGCATTTTTATACAGAGTGCTCACTGCAACATGAAACAAACCCAAATGGCAATGAAGTTTACATTAGCACGGGTTATATTACTTAATGCCACTTGGCCAACAAAAGGTGAATGCTGAGAGTATCTCAAACCTTCTCGTTTCCTGGGGAATCAACGTGGTGCCAGTCACTCACCAGAGATGCAGTCAGTGTGATTCATAAAAGCTCCCAATAAAATATTCTTCCTATGTGCCACACTACCATTTATCATTATCAACTGTGTACAGCACATAGAGCTAGATTTTTTATTCTTCAACTTTCTAAAAAAAAAAAAAAAAGAGCATGCTGAATCCCAGGCTTTCAACTGTACAGGATTCTCAGAAAGTGATGAACTGTCTTAAAAAATATTCTCACTACCATGTTTCAAAATAAAAAAAAAAAGCGCAATAACACAGTGTTAATCGTCGGCTGATATCAACCATCCTCTAGTCTTGGCAGTCAACTGACTCAAATTAGACATCCTAAGACCTTCTTATGCTTATAAGCAAATCTTTTTCAAATTCTGAGAAACTCACCATTCTCACTAATAAAACTATTTAAGAATGTATAAGAATGGATATATTAATTTTTGTCATTTTTAAATACCAAAAGCAGAGTGATTTAGGACACAATCTGAACTATCAGCAGGTATTTCTATTTGAAATCAAATTAGGATAGGAGATGCTATATTTCAAACACAAATTTGTATTATGGTATACCTCCCATCTTCCCATCACTGTGTTTTTGTGGGTTTTTTTCCTGTACAGAGGAAAATAAACTATATCTATTGTCTTAAAACACAATAGAGTGTGATGCAGATCTCCCCAAAATGGAGAAAAAGGAAAACAAAGTACCTTCTGTGTAGCTGTCCCTTGATAGGGTGTGAACTGCTAAAGTAATTACCCAGGAAGGCTGAAAATTTTTTACATCAAACTATATTTTTTTCTCAAGCATACAAAAGCTTTTGCATAAAGGATTTAAGGAGAGAAAGATATCCTCTGCAACAGCACTGGCTTAAAAATATCTGGAGTAGAGAAGACAAAAAAACCTTGTGTATTTCAGAAGATAATCATGGGGGGTAAGGAAGGGGATCCCTTCAAGTGTTTCCCAAATACAGACTCTGCAGCTGAACGCAGAGCAAAATGTTACATTGGCCATACAAGGTACACCCTGTGGAGCACAGAATCGCCGAGTGACTCAACAGCTCAAGACCTGAGACATACTAAGCCAAGCAAGGTGTTTGGTTTGACTTGGATTGCTTTGGATTGGTTTGATTTGGTTTGGCTTTCTCCAAGGCACTGCATCACTTGCTTGGTCTCCCCGACTTCACAGCATTCAGAACAGAGTCCAGAAATCTCAGAGCTGGAAGCCCTCTATCACAATAGCTCTACTATTTCTGTCAACTTCCTCGCTCCTTCCCTGTAGCAAAGATAAAATGAAGTACAATTGCTTTTTCAATATTGGAACACAGTTGTTTACTGTAAGATGAAAGAAAAGTAAATGGGAAGCCAGGCTCTGCCCAAATTTAGCTTTCCAAGAGGCAGGTACAAAACTGATTGAATCACTGGGCTATCCATATTTTAAGTCCGTGGAGAAGAAAATGTAATACGTTGACCACAGGATTCTTAATTTATTAGAGAGAGCTCACCACTTCCAAGTGAGGGCCATGTATAGACATTTTTATTGGCCACAGTACATTTTACTTGAAGACAAAATTTTAATTGTTTTGGGGTTTAAGGTTTAGCCTGATGCAATAAGCTCAGATTTGGAACGCGTTTTTAGTTGGAATACCTTTTATGGACGTAACTGTAAGTAAAAGACTGTAATACTTTTCAGAGCCCATTTTTAATCCTTTTCTATCTACTAACTTGCACACACACTGACAAAGCTTTATGTATAAATTATGTGATCTTTTAACCCTACTAGAAGGGTGAATGGACTGATGCAGTTTTAGCTGAGCAGAGACTGTAGAAGATTTGATATACAGGTATTGTTTCATAGTCCTCCTTGTTTCTAAACCCAAACTACTGGCCAACTTATTCTTCTGGTTTAGCAGAGATTAGCCTACAAAAGAGAAGTAGGTCTAAAGGAACTCTTACACGCTATTTTGTCTGTCTATACCTAAGTAAAAGAACAAGGTCTGATGCGGAGTTGAGTTGCAAGGGCAGCTATTGAGGTAGGTAGCCTTTGGCCTATGCAACATGAAAAAGCTGTCGCTAGCATGGCCATCTGGCAGGCACTAAAAAAATTCAAACTCTGGCTCTTTCCAGTTCTCTCAAATTGCAAACACAGATGCAATGACTACCAGAGGCATAACGCAAGGAGAGAAGCTCTGTGCATATTGCTATTGAGCAATTAATTTATCTATACCTCCTCAGGCTATCAGGATGCCCAATGGGACGTTATATATTTTCACTTATTATGGAAAAGGCAACCGTAGTTCCAGGACTTTGACCTCAAAGTGATTTCTGTAGGTAATTCTCTGCCTTCAGGTCTTCTCCAGAGAGGGAGATTCATCTATATAAAAGTTGAATTATAGTGTTTGGATGAAACCTATTTTCCTAAAGAAGAAGAAATAAAAAGAAAGTAGAAAATTGTCATTTTCTTCCAGATGATCTAAAGGCACCGATTTAAAACCAAAGTTCTCCCTCAAGAGAACCTCAGCTGAAAATGCACTGTGTCAAACTGCAAATGGCAGTTCTGAGCTGCTGAGGCCCTGACACATCTGTTACAGAGATCTCTCCACAAAGCAAAAAATCTCCATAGAATTTGCTTAAGCACATTTTCAAATCTAGCTCAGCACTGCAGGTTGTTGAGCTTATTTGGGTACCATGTTTGGGAGAGGCTGGCTGTTAGTTCTGCAGTTCCTGGAGGGGATGAAAAGGAGATTCTTATTTGTAGAGGGGAACCAAAGCACGGGACTGAGATAAACAGGTTAGCTACGCAGCAGGCATCCTCAGTAAAGCCAGCTTTGGGGCTCTGCTCAAAAAGACATGGAAGGAGTTTTACCAAAGTACTTAACACTTCTGTAAAGCCACATTTCATGGCATACTTTCTTATTTGATAATCAAGATTTTCCAAAGCTACCTAATAGAGCTGGATGCAAATTTCCATAACTGGGCATTGAATTACAAAATCTCATCTCTCTATGCACAATATACCTAATAAACCAAAATATTCTAATATATCAAAATTTGAAAGTTTAAGATATTTCCATGCTGTAAAACTATTGGATCTCCCCAGTTGTGTAGGGACTTCCAGTTTACCACCGCATCTTTTAACCTAATCCAATTTGTTCATTTTCTAAAGCAAAAACTTCAAAAATTTAAGAATTTGAATGATATATGTTTGATACTGCCTCCCATTTCTAATCAGCTGTTTAAGGAATTGTGCCTATTTTTCAGCATTTATTTATTAATGTATTAATTGCTGGCCTTTGTAAGTTAATACCCTTCCCATATGTAGGCCCAAGGAAAGTTCTGAGGCCTGATTGTGATCTCACTAAAACTCAGGAAAACTCAGCCAACGACACTAAAACAGACCACATTTGTATAAGTCCAAATTCAAGATTTCAGAAGCTGTATCTTTCCATATTGTCTGCAGAGAACTTGGGGGATAATTTTATTTAGAACAGTTTAGTCATCCAGTCACATAACTTCTCTCACTATTAGTTCCCTGGCTATAACAGCATTAAACAGCTTTTTATCACATAATTTTGTTTTATTGCCTTAATAAAAATAAAGTCTGTCATAATATACTCTTGTGCTCCAAAAATCTATAGCATTAAAAGAAAAAATAAAAGTCCTTCTTTTTTTTGTGAGACAGCACAGTGAAGTAGAAGCTTAAGGTCATGAATAGTGAGTGACATTAGTAGGTCTGCCTTAAAAAAATTGGTATCTTTACTGCTAAGCGATACTTTTCACTCTTCTAAACTCATCACTTTTAAGTTTTAAAATATTACAAAGGAATTAAACTGAATTAGGTTAAATCAATATCCTCCTAATAAGAATTCTTTGTAGTTTTAAATTTCTAAGCTTTACATATTTCAGTAGTTCATGTTAAACGAAGATTTGACATTTTGCCAGCAAAAGTTTCATTAAATCACTAGTAGGAAAATCATGATTATCTCATATTACCTCAGTGCAATGATATAATCTGTCTGGCACTTTTAAAGATGAGACAGACAAACGGGAGAAAGTTTCCACCACATAAAAAATAAACTGCAGATATTTATGGCTTCTTTAAAATGTAATTTCTCAAACATGGATTATTTGTTTCTACTTTTTTTTCCTTTGTTAGTACATCATTACCATATTTTTTGCATTTGCATTGATTTTTTTGACCCAGCTCAGTATTGTACTAATTGTGTTGCCAGTGAAACGAATTTTGAAGGCCAGCACAGAGACCTTTTTGCAAAAGCCTCATTTAAATTATTAGCAAAAGCTCACTCTAACACCTAAAGCTCATCACCTATCCCTTGTTTTTGCTATTAGAGATACAGGGCAATTTAGAGAAAACTGTCTTGTCTTTGACCTCCAACATGTCCATGCACAGGAAAGTGTTGTTACCAAGACTCTTGCTTTCCTCCAAGAAAGTTCTTGCCATGTTAATCCCAAAAGCAGTTGCAGTGGTGTAGACGGCAGCTGAGGAGGTGGAAGATAGAAGTAGGTATCCTTCCCATATGACCTCAGGCCAATCGTCTGCCTCCCTGTCCCAGCACGTTAAAACATTACAACCACTGCCAACTTAGAAGAGTTTTTGTGAGGATAAATACAATGAGATCATACAAGGCACAATAAATTTAGATAAAGCTACCTGTGGTTTCTCTGTGCATATATAAAGAAGATAAATAAGATAAATAGATTCTTGAACACCACACTGCACACACTTTCTAAAAGTATAGCAAATTACTGCATTACTCTGGATTCTCATAATGAACAGATAACATCTGTGTGTTCCTTTGGAGGTAGTTGTGAAACAAACACTGAGCAATGATTAGCAGAAGATGTATTTGGTGAGAGCCTTCATGTGAAAATTAACATTACACAGATTTGTAGATATTAAAAGAAAATAAACTCTAAACTGCAAAAAATCTGTTTCCATGGAAAAAACAACATTCTTAGAATTATTTATATATAATCAGGACATAATGAATACCCTACATTCCATCAAAAATTAATGACATTCTAAAATGTAAATCTCAAGATCATGAATAACTGGGCTGCAAAAATATACTACAATGAATTTTTATTTATAATTATTCTTGGCACGACATTTTCAATCACGAAGGAGATAAACCTTAAACTGGTTTTGGTTTCTTTGCAAACAGAAAAGACTGGAGTGAACATGAACTGAAGACCATGAATTATGTCATCAGTTGCTCAAGAGTAAGTCCATTGAGCTGGTAGAAACATGGTCTGTGTGTTCTGCAGGAAATTCAGGTTTGCTTTCATTACAGTCTTTGGGGATAGTATGGGGTATTTCCTGGCAGAAAGCATTTTTCAAAGTTAATCAGAATTTTTTCAATGAGCTGACATACATTCAACAACCGAAGGAAGTCCATTTCCAGGCTGCAGCATAATATTCCCAACTGTATACTCATGCCATCATTAAATGTCACTTTGCCAACCAAGAACTGGGTGAAATGTTGCTAATGGACAGATACTGTAATGATATTCCAAGTAGAAAAAAAATAAATATCACTGTTGGTTTCAAACATCTAATACAACTTCATAGTTTCAGAACTGTTTTGGAATACTGAAAGTTGGAGAATATATCAGGCTTTAAAAACAAAAGATTGAAGGTTGGCAGGCCCAATGACTCAAAAGGGTATATAAGCTTTATTTTCAAGAAGTTTTATCCTTACACTTTCACTATGACCATGACTATAACTAGTATTCATAGAGTAATAACAGAAGCTCCAAGGTACTACTGTGTAAAGACACCTTAAAATAGATATTAATAATGTCCGAATATAATTTATTTCTAATGTTTCTCTCAGATTTTTATACTTTTGACTTGAGAATGCCAGACCAAAATTCAGAGTAAAAAATTCTCAAAAAACAGCAAGGTTTTCCTGGTTCTTATGCTCAATAATTTATAAGCAGACATGTTTTTTTATATGTTTAATGAGAAAAGTAGAGGGAGACTGAAATGTTCGTCAAAGTATAATAGTGAAGAAATGTATTTCCAGCCTTATTAATACACATAAGCCCAATCACTCTTCCAAACAATAAGATTTGTACAGGTGTCTAAACAGGATTACTAATAAGCCAGTCAAGATTATTATTCACCCTTGCTGTGCAAAAAAAATGAGTTTGTAAGCCACATAGCTGCAAAAAATTTGACACAACACAAAACCTGAGATCCTCAGGAGGCTGTTATCCAAATAATCTTACTCTGGAGAAAGCCTGTATAATAATGTAGCTTGGAGGGGTAACATTAATTTTCTAACAAGTAATTAAGATTTGCATTATTAATGCAATGGATATTCTTGCAAATTATGTCTAAATATATGGAGATTTTAAAAAAAACCCCAACAACGTTTAATGACAATGCTGTCATTTTTAAGCCTTTCTAATAAAACTATAGATAAGAGCAATGCTGAGCTGACTGTCTCAGCAAATTTTAATCATTACTACTTAGCAGATTTCTGAATGCAGCTGCAGACTGTTATGTAGAATGAGGGAGCTTAATTTCCACCCTATGCTCAATACAACATATCTTTCAAATGATGTAAAATCTAGTCCATTAAAAAATAAAGTGTGTTGAAATCTCTTCTGGAACATAATTCGCTTCACCATGTTATTGGTGTAAGCAAATTAGGAATCATTCATGTCATTCTGAGTTGAGGCTGAAGGCAACCAAATAGAGCTTACCCACCTTTGACTCAGTCTAGCATTTACTCACTTTGACCTACTTAAGCTAAACACCAAATTGCTGAGTTCAAAAACAAGCTTTTAAATCTACCAGTGCATCACTGTTTCAGTGGTATTGAAAGGATCTGAAACACAAGAAACTTTAACCCTGTTTTTGGTAAGAGCTTTTGCATGCTTGCAATTTGTAGATATTTCACCACCCTTGCTCCTCACTCTTCCCCTCCTCTCCCTCCCCACCCCACCCCGATTTACCATGCTTCTCTAACTTTTTCAAAGGATATGCAGGGGCACACACAGAGGAAGGAGCCCATTTGCTGTCCAATGAAAGGTTAAATGAGTGCAGTCTAAATGCATCTCATATGCTCTGTCCCCCAAAACTGAGTAAGAAAAAAACAAGCAAAGGGCAAGGTTGTGGCTAACTATTTTATCATACAAGGAACTTAGAGTTTATGCAATTTTTTGTGATATGAGAAGCCTACTTAAAGAACATAGACTGTTCTTGCCTGTCTAAAGATCAAGCTTACTTTAACTGGTTACTGAGCCCGAGAAAAGAATTGCAAGACAGCTCAACATGGTCATGTATACATAGATACACTATATCCACATGTGCACAGAGGTGTATGGGTAATTTATTTGTTTCTTTGGTAATCAAATGGACTATGTTGACCCTTTTTAGGTGCTTTCTAGACAGAAGCACAAAGCAGTTGAAGTAGGTATCCAGAAAGTCACAATACTTAGCCTTTCATTACCTTTATGCTCATCATTAGAGGCTAGAGCAGAAGATGAGAGAGATGGGTTCATATTCTCCTCCCTTCTCAGCAGGCTCAAAGCCACATATCCAGCCTGGAAAGACACTGACCAGGCTCTAGGCAGCGCTGAAAAGTCACTGTCCACCCTTCCTAACATTGTGCCACAATACAGAATAATATCCAGGACACCTTGGGCCATAAGGAGAGATGAGGCATGACTATTTTGCAGAGTGGTCCACCACACTACAACCAGGACTACTGAGCAGTCTTTCCTCCAGAGAGGCGAACTTTCCCCTGTGGTGGAAGGATCAAAAGTAAAGAAGTGCCATTTCCAGGCAACAGCTATTTGTGTAATAAATTTATTTTCTATAAACTAAGAGATGTTTTGCAAAAACTCAAGCCTCTGCAGGTGCCCTTAAAAGGCAAAGAACGTTTTGAAGCATAGGGGACATTTTCCTTTAACCTTAAACCCATGCAAAATGAAACTAGATCTTGCATGCAGTTTCTTATTCTCCTGATACAGTCTAAGTACATCTATTTTAATACAAATATATAGTGACAGAGATGAAAGGAAAAAGAGATTAATGACCAGGCTTCTCTCTGAAAGAATGTTCTAACATTTCTATTTGTACATGTCTTCAGAGCCTTCAAAACAGAAAGTACCCCTGACTTAAAAAATAATTTATTACTTTGGTAAATAAGATGAATACAAAGAAAGGCAAAGTGATATTGGTTTATATTTTATCTGCAGTAAAATAAAATGAAGATTCAAAAGCAACTACATTGGATGTATGGCACAGATAGCAAGAAGCATCACAGTAAAAAAAATAATCTTAATAAATGAGTTAGTATTGTCTGTGATACAATCTTTCTGCAGTTATATTAATATCCACTTCTAAGCACAAAAAAAATATCCCATTTTATCACTGTTGGAAGAAAATGTCATTGGAAAGCTACACCATTTGATACGTGCCCAGTTAATCGTTGTGTTTGCTAGCTGAATGAAACTTGGAAAAAGACACTGGAAATATCATGCTTGAAAAAACTCCCCACCAGAACAAACACCTTTATCTCAACGCTAGTAAGCATTTGCATACTCTTTTATAGAGCCTATATAAGGTCTCATTGCTGCTACTTTCTACCAAAGACAGTAGCCAACATGACCAACCAAAGTCCCAAAGGATCATGATCCCTAGCTTGGAAATTCCAGACTCTCCTGTTGCCTGGCGTATCGCCCTGCATGAGTAATGAACAAAGTCTTTATGGCCACGTGTACTTACTATCCACAGTGACAACTTGAATTAACTGACTTCACCTTGCCCACTTTGGTGTTTTTGCAGAAGTAAAGGCCTTTTTGGTTTGATGGTTAAAAATAAAAGTTAAGCAGTTTACAGAAAGAAATAATATACTTTAGTATATAAAATATCATATTATACGTGATAGAATAACATGTTTCATGTTACAATGGGAAAAAACAGAGAAGCTTTTGTGTTTACACAGATCTTCTTCCAACAAGAAACAAATGTAGCAAACTTGAAGCTAAATACTAATTGGGAATAAATGTTTTGGTCATCAGTTTGACAGAGAAGCGTGTTTAGCATTTCAATTAAACAGTACTTTTACATATCATGGGCACAGCTGTAGGTATCAAGTTAGCCCTGCAATATGCCATCAATATCATGAAGAAATTAGAGAAGAAATAGTAAGAAACTCCACCCCAGACCCATGCAGAGCTGAGTTACACAGACATCGCATACTTTCCAGGTTCAGAACTTTGAATTCCTCACTGTTTTCCTCCAAAACTTAATAACCACCCTCCTTCACTAAATTGTCTTTGGAAAAGCACTGCATTTATCCCCAAGTTCATCGCAAAAGTTGCACGCCACTCAGTACCATTATGCAACACATCTACCTCCAGCAACTTACTCCAAGTACATGAGGAGTTTGTATTATGAAACAGTCTCAGATACTGCTGCTTTAAGCACTTTCTTCACCAGGAAGCAAAGTCTGAAGGCTTTTATCTAGTAAGGACACCCACTTGAAGAAAGTTTCATCTTCGGCAGAATGACCTCAATGTCATGAACAAACACAACACAATATTTTTTCTGGCCATGTGCCACTGATGGTCTCGTCACATGTAATGAAAGCTACGCAGAAAGTCACAAAATAAATGCTGTCTCTCTGGAAAGATCACACTTTACAAGAAACATTCCAGCCTTCCAACAACCTCCCAAACCGCAGCAGACCGTACCAGAGTAAGAAATACAAAACCTGACAGTTCTCTTTTCCGAATCTCTTAATGACTCCGATCTCCTCCCCTCCCCACCAAGGTGAGCCACAGAAACCCAGGAATCCTGCAGAGATGCACAGCCAGGCTGCAAGAGCACCAATGAGCACTTCAAATGCTGTTATGCACAGGTGAAATTAGATCCCCCTCCCACCTTTCTGTACTAGAATGAGCTAAAAATCCAAGGCAGGATTTAGTTGGCTAAACATGGGCATCTAGAGCCATTTGGAGATCTTGCACTTTGCAGCCTTTGTTCAGTCTCATTTATGGTAGCACATTCTCTGCTAAAGAACCATCTCTCTGACCTTTCAGCTCTGGTCCCACAGGAAAGTTTGCAAATCCATAACTCTTCTGGACACTAGGATTTATGGATTCGTGAGGGATGATGGTACATTGCAATTTTCGTCACAACCTACTCCCAACAAATTCCAGAATACCTCAGGGAAAAACAATTATCCTTCTGTGCCCTGTGAAGGTTTACAAGTCTTGCATGTTCTCCAGCTAACAACCTTCTCTGTTCCGCATCTTGCAACCTTCTTTTAAGTATTTCCACGGGATTGATATAATCTATTTAAAATTAGAAGAATTATTCTTAATCTTTTAGAAGCTTGCTTCTGGTACAAAGGTAAAGAAAAATACCTGAGCCAGAAATGCAGTCTGCTTTTTCCTTAAACATTTGTGAGATTTAAATCAATTTCTTGATTTTTGGCAAAAATACATATTTATGCTTACTGGCTTAGACTGAAGAATAAATATTGGTCTGCTGAATGGAGTGCATGTATGTTTAATTCCAATGCCTGCACACCCTCGACTACTTTATTATGATTGAACGAAGCTGTTACATTTAGAGATTTCTTCTTCATCAATTATATATCATACACTTCATATTTGCTTGCCTTTTCAGTCCTTTCTGTCTGGAAGTATGTTCTGCCATCATGATGCTCCCCAAGGATTTGTGCATGTGGTTTCCCTGGGCTGAGCAGGGTCTAATGTGCCCTGTGTAAACCAGTGAGCAGCTACAATTTTCCTGAGTAGCAAACAAAGCACTGTGCACAGATCAGGTAGCTTTCCAGAAAACAAAATAAAGAGGTATCTACTGAACTTGGGATGGCATTTATTTTGCCCTCTTTTAATTTTTTTTTTTTTTAATCCTGTACTGTATTTCGCCAGACTTTAACAATCTTGATCAGGAAAACTAAGAGCATTTTTGACTTTGAATGCATTCCTCTTAAATGCAGCTGAATGTAAGGCAGCATGCGCTAAATAGAGACAGCATGTAGATGGATTAGATTCATGGAGGATTCATTTCTAACCAGTTTACAGACAAATCAGTATTGTTCTGTGTCTTAAAATTGATGCTTATTTGCTGTTCAGCCTGACCTGGCTTATCAAGTGTTTGGATCTGCAAGGTCGGCTATGGTCAACATCAGCATGAAGCCTAAGTTTAAATCCCCATCTCTTCTGGGAATAGCCCAGAGAAAAAAATCCTTCATGCTCTGAAAACTCATATTCTCCACTGAAAATGTATACAGAGAGCACACAGAGCAGCATGCACGTGTTGAGCACCAGCTGCTGAAGGACCTTGCATTTGAGGATGCAAGAACCTACTCCCAGTTCCAAGTAAAATACTAGCACAGAGCCATCCTAAGATCTTTTTCCTGATGAGGAAGTACACATACCCTTAAAGAAAAAAAATAAAATAAAATGTGTATATACACACACACACACACATCCACCCCTATATAGACCACAATATGAAAAGTTGTTGAACTTCAACACAGGGAAACCTGATGCTAAACACTTCACGTTATTGCTGTTATTCACTGCTAGACTTGTATCTGGTGCTGTACAAGTTTCTTGGAACAAATGACCAAAATGCTGTCTTGAGAGGCTGGTGATGTCATGATCTGCTTCTGGAGTCAGTAGGGGAGATTTGCTTATTGAATTCTGAAGATGCAGGACCAGATCCTGAGAACTCAGGTTGGTTCAGCAAGGAACAATATGCACAACTTTTATCACAAGGCTAAATGATCATTGTTATTTATGTGTATAAGGTACATAAAAATTACATAACTTTTGGGGCTTTACATACATCATAAAGAGATTACTCTCAGTCAAAAATCTGTATGTGCAAATTCAACTGCCTGAAATTAAGTATATATTTTTAGCCATCAAAATACAAATGAGATTGTTTTCAGACTGAAAAATCATTTTCAGCCACAGTCAGCAGTAGCTGCAATTGCTCAGGTGCTCAGAAATATAATCCACTCGTATATGCCTGAACAACGATTTAAGTGCCTAACTTCAAACACCCCAAAATTTAAAATGTTCATCTTGAAAGGAAATAAAACAAAAATAACATAGGTAAGGATGAAGACACATGTATATATGAAGCAATCATGTCTCACCTAGAAGACTCATTTACTGATCAAAGCAGAGCTCCAAACAGAAGAACTGGTTGAGCCCAGGTATTTTAAGGTCTCACTCTATGAACTGTTCTGCACCGATGTTTTGCTTTAACTTTACTGGGTACAGAACAACTGAATAATTGATTGAAGGCACCCAGCAACCTGTTAAGTTTATAAAATTAAAATCAGTAGTAGACTTTTCTACTGGGAACACTAGGTTGAACTGAGGTAAAAAATAATATCTTACAGTTTAAAAGCTACAAAGAAAATATATTGAGATTTGAAGTTACATGATGCTGTACTACACTGATAAGCCTTCAAGAATTAGCACAAATCAAATACAGGCAGAAACGTTATTCAACTCCCCATGGGCTATCAATGTAGGATTACTGGAGATATACAAGAATACTTCTTATTCATCTTTAATGGAAAATTCAAAAATAAATACGAGTAAACTTCTTATATAAACAGAACTTTTGCACATGATTCTTCAGAGAGTCACTAATGACCAAGCCTCCTCAAGAACTGTTCCCAGCATGAAACAATCAGTCTTTTAAGGAGCAGTAACCAATATCTGTAAAAACCATGAAGATGGACTAAGGTAGAATAATTTAGCTTGTGAATCACAGAATCACATGGGGTTGGAAGGGACCTCCGGAGATCATCTAGTCCAAACCCCCTGCCAAAGCAGGTCCACCTAGAGCACATTGCACAGGAACTTGTCCAGGTGGGTTCTGAATGTCTCCAGAGAAGGAGACTCCACCACCTCTCCAGGCACCTTATGCAAACTTTTATTGTGGTTCATCATACTCTACAGATTTATAAATAGTCATATGTGTGTCTCCTAAAATCTTCCACAATCATGGTTAAGAAAGAAAAGATGTCTGTCACTGACATGCAGCACTGTTTTTTGGAAGAAATTATGAGATTTATTCAGAGAAAAATCAGGTTTTCCCACAAATCCTGATTTCATTGAATCATGAATTTTTGGGGAACATATTCTTATCCACTAGATTTTCCATGAAAAGTTTTGAGTATCTTCAATAAAACTGGAACTTTCTGATTTGGTATAGATAAAGTACTTATCAATATTGGAGAAAAAAAAAATCTTCATATAATGATTTTTTTTTCATATTTTTCTAAAAACATTTTGTGTTGTTATCTTTTATTTGAGTGATTTTAGTGCAGGTTTCATAGGACATAACTCACTTAGCATTAGATACTCTCTTAACTTCTAGAGGGATCTATGTTTCTATGTTTCTGAGTTATTGGCATAATTGAAAAAAAACTTAAAAACTGAAGTTAAATATTAAAAAAAAATTTACCATTTTTCAAAATCATGAAGCGTTAAAAAATCTCTAAAAAATTAGAAGATACTACAAGATAGTTTAATTTACGAGCTCAGTTTTCTGCTGCAGATATAAATACCAGTTCAATGTTTTTTCTTTTGTTTGGAAGAATGTTGTGAATTACATGTGCCTAGTGTGTGCTCTTACATTTAACATTTCACCCATTTGCTTTTATAATCAAATAAATACTTTTGCTTTGGAATTTTCACAAGATTGCATTAGAAAACCATTTGACAGTCCATCAACTCATTTGCAAAATATAACACTGACAGACAAAAGAGAAGGATACACATCCTAAACTACACTGTGGACCATACTCTAGAAACCACATTGCAACCAAGTGCTAACAAAGTGCCATACAATGGTGGCTATGTGGCTCCCATATATATCAGCTGTATACTATTCCTAAGCATGAGGGCGTAACTCTCTTTAAATTAAGCTTATATGCAAGTTTGTGTGAAAAATGAAGGAAAATTTCTCAACATGGTAATATGATATAGTTTTTTATAGTTGGGAATGAATTAATTTAAATAAGAAATAAGGTAGACATATTAAGCTATCCATATGGGGAATTTAGTTTATATATATATCTCTACTGTGTGTTCCTTTTATATTCCATGAATAATTTTAGTTCCTCTCTCATTTTTTGAGTGTCATTTATGCCAGGCTTATTGTTCCAGCTGTGCCTTTCTTCTAACTGTAACACAAATAAAATCAAAAGCAGATTTGAATTAACGTCTGCTCAATTCAGATGTAGAGGCTTGCACAAACCCATCAGCTGGCAGATCCTAAACTGTTCTCAGCTAACAATTACCAGCGGTGTATATCAGTACATTTCAATATCTTCAGAAATGTGTGCACATAGAATCATAGAACGGTTTAGGTTGGAAGGGACCTTAAAGATTCCAACCCCCCTGCCATGGGCAGGGACACCTTCCACTAGATCTGGTTGCACAAAGCCCCATCCAACCTGGCCTTGAACGTTTCTGGGGATGGGGCCTCCACAGCTTCCCAGGGCAACCTCTTCCATTGTCTCACCACTCTCAAAGTGGTGGAAGAAAAATTTCTTCCTAATAGCTAATCTAAATGTAACCTCTTTCAGTTTGAACCCATTACCCCTCATAATGCACAAAAACCGTGCTCGAAGTGGATACATTAGTAAATTAAAGACATGCTGAGTTTCATCATTTAAGTTTTGGTACACATTTATGCATCCTAGTAGGATTCTTTAATAACAATAAACATAGATCCTGACCCAAATCCCACTAAAATCAACAGAAACATTTGACTTAGCTGATCTGATTTCTGCTCTGGTCCAGGAGAACAAATTTTAGTGTAAAAATAAAACAAAAAGAACTTCAAAAAAAGCTAGGGAAGCAACAGGATGAGAAGAGAGGGGATTAAGAACAAAAATAACTAGTGTTAACATCCCTTCAGTTCATTATCCCTCTTAGATTGCACTAAATTTCCCAAGATAGCATTCAATAGTCATTTGATACATTCGATGCTTTACGCTCTCCTTATGTCTGCAGAAATCCAGTTCTGAAAGTGATACTCATCTGAAAAAAAACAACCAACTGTCACAGCACCAATATTAAGAGTAAAAGGAAAAAATGCTTCAAGCAAGGAAACTTATGTACTTGAAACCACTCATGCCCCTGTTTGATTAACAACAGGAAGTTACTGAACACCGCTGCGGAGAGATTCTTTTGTGTACATTTCTTACCCGTTTCAAGAGGCGTTTGCTGAAATAAAGAAACACATAGCAACACACCTTAAAGATTTTTCTCTTCTACAGAGAAGCTTTTGAACAGTGATCAGCATTGCCTGCTGTCTTGCAAGAAATGGAAAGACAGCAACTTGGTATCCGTGCAACTGCACGGTATACCAAATGTCCAAAACCACATCAGAAATCACTGTGCTCCTGCCTTCAGTTTGCCATTTTAAGCCACGCCATGCCATGCTTGCTACAGCAAACACCTATCTCTGGAAACAGCTCTAGAGAGCTCACAAAGACTTTCCACAGTAATTTCCAATTTGAAAACATGTACACACATGTAAACCCTCCAAATATCCCTATAATACTTTTTATTCAAGAGTGGATTCCTTTATCTGCAGTGCTACACCCACAAATGTTCATAAGAGACACTGCATTTTAGGAAGTACAACTGTTCTGAGGCCAGAAGTACAGCTGCATTTAAATTAGATTTAAATAACTTCACAAACAACTGTTACATATTCCCTTCTTTTTTTGCCAGGCAGTACATTATCTCTAATCACCCAAATATGAACACATTCTTCTTGAGATTATTTAAATTTTATCGCCTGTATTTCCCTTCTTCTTTTGCAGCCTTGCCTGCATTTGGGATTTATATATTCATAGAGATAACCAATCACCTCTCTTATTGTTACATGCATTGCAGATGGTAGGCTGAAATATTGCAAAGAAAAATAAAGAAAAGGATGAAAATAGAAGGAATAAATATACTTAATACTTTCAAATCTGATAGGATTTGGAATAGCTTACGTTACAAAAATTTTCAGAACAATCATAAGTTGACATATTTCCAAGCTGTAACAAACATTTCCAGAGTTAGAACAAGTCTTTGCCTAGAGCCACACAGAGTCTTTTCCACACTGCTGGCTTCCTGTAGCATCTACAACACAAATTAATTAATGAAATTCATGACTGGAAATGAGATCTCCCTGCTGCACACTCCCCAGGTGAGGGTGGGTCCGTAACTAAGGAAGGGTGAACTCGGGCAGCACAGCTCCAGCCGGGGCAGCCTGCACCCTCCTCTGCTGCTGCCTTGCCTGCGCTGTCGGTAACACCCTCCCCCAGCACTTCTAGAAGTTCTCTTGGATACTTAGGCTTTCTACGAACCAGCCTGCATCAGCACTGGCAGCTTTCAAATAAACTAAACCCACATAAAAGTAAGCAGGTCACAAACCTGCTTTGGCACTAGTTTTTAGCAATACATAATGATGGGGATCGTTTCATCTGCCGTGGTCTCAAAATAATACCTGCATTGTATGTCAGCAACTTCTACTAAGGATAGAAAGAAAAACAAATGGCGCTCACAAACTGTGAAATGAACAATGATGAACAAACCTGTCAGACCACAGCTACAACGTACCCATCATACCCAACATGTTAAAGCATAATAAAGTGCACCGTTTCTCTGATAAGAAAGAGAAAAAAGAACATACAGAATCTTTTAATATCCAAGCCCAAAAGCTTCCTTCTTTTTTAAAAACCCCTCCTTTATCATGACTTATTTTCTAAGTCTTATTTCAAAAAAACTTCCTTTATCTGACTTATTTTGTAAGTCCATATTGCATTTTTTCCATGTTATTCTATGCCTTTGCTTAGTTCCCCCCAAAAATTAAATTCCAAACTTTGAAGTCAAAATACAAAGTTAGTAATTGGATGTTTCAATTTTTCCCCTTTCTAGAAATTAAGGAACAGCATCTGACATGTCCAAAGATGCAATACCAACTCACATTTTTAAAATTATAAATTTTATGAGATTTATGCCTCCCCCCCTCCATCATCTGTATACGTGTACGGGCATCTGTGTTTCTGCAATTTATATGTTTATCTGTAACAATGCAATTTATATGAATTCACCTCAGCAATCTAACACGTGGTGCTCTTACAGCACATGCTTAGCTCAACAATGTTGCAGGTACAAGGAAAGGCTTTAAAATTCAGGGAGCAAAGCCCATGATGTTTCTAAGTGGTAGAAAGGGCTGCAATTTACCAGCTATTACTTCCTACATAAATGCAGCTCTGAAATATGTAACGTTTGAGGTAGTATTTTGACACCAATCTAATACTCTAGGAAGATTAGACACACACGAATTCCAAAAGGTCAAGAAATAATCAAAACATGAACATCATCAGAAATTTGAGTACTTCTCTTTTGTATTTGACAACTTTTGCAACAGATGAAAGAAATCATCTATATGCCGTTAAGGCAGATGTGGTAGGCATTTTGCATTTTCCCACAGAAAACTGAAATGATTTCATTTTGTTGCTTCCATATTTTGCATATTTCTCATTTTCATAAACAAAACACCACAGACCTCCATTTGTTTGTGTTATTTGGAAAGGGAGTAGAAGGAATTTTCAATTTTGGAGTGAAGTATTTTGTTTTTTCAATACCGATATACCAATTCTTTTCTTGTAGAAGAAAATAATTCTGGTCTGTTACTACTAAACAGTATGTGAACATTTTCAGTGTCATAGAGTTGCTACAGTGCATGAAACTCAGAAATGTAAGTAGTAAAATATCTGAGGAAAAGAATTACTGTAATGAAAAGGATATTTATATATAAAACATTAGGGAATAAATATCAGCCTTTCTTTCAAATTTTAACCAATAGTTTCAGTGGCAAATTTGAAATTTTGAGATTCAAATATTAGACTTTGATACTGTATATGTACTATAATTGTTTTATTCATATAAACAATGTTATTATATCACATGTGGAGATTCTGTATAAATATTTAATTTGGGTATTATTATGCCTAGAACTACTGGTTCTATTCAGAAAAAGAAAAAGACATGAAGATATTACCAACACTTTTCGCTTCAGTCTCTTAAATATTGGATTGTATTATTCATTATGATGAAATAAAGACTAAAAATGTACTCCACAGTGACACCATTGGTGACTACTTAGAGGGCTGAAGCATGTGGTACTGGGCTTTAGAGGCCTTCTCCTGCCTCTTCCCCAGCCTCCCCCCATTCACTGCCACAGCACAAGGAGCACATTTTACCAAAGGATTTTTTTCCCTGGAGGGCTACAAACTCCTCCTCTTCTCAGTAAGCCACATTTTCCCATATTTTTCTTCTATTTTCTCATAGAGTACACTAGCAAAGAGACATGAAAGGAACCATTGCTTTACTACTGCATGGCAGGAGTAGTATCTCACACAGGCATGAGATGTCCTTGCAAATTCCCACCTGATACACGTAGCAACAGAAAGACATTAGGGATTCCAGAGAAACCAAGAGGATGATATAATTAGTGTGGCCTATAGAGATTTAATTTATTCATGGTAGGATTACCAGCACACTCCTGGAGTAGCAATCTCCTACTTCTTGGCTATTCCAATGCACAAAATATTCTTCACCCTTCCGGCAATCTATCGTTCGTTAACTGAACTGTTTACTGAATATGGTGGCCTCTGATTAAGAATATAGTGATGGGTCAGCTGCAGGTTGTATCACAGCGCATTTACAAGAGGGAGTGGCCAGGTTCTCTGACAAACTCCTTTAGGTGCTTGGCAACCATGCACACTTGAAGCCCTGACACTCTTTTAATGAAATATTTTGCTTTTATGTATGAAGTGCCAGAAAGTTTTGAGTGGAGTGATCACAGAAACATTAACTTGTTTTCTTACCATGTTTATAACATTATTTCTTTTGAGAGGAGAGGAGAGGAAGGAGCGGCAGAGAGGAGCTGTTACCACAGGCCCCACACC
>KZ505961.1:34863-92045 GCA_002844005.1 Limosa lapponica baueri | reverse complement strand
CCCTGCCTTGGGTTTCTGAGCAGGTCTCATGTTGAAAATGCATTCAAACCTATGTGCAGTGTAGGAAAATACAGTTTTTAATGACGCTATATGTACAAGCGCTGAATTTTAACCCAGCTCCTGAGTAGTTTTGAAACTTAAATATACTTCAGAGGCTAATGTTCTTTTTGTTTGTATTTCCATAATTCTCCCCAACACTCCAATTAATGTCTGTGTGTATTTATGTGCATTCATATCTAGTTTAGCTATACAACTAGAAATGAAGGAGCATGACTAGTAAATATGGACAGGCAGAAATACTTTTGGAAGAAGAGAATCAGGGAGAAGACAACTTTTTATCTATTGCCAGGAATAACGATAGCAGTCTCCATGCCTCCATAAATTCATTTATTAGTGTAAACTGGCTGTATCTCATTTCATTCCTGATTTACAAAGCACACTAATATCTATGTGCAGAGAGAAGAGGATGAAGAGGATGAATACAAGTCATGGTTTCTTTGGTTTTTAGAGAAAAACAAAAGAAAGAAACAAGTTGTAAGAGACTTGATCTTACTGTCAGTGAGTCTATAATTAACACTTGCCCAAATGTGAGATCAGCGCGGATTTTCATCTCTTTGCCAAGCATGTAAACTACTTTATATGAAGAGGTTTGGGTGATTCCATTATTTTCAGATCATGTCCTTAAAATAACACCTTTTCCCCTCATTGCATTTCCTCTCTCTTCATCTTACAGCAGCTGTGTACAGACAAATAATGCCTGACACAGTTGAAAAGCTGGGGGTGGATTGTTGAGTTTTTTTGAACATCTAAATTCTTGTTTTTCTGACAAGCCTGCTAATCCCAAGTGCTGTTTTTAGATACCAAAATTATATGTTAAAGAACGGATTCAGGATTTCCTTTTCAAACCCCCGTAAAGAGAAGATTGCATACCAAAAGATGAAGAAAGACGGGGGTGGGGGGAGGGGGAGAAAATGTTCATACTGCTTAGTGGTACTTTGTACAGTACATGCATTTCAAAGACGAGAGCAATTGTAAGGCCCTCTGCTAATAACACCGTCTGCTGCAAAGGCCAAGTGGCGTACAGGTACTGCACCAACAATCTTTTTCAGACATCTGTGTAGCTTTGTTAATGCATATCTTAATGCCTGAGCTTGAGAGGTATGGGTGGGCATTGGCTGGGTGTTTTCCTTATGGGGGTGTCCCTGCACACTCCCCAGAGCAGCAGGAGGACCTAAAACACATTCTCTTGTGCTGCCTTGTTTGCATTTTTTTCCTGTCACCTGCACCTTGTGGAAAGTGGAAAGCAGCAAGGAAAGCTGACACTTTGGTTAGTGCAAAACACAACCAGGCTCAGTAAAGTTCAACCATTCTGGGATCAGATAAAATGTCACTCAGGCAAAGGGAAGCCTGTAGTATGGACATCTGCTTACATACAAGATTCTATCAACTTTAAGAGAAAGCCTTCATTATCAATGCTGGAATCATCTTCACACAAAAGGTCAAGATGACAGAGGATTAGGAAGTGTAAGCAGGTGAAACAAAGAATTACAAGATACTACACCAATTTTTCTTTCCATTTGTTGTTTTCTGTATCTCAAATGTTTATGGAAGCAGCACCCCAAGGAAAATAGAGGGGAATCTTTTCACCTAAAATAAAAGGTCTTGAGATTATTCAAAAGGTAACAAAAATATGTTAGCAACCTTATTACATAGATTTTGAGCACTGCAAAGCAGACCCAGACTCAAGACACGAAGGAACAAAGTGACAGCCACAAAATACTAGAGAAACAAAACTTGAAAAGAGATTTGTTTTCGGTCTTCCACCTTATGAGAATGTCATCATGTTGCTTCTGAAGTTCCTGAAGTCCAACATCCAAACCTGCAATCTCTTATTCTCTTATTGTCAGTTTCATGCTCAACCTGAGTACTTGGGGAGATTTCAAATAATTGAAATATCTGCCCATACTAGTGAGTATATTAAGGATTTAAAAAACTGTAGTAGAGATTTATCTCACCTTGCTTCAGACTAGAATCATCAGAGGGGAACAGATATTTCTAGGGTGCAGCACATCCATCTATTTTGTTAAGTATGTAAAAAACACTTAGTGCTTTCCCCTAACTCAAAAGGGAATCCAGATTTTGAATAAGAACACTACACATGGTTTTGAATAAGAACACTAACAGTTCTTGAATTAGAAAGTAATAGAAGAAATGTAGTTGATAATCATAGACTATACTGGAAAGTGTAATGTCTGCCAAATTTTGAAGCTAGCAAAATCCCCTTACATAGAGATTCATCTTGCAGTGTCTTTTGAAATGCCCTTGTTTGGACCTCTCTACGCTTGTTGCAGAAGCATATTGTAGAAATATGATTCATAAAGTTATTGTCTTAAGTTTATCCTTATTAAATAACCTGTCTACTCCTTGGAATTAAGGAATTAATTTGACCCATAAACTTGAAAGTTCCTATCTCTGGAGTTGCTCTTACAGACAACACTCATAAAAGCAAACTACTCACAACTTACAGCAAGTGGTAAAACTGCCTGCAAACTGGATGCCTTTATACCTGAAAAACAAAGCCTGCTGCTCAGAACAAACTGATTTGTCAGGCACAACATAAACCTATAGGTTCTCATGGCGCAAAGTATGGAAAGCTAGAAAAGAATTAGACCAGCAGCCTGCCTAGTCGCTTTTTGAAACCCCCTAGAAAGGCACACCCTATTAACATGAAAATTCTTCAAAATTTGCAAGTATATGGTTTATGAGACATGTACTGACTTCAATTTCTCCCAGGCAACATTTTTTTTTTAATGCAATTTTTCTTTTGGGGAAGGGTAGGGTCATGTGGAGTGGTTAAAAAGAATCAAAATTCCATGTTCTGAACCACTCCCATGAAATGTAGGAGCAAGCACAAAAATTCACAAACAGCTCTGCAAGTGAAAAGATTCTCAAAGTATTGGCGTGTCACTTCTTTCTTAATGATACTGACTTTTTTTCAACTTATTTTCTCAGTCTCTGCTGCACCATCTCTACTAAGAAATTTTAACAATCTGTACTAGAACTAAAAACAATACTAAACAATAACGTGGAGGATTAAATTGAAGAGGAATGGTTAAATGATGCTTATAAACATATTTGTAAAATTAATAAAGGGAAAAAGAGTGTGGTGAGAGAAAAGATACAACAGAAAAAAATGAACTCTAAAGAACTTCAGAAGATAGGAAAGGTTAAAAGAAGCAGGAAAGAAGAGAAATACCAGTTTGTAAGAGGAGAGACGAAGTTACAAAAAATTTTTAAATAGACGCATTCAACCATGTTCTGTTTTTCACAGGAGAGTATCTGGCATTGTCATGCACAGAAAAGCCTTCTACAGATTCTAAAT
Organism: Limosa lapponica baueri; assembly: GCA_002844005.1. Classification (NCBI taxonomy): domain Eukaryota; kingdom Metazoa; phylum Chordata; class Aves; order Charadriiformes; family Scolopacidae; genus Limosa; species Limosa lapponica. Next base: position 88,663 of record KZ505961.1, on the reverse strand, counting down.
TGCATAAACATAAGAGTTTTTTTACAGCGAAATGTACTTCTCAAATTGTTTCATGCTTTTTCCAACATGTAAGCCTCCCTTCTGGCCAGTCTTGATCAAAAGAAAATAGTACTTATTACAAAAATTGTATTACAGAGCTTTGTAAATTACACAGTAAAGAGTGCAGAGCACACCTCAGTGCAATGCTAATAGAAAACATTGGTGCAATATCAAGTTGGAACATCTTAACTCGTGAAAGAGGAGATTCCATTACCTCCTTTTACATTGAGTAGCACCTTAATGAAGGAAACACTCCTATCAACCCCAGTGGGATTCAGAGCTGTGCTTAACGTGAAGAAGGAAATCAGAGTCTGATCTAGTGACTAATACACTATTATGAGACCTGGACTCTCAAGACAACATAGAAATATCTGAGCATTCAGATCATGTGTGTCCATCAAAGGTATAACAAAAGTATGTTCTTTATAATAGAAGAAAAATGCACCTAATTCATATTACCAGAACTTAGTAGCTACAATTTTACCTTATATCTTGCCTTTACATTTCCTACAGAGCTCATTAATGTTAGCAAGATACCACTGATTTTTGTTCAGCTAAAGTATTTTTCATTGAAACTTGAATCAATGCAAGATGGCAAGTGCTGAGACCTAAATATTTCCTTGAGTCTAGATCAAATTCTGCTACTGCTGTCTTTTAAGTTAGATACAATTGAGCTGCTGATTTCAACTCTGAATATGGTCCATAGGATGTGGTTACACAGCATGACCCGCAGAGCTGACCATCGCTCTGGCTGCAAATGGCCTGAGGCTCAAACCTGCCTCAATGCTCAAATCCCTGCTCTCACTTGAGTGGGTTTTTGCCAAGGCTGAACACCATTAGAGAACCGCCCTCGGTATACCAGTAGAAAACCTTGGAGTTTTACACAGATAATTACACTAGATAATTCCTCCTTTTGGTTTTCTGCACTGTCATAGCTTCATCTATGCGCTATTTCTGCAGTTTGCTCTGCAGCAACATGCAATTGGGCTCTCGATGAGCCAGCTGAGGTGAAAAAAAAGCAGCAGAAATGCAGGAGTGCATTGCTTATCCACCTGAAAAAAGAGGCTGGCTCTACAGACACTGCCTCAGATATAACAGTCACAGCTTGCCAAATGAAGATCACATGAACAATATTCTGAAATCTGCAGAAAGATGCTGTAAGATTAAGTTTTTCAGCTATTTTAACTTGGTTTTACTTATGTGAACACTAGCACAAGAAACTTGAAATGCTATGTTTAGGTAACAAGTTGCAATTATTTTTTAAAAAATGTAGGCATATTTTGCACCAGTATTAGTTGTTATCTTACTATCAACTTTCCTAAAATGCAAATCATTCTATGGGAAATTTAAGTTGTGCATGTATGTAAATCTATTCAGTCTTCTACAGACAATAATTTTCTGAAAATAAATCAACATAAACCAAGATATAAACTCCCTTTATATAGCAAATAATTGTTTTCTATGCCTCTAGACAACTTTATTTCCTTTTAAGCTATGATTTATAAAAGGTAATAAAGTGTTGGTCCTCCAAAAAAGTGTATTTTAAAAAGATTTTTAAACTGCGTGAAGCTGAATTTTTCAAGATGCTGTGAACAGAAAAAATCCACCTTGTTCCTATTATTGATACCGTATGTTGAAGGAGTTAATCTTATTTTACATAAGCCACAAACTTAATAATGGAACTAGAAATTTAAAACACATCATCATCATTAATCATGCAGCACTAGATCTACTAAATCATTTCTGTGTACATGAGTGAGACTAAACAGGCAACAGTTTTATTATTCCATGTTATTCAGAATAAATTGATTTCCATATTATATGGACCTCTGCATAAAACTGAAAGAATGCAAAACATGACCCGACCATCCCATGGTGAATGTACCAATGTTTCATTTTTTCTGTTCTATCGAGGTGACAGAAAGTCTATCATTCTCCTTGGGAGTTTAACCCACAGGACAGAGACCCTTACTGTCAACAATACATATGTACCTTCTAACTGTGAAAAAATAAAAATCAATCCATCCTTTTTAGGAAGCTGAAGGACTCTGATGAGCGGGAAATGTAGGCTAAGAAAAGGGGCTCAAGTAAATGTCCTGGGGCAACAACACACCAAAATCAGGAATGAAAGACCCATGTGCAGTCCCCAGTAAACTCTTTGGAAAGAATATTTGCTTTTACTGTCACTCAGCATTTTGGAGGTAGGACTGCTGCAAACTTCTTTATTATTATGTTACAAGTGTCAGGCACAGATCACGAAGGTTGTAAGGATGTTGCTATTTTAACCTTTCACTTGAGGACCTTCCATCTCAAACCAAACATATTTTTGATATATGTTATTTAAAACTCATTAAAATGTTCAGAAAGGAAAAAAAAAATCTCTTCCCAACCTACACAACTTCCACACTCTTCCAGGAGGAAGAGAAGTGTCGCCTCTGCCCCATACACACACATAGTGAAAGGCAAACAGAATCGCAAGTACCAGCATCTACTCTATTTGCCCACTCTTATGAGCAAAGAAAGGTTGCATCCCACATGCACACAGAGTTGGTGGTTCTAATTCCAGCCTCTTCCTGGAGCTTCAGAGGAGGCAATGTTTGTACACAATACCACTGAGATTTTACAGTTTTGTCATGTAATGCTTTTACCTCAGAAATATATACTTAAAAAGTGCTGGTAATAGAGAGAACTGTAACCTTTTCTTACTCTATTTTTTCCTCAGATTAATATTTTCCTTTATTTCCCATTGAGTTTCATATTAGTTTTAGCCCCACCGTTTTTCTTCTACTTCCCATTGCTACTGTGATTTTCAAAACTAAAGCTAAAACCAATAAGCAAAGCTTTCACTTCGTCTTCTTTGATGCCAGCCTTCTAATCTTGCAGCAGCAAGACAGAACACAGTAAGCAACATCCATTTGCAGAGCTGTACAATAACTGCATTGATTTACTAGTAAAAAGCTCCGCTACTATGGACTAAGTCAATCCCCTGGCAGGAAAGACTTACACAGAGAGACCCAGAGATATCATAAATTTACAACCTAGTTTAAAATGATGGCATTTATAATAGACTTGCCATTTACTTAGTGAGAGAACTTTTAAGAAAAATGTTCAAATGGATTGCTTTTCCATTACTGAAACACAAACATCAACTGTGAAAACAAATACACTCTATATTAACTACAATAATACAAATTGTACACTAGACTATTAATATGAAAAGATATCTCAAATTTCTATACTTGTTTGGACCAATATGTGCACTTTTAAAGCTCAAAATGATGTAGAAATCTGAAAAGTTTCCTCTTGAATATTTCTTAATTTTAGGAAGCAAGCCTATATATGGATCAGACTGACAATATCTCATTATTAAGGGATGAAAATCCTTTGGGGCTTGTTGCAGATCTGAATAATACGCTTGACTGTAGAGTGTGTGTTGGAACCAAGTAAGGTATATAATAACATACATAAGACATTTCATGAAGAAATATGGTATCCCATAGGAAAACAATGTAAAAGCAAGATATGCTACTTAGAGAAAACAAACTATACTACAGTTTTGCAGACTGATGAACTAAAGGTTGGTTTCTTGCTCTGAAACCTCATGCTTAACTTGACATAACTTCTCCAGTTCAGTGATGTATAGGTAGCACAATAAAAAAAAGGTCAGGCTTCCACCCCTTTTTGAGGACTAAACAGAGGGCAAGGAAGATTTTTATTATTAAAGTATAACATATGTACATGAAGTTATTTTATTTATATCGAGCATTCTTACGTTATTCAAACTTCAGTTCAAAATAAGCATCATTACTAGACTCACTAACCGCTGTGTGTAACTAGCCTGAGAAAAGTTTCAAAATATGAGGCTATTAGGATCAAGTTCGTTACTGTAGATGGTGTATATGCAAAAAAATATAACATATGCTTTGCAGAAACAGCAACATGGCTAGCTAATTTGGATCAATAAGCCTTAGTATGAGAAGTTAGGTTAGTTGGACTAATTCCAAATAATACATTGAATATATTGAATTTTTTACTCTCCTATTAACTTGAGGAGTATAGTTGCACTATTGAAAGTTAAGAAATGACACAAGCCTTCACTAAACTACAGGAAATATCCAAATATAAATTAATCTAGTGGCATAAGTATATAAAGATAGTTAACAATTTGTTTACCAAATTCATAGAATCATAGTTATCACAGAATGGTTAGAGTCGGAAGGGACCTCAAGGATTATTGAGTTCCAACCCCCCAGCCATGGGCAGGGACACCTCCCACTAGACCAGGTTACTCAAAGCCTCATCCAGCCTGGCCTTGAACACCTCCAGGGATGGGGCCGCCACAGCTTCCCTGGGCAATATGTTCCAGTGTCTCGCCACCCTGACGGCAAAGAATTTTTTCCTAATATCTAATTTAAATCTACCCTCTTTCCATTTAAAACCGTTACCCCTCATCCTGTCATTACACTAGGTGATAAAGAGTCCCTCCCCATCTTTCCTGTAGGACCCCTTTAACTACTGAAAGGCTGCTGTAAGGTCTCCACGGAGCTTCCTCTTCTCCAACAATGTTAAGTCTCTCAGCCTGCCTTCATAGGAGAGGTGCTCCAGCCCTCTGATCATTTTCATGGCCCTCCTCTGGACTCCCTTAACGGGTCCATGTCCTTCTTATGTGGGAGCCCCAAAGCTGGATGCAGTTCTCCAGGTGGGGTTTCATGAAAGCAGAGCAGACTGGCAGAATCACCTCCCTTGACCTACTGGCTGTGCTTCTTTTGATGCAGCAGGATACATTTGGCTTTCTGGGCTGCGAGTGCACATTGCCAGGTCATGTGGAGCTTCTCATCAATTCTATCATATCTATAAACATAGACTGAAGTACCTGGCATTTCACAAGATAATTATACATAATTTGTAAGCAGTGGTAAATATTTACAAAATATTATGCTGAAATGATGTGGTTTTGTGCAACTTAATTTTTGCCTAAAGTAACAAAGAAATACAGAGCTGATATTATAGCTTGCTTTCAGGCAGAAAATCTTTTACTTAAGTAAAGTGAACACAGAAGCATTGTACTTCAGGATAAGGTCATTCAGTCTATAATAAAAGTACAATCCTATTTCTTCGTTCATTAGAATTACGTTCAGTTTATCCTACAGCTTGAATTTCCAATAATTATGTTTCCTTACTTGCTGTAAGAGGTAACTGCTGTGTATAAACATTCCTTTACAGTGTAAAAGTACATTAAGACCTATTATCTCTTCAGGAACCATGCCAAAATATGAGTCTCTGGACTCTTGCAGTTTTGATGCTATGCCAAAAATAGTTTAAAATGTTGTATAATAATTACTATTAAAAAAAAAAAAGGCTGTGGGTTAGGACATATAGGCCAAGGGAAGATGTGGAGAGGGATTTAAAACCCACAGTGGGTCTAGCTTGTCCAGTTAGCAGACACCTAACTGGACCCACGTACATGCTAATGGTCTCCCAGTTCACAATGATATTTCAAAATAAATAGTATTTGGCCTAACTGCAGGGCTTATTTCTGAATACGACTGATACTCCCTGCCATGGAAAAGAAGGCCACAGGCCATCTCAGCCTGCAAGAGCTGTGTCTTCATCCTCCTCCATCTCGTCAACGGAGGAGAGCCTGCTCTCTGTAACTTATTTCTACTCTTTTTTTCTCTCTCATACAGGCAAGACTTCAAGAAAGACAGAAAACCCTTTGGATCCAGGGCTACATTAGAGGCAGATTGGACCAGCTCAGTAGAACTGGCAATTAGAAATCACAGCTCCTCTCTAATTTGCCAAACAAAACCTGCCCAATAGCAGGTCTGCTTTCTTATCTGTCTTCCTCTCTCTCTCAGCCCCCTGGTCCTTTCCTCCTCCAAAATCCAGTCAGGTTAAAACCCCACTCTGTATCACTTTGCTGCCCTCACAAACATTTTGGTAAAGTACTCCTGATTTGGACTATCCAAGATGACCTAACAGCAAATCCACCAGCCCAGTGGGCAGCACCTTTGAGATCCAGCTCAATGTTTCCCTGCTGGGGAGGCAGGAGCAGAAATGAAGCAAGATAGTGCCTGGAGACCACTGCTACTTTCTCCAACCTCCAGAGCCTGTAATTCAATTTGCTGTTTCTCTTGTGGCCAAAACACACTAGGAAATTTATAATTCCAAACCAAATGGGATGCAGCAAAAATAGGACTTTTTCCCCTCTCCTGCAGAAGAAAAACATGTCTCTCAAATAAGCATTTAATTTAGCAACTAATTCTACCCTCTCATGTGCTTATGTATTTTATAGATTGCAAGTTTCAATTTTTCTTATTTTAACTAAGACTGAAGTATAAATGACAGACTGGGGAAAATCCTCAGTTCATTCGTTTTTCTTGAATTCCTTTGAAAGGCTTTGAATTATATATTTCTTACTCTTCTTTAATTATATGAATTATGACTTCAGCAATGTACATTGTCACTGAAAACCTTTTGAGGGTCTGGGATCTTATATCTTTGTTATTCAATTAATATATCTTTTCAAAAATAAAGAACAGCACAGCACAGCTACTAAAGCAGCAGTCTATGGCCCTTTTTATTTATTTGAGAACCAAATACTTTCTAACTATCCAAAGTACTTTTTTTCCACCCATTGTTTGATATCAATCCCTGGCACAATTCATACTCGAGGCAGAGATTTTCAAAATGCTGCCTAAGGGATTTAAATGAGGATTATTTTTCTAAGTCTTCTGTTTCTTCTTTCAACGAGCATCCTCAGCTTCTACCCCATCTATTTTCTATTCCACATTAACAGATTAGATTTCAAATTCCCTTTGGGTTCAAAACAAAAAGATATTACATCTCAATTCACAATGTCAAAGTTTTAAAACCATGGAAGTTAGGAGGAAGCAATCCAACTGCTGGCTAGCAATGATGCCCACTCCTGTCATGCAGGATCAGGAGTATCCTGATCAGGAGGACCCTCATATGCTTGAGTTTTTTTACTGAGAAAAGCACACAAACATATGCTTAATTTTAAGTACGTGTTCACAGTTAAGGAAGAATTTAAATAAACAAACACAATTTCTTGATTTGGTGCCCGAAGGAAATATTTGCAATATGCAGACACCTAAAGAAGCAGATGAGAGCAAAGTGGGATTTTGTAGGTGAACCTGGTCATTTCTCTGGGATTCAGATCAATGAGAATTATTCATCTACATACTTTCGAAAATTGCACCCATTTGCCACTTTGGGCACTTAAGTAACTTAAGGGAAATGGACACTTTCCAGTAATTTCAGTCATTGAGAGTACTCAGCATTAAAAGGCATTCTTTGGCTGTTATAATTCTTTCAAATGCTCTGCTAATGGTTTTGGTTGTGAATTTGATCCTTGTCCAGAGAAGAATTGGAGAGGCTGCAGCTCAGTTACCTTAGGAAGGTAATTTTCCAACCCATTTTTACTTGTATATTTAAAACAGCCACCAAAAATTTCATCATTTTTATTTATTTAATAACTTTGATGTAACACTTATTTTCTACCAGTCCTAAATTATTTAGGAACTTCTCAGCGTGTCAGCCGCACAACACTGAAACTTGTTTTGAGGCAGAAATTGCCTTGTGATGGGTAAGCGTGAAGCACCGTGTAAGCCCACGGAGAGAACTCCATATCCTGCTAAGAATCTGCAGAGTTCCCTAATATACCCAAAATGCTGACATTTCCCAGGGATTGGAAAATATCCTGTTATTGGAATGAGAAGATTCATTATAGAAAAACAAGCTGTGACTGCTAGAATTTGCCGTTTTAAGTGACATCTCAGGGATTATATTGCCTTTCTTTCAGATATGGTTTGAGATGAAATCTCTTTGTTAATCAGCTCAGGTTTATATTCATATTATTGACTGATGCGAGCCACTTGTTGTCCCTTTTGTCATTGCTTACTCTAACTTAATATGATTTACAATCTCCTATACTTTTAACTATACAACATGTACAGTTCTCTTTTCAAAATTTGCAAAAAACCCACAGTGAATCTTGTTCTGTTATTGGTTAACCATATTTTCTAAAGGGAATTACGTAAAACAAACAATGTGATTTCAAAGTAAGCAGATTTATTTTATTTTTGCATGCCTGATTCATAGGTCTTATATTACAGAAGGTTGTAGATTAAGTATAGAAACTGTTAATTTGATTAATTAAGTGAAAAGAAAAAAAAAAAGTACTGAGAAAAAGGACCAGAGATTTGAGAAAGATCTTTCTTCCATGGTCACGGTACCTTGGAAGAAAAGAGGAAAAAGATTTGACCCATGGGAGAGAAAAATCACAGCAGGTTGTAATGTATACTGTTATTAGTATGACATTTACTGGCATTTCACTCATATTTGAATTTTTCACCATTTGCCCTTGCCCTCTCTTATAAGAATGACTGCCAGTCCTACTATTACAATTTTCTAGCTCTGGAATGTGCAATTATATTTTGACACACATCCATGATCTTTTTAATTATTGTTATATTTTCTAATTGGATGAATTTCTAATATAACCTAAAACTAATGGTTTATAACTGTGCATAGTTTGTAGCTGATTGGATAGCATAGGTGATCAATAATTTTAATAATCTTGGCTACATTTGCATGCCACTATTTTATACAATTACATATAAAATGAAAGAAATGAAACCACAAATCTCAGTCAATTACTGAAGCCAATTATCTGTTTTCAAAGAGAATGGGCCAGATGCTCAGCTAATTTAAATCAGACCAGCTCACTGATATTTACATCAAGACGAGATCTGCCTTAGTATTTTAAATCCCTTTATCCCTAGTTTATAGAATACATAAAAAGGGCTTTGTGGGACAAAAACTGTTCTTACGTGATCACTAATTACACCAAAGGTTGCAGCATGTAACAAGGTATAAAACACTATAGCAGGCAAGAAAACCTGCCTCCTCATTTTTATAATTTACATACTGAAATAAATATTATTATATATACATCAACATTCATTTTAGGATCAGTTATCGTCAGGGCACGAAGTACAAGTTTACCGTAAATTACTTGGTTTTCAAACATGATTTCTGAATTGTACACTTGTGTAAGACAAAGTGTTAAAGAAAAGACTAAAACCTCCATGGGAATGTTTAAGAGTTCTCCTTAAAAGCTTAATTGCTCCCTTCGGAGACATTAAAATCTATTGAGTAAATACTTATTTATAGACTTTTTAATTGGTGGATTACATTAACAGATATTAGGATATATTTTGAAGGCAAACATATTGACCTTGTGGAGTCCAATGCCTCCTTATATTTAGCATATTTACTGGCAGAAAATTCTATAATTCTAATTACTAGTGAAATTGATTTTTACAACTTCTGCAAGATTGAGTTCACATATATTTAAAGAAAATATTGGCAAACTGTGTCTTTTCCCTAATAAACCATTAGGGACAGTAGCATTTCAGTCCTATTTTCAGCAGTCCCTAAGCATTCAGAAGCTCAGCTCTTTTTTTTATGATTAATCTCTGAATTAAATACAATAATAATAATAATCTATATTATGCAAGCAAATTAAGCCCTTTGGAGTAAGCTGAGGAGGGAGACATGTCATTTTAGAAGAGGGTAGTGGGAGCCTGGAGCTAACACTGCAGACCCACATAGTACAATGTGCAGACAACTCCTTCACCATTTTTAACCTGCTCATGAATGAAGAACAGATAATGACAGTAGTCGAAGTATCAAGGAAGAGAGAGACAAATAAAGAAGGGGGAATGAATGAACAACCCGAACACCAAAAACCTCAGAATCCAAATGAGGGGAACAAAGGGCATAGCATGACGCGAGAAATACATTTTTTCCCCCTTGCAGTGTGTTTCCACGGGTTTATGCTCTACTGCTTTTTTGCAGATGCTCCCTCCATCAACAGTTTTCTGTATGGGAAGCCCCTTTAGTAATTAATTGTACTTTGGTGAAGAACAACTGGGGAATTGGCAATGAAGAGCTATTATAGGAGAGATCTTTTTATTATTGTGTTGTAAAAGATGAAGGCTGTACAATTTGGCAGATCATCTAATATCTGTATTTCTCAGATCTCTAAGTGGTTACTAGATAAAACTCTCCCCTGGCAAGAGGACCATGAGGTTAAATTTACTTTTGCGGAGGAGGAAAAAAAAAAAAAAGATTATATTGATAGCTGCTGGGAAGGGCAGACCCCCATGTAAGTAGGACAAGGGAAAAATATCACAGATGAGTCTGGACAGTATGTTCCATCAAAGCTGGTAGAAAAGTTTGCAGATTGGTGTTTTTTGCTGCCTTTCAACAAAGTTATATTTATAAAAGGCTTGGCTGAACAGATCCCACCAGCGAGTGGGAGTTAAAAATTAAAGCTCTGATCCCCAGCTTAGTCTTTCTTCTGTAGTAGTAACACAGACAGCAGTAGAAGTTATTGAACTGGATAAAAAGACAAACATGTTGCTTCCTCACAGACATAGCGAGTATTATGCATCATTGTCAAAAAGCCTGAATAAAAGACCTTGTCTTGGTAGTATAAATCCCCTGTGTCTGTACCGTTCTTACAAAATTCTTGAGGGCAAAACTTGTGTGGAAAGTTATTATAGAAAAGAAAGATGGCTGGTTACGCAACACCACCAGCTATTGCCAGCAATCTTGAAAATCAACCAGGCTTGCCAATGGGGGTAGCAGCTGTACTTCACAACACTTTCTGTAACTGAGAAATAGTGGAAATAGTAGGTAAAGAAGCAGCAAGATGACAAGGCGCAATAGCTAAGGCACAGCTTACTCATGAAGCCACCAGTACAAGGCAGGAGTCGAGACCACCATGCTTGCTCCTGATACTCAGCGGTTGCATGTTCACAACCAAATCATAGCAATTCCCAACGCCTCCTTTTTCCCTCTTTTTCATTCTCTCTTCTCATTCTAAGCACAAATAAAAGAGCAAAACCACAAGACAACTTGGGGTCCACATCTTGCCTTCCTCTTAGACCTTTAGTACTTTCTGAAAGCAAGAAAACAGAGATGGAAACCTCTCACTGGTAGATTTCACAGCTGCTGGCATCTGGAGCAAGGAAGAATAGCTGACATCGTTAAAGTCCGAGCAATGATTTGATCAGATGATGCAAATACCTCCCCCCATTATTTTGTTTCCCAATCATTTTTTGAGTTATGGTACATACATATAAAAGCATTTAGAACCTCAGATCTTGTATATATATCATACATAAGACATGTATACATGCCATATATATGTCATACATAAGCATACATTATATTTCCACATACGGAAGCAAGAAACAAGTAGGCAGACTGTAAAAGCCATGTTTTACCCATGGATGGGTACAGGCTCTATGAACTGATGGGATAATCAGTTTTATAAAGAAACATACCCAAGAAGATCATATCTTACACCAAGCCTATATAAGAGACTTCATAGAATTCAAAAACCAGTTGATTACGAGGTATGTGAATAAGCAGAGGCAAAGATTTGCAATTAAAAAGGCAGGAGAATGGTTAGAGATAGATAAGACAGATCTTAAACAAAGAGAAGATTTAATTTCCATCTATTGCCACATAATATTTGTTCATTACTTTAGGAAGCAGCAAATGTTGAACTGATTTGTATTATGAGTTGCTGATGCTACAAATTTATGGGTTTTTTTTCCTGTATTTGATCTGGGTTTTTTCCTCAGGTGCTAGTTATAAAACTTTTCAAGTTTTGATAAACACTCCTGAATGCACGGCTTACAAGGTACTATTAACATGCTAAGAACTTCTGGAAAGAGAGCATTAACAGAAACAAAGAAATAGGGTCAACCCATGGCTAAAAAGGCTATATGTTAAAAAAAAGTAAATAAATTGTTAGTTTAACACAGACATGGATACTCACTGCTGAGGGAATAAAGCGCCTACCTTATGCCATGTATTTGCCTTCCGCTGTTCGATGTTGTTGCAGCTGTACAGCCTCAATCCGTCATTACAGCAACTTTAACTCTGTAACACTGTGCTTTTTTCATGTTTTCTGAATTTATGAAAAAAGTACCCACATGCTTCTTTCCAAATGTCAGCATATAATTTATGTGTTTACCACTGTATTGCATACAAAATTTAAAAAAATATATGAATTGACAATAGGGAGTTAGAGATATTTCCCTTGCATCAAAACTGGACTGCTTGGGCAAGTCATTTTACTGTGTTTTCCCTTTCAATGCTTTGTCAAACTTGTTTCTCTGTTTTACAAACTGTTTGGTATCAAAGTCTTCCTCTTTTAATGTTATAAGGGACCAAGGACACTGGAGAAATGATCTCATCTAGAGATCATTTGTTATAATTCAAATGTAATTGTTAATAGCCAAAGTAATTAAAAAAAGTCATATCTTATTTTCTTAATCTACATTTTAGTGTACACTGGTATTTTACATGAAAAAACATGCCCTTGAAGAATAGTCAAAGCCCAACAGCATGCAAATTTTAAATTAATAGGTACTCGACATACTCAAATTTTTGTTCTGTTAAGAATTCAAGATTACTTTAAACACCTCTGTGTTACTTTAGTTACATCTTTCTATACTTCTTACATCCTACTGGCTATTGAAAGAGAAACAAGCTCTCTTGAGATGCAACGCAGAAATGAAAAACAGTGTTTATACAATAAAAAGTAAAGTTGTAGTTCTACACTGATCACCCCGAAATGTTGGTCCTTAGGTTTCCTCCTCTTTCACTTGAATTCTGGAGAAAGGGAAAATACAAGGCCCATGGAGAAAAAGCATCCCATCTCCTACCAGTCAAGAGGAAACAAAGTATACTGCTTGCTTAAGGACAGTGCATTCTGGACTTTCAAGAAAAAGAAAATCCCCTGTGGGTAGTGCAGGCATATTTTATAGTTTTCTGATGAACTAGTGATACACTGGTATAAAACATCAGCAAGAATCTCACCCACTGATGTACTCCTCTGACATGTTGCAGTTGTTGCATGAAGGTTGCCTACTGGTCCATCAGTGCTTATTTCTAATATTTTCTGTTATTTTGTTTGCAAAACAAAAAAAAAAAAAGAAAAAGAAAAAAGAAAAACAAACAGGAGTGCTAGATTGGAAAAGACAACATATTTTTAAAGGTAGTGTTTAACTTAGTGCTGCTTGCTGCTTAACTTTCTGCACTGTTTCCAGTAGGCACTGCTGAAATGGTCTGAGCACTTAGGCATGCGGTTGCCCCATCTGAGGTGATAGAGCTGCTTCAACATGATAAATTCTTTCAAAGGCAAGTATAAACAACCTTTGATTCATATACACTGAAACTTGTTATAAGTAACGAATGATTTAGATGGAACACATTTAGCACTGTCTCACAACGAACATTTATTACAAACATACCACAACAGCTGAAGCGGTGGCAGATAGCACACCATCAATCAGAGCAGACCACCAAAACAAATTGTGCCCCATAAACTACTTTAATATGTCATGGAGCTTCCAAATATACATCGCTGATCCATTTGTTACAAAGCCTAGGCTACTTTTTCACTGACAAGTCAATGACATTTGGTATTTTCATTTACGTGCAATATTACAATGAATCTAAGGATTCTATCCACCCAAAATTAGGTGCCTGGGAGCGCTGGCCTTTAGTGCTCCTCAGACTTACAGAGCTCGGCAAAAATGGATCTTGGTAATGATGCCTGTCTACAAAGACCCATTTGCCAATGTACTTTGTCTGTATACTTTAGCAGCATCTTGCTAACTATTTCAAGTACTCAAGCTGCAGTTCCCTCTATACCCATGCAAAATTTATGGCCCATACTGATAAGAGAAGGCAGCAGCACAGTAGCAGTTTTAAAGGGCATATGTTACATGCTGGAGAACAGATTTTTCAAGTCATTTTGAAGAAGTGATTGAGGAAGGTGCTTCTACTTTTTCTCTTTCAGTATCAGCAGAAATGCATATAGAATAGTTCTGCAACAGAACGGTAAAAAATTAACTCTTTATATATTTGTTCTAACAGCCTGCACAGGCACAGGCATTTCTTTTTTAAGGTCTGTACTAAAGCATCCAAAAAAAGTTTCTAGTCTGAGGGTTAATCAAACACAGTTCAAACCACCAAAAATAAACACCCCATCCTCCAATTCGATGCCCTTCAAGCAGTAAAAATGATACAAAAATCACAAACTGGGCTTAAGAAAAATGTTTGAAGCTGCAAATACAGTCAAGTTGAGAACATACGTGAATTTAAAACAGTCGTTAAGAAACCTGCATCGGAACAAAATTGGGCTGAGTGGGAGATTAAGAAATTTGAGTCGCATTTAGTAGACTTGCAAAAGTTCATCATACATTTCTTAGTGAAACATCTCTCCTTCTCCCTCAAGCAGGACCAGAAACTGCACAGTTCATGTAAATTTTAATGTGAACAGTTTTAAGGGATTTCCAACTGCATTCCATAAATTCAGGATGCTGGGATAATGAACTATATGATTTGATTTCTCCCCAGTATACACTAAATGCTCTTTTGCCACTCTGCAAACTGTACCAAAAAAGCACACCAACACGGAGTACATAAAAGCCAACACAACCGTAAGAGATGCGTGTCAACAGGTAGCTGTGCAGGAGGTAAGGCACCAGCACGGGCTGTGGTAGACTATGAGTCAACAAGCAAAGGTTTGCTAAGTCAGTACCAGTGCTTCTGTGTAACAAATACATATTACAAACAACTTTCAACTCAGATGTTTTCCTACGAATTCTCATTTTGCATTTTAAACACAATTCTTCACACATTTCTCACCAGCTGTTTCTCCTGAACAGTCGTGTAACTGCCTAAAATTTTAAGGAAGATTGGATTTTTATCAGACTTTTTCAGTCCTGCTTGAAACTCGGTGATACTCCGGACCCATTCAGTTTTAAATATCAAATGTTACCATTTAAGCACTATAATGTGTCATTGATCTGCATGTTAAGCGTCCACTGAAATCGATAGCCTGTTCAGTGTAAAAATCAATGGTAGGGTACAATCCTAAATAAGTATTCTACACACAAAACTCTGCAATACCACCTTGATTTCAGTCTTTTATATGTGGCTACTCAAGACAGAATATTTATTAATATAATACTAGTACAAAGAAGACAAGCAAACTGATAAAATTAATGGCAAGTGCAGTAGCATTGGGAGTGTGAATAGTGTAATTAATTAATCAAAACACTTCTAACACTTTTAGAGGATATTATAGGAATAAATAAAAAAGACAAGCCATTATGATTTTCCTAAGTGCGCGGTAATAGTTCCGTATATCCTAGATTTATGCCAAAGCCACCACAAAAGTAATAACTAGCTGACATCTATTATGATGACTGAATAATTCGGTATCATATTGAGACCCAAGAAAACACTCATCTGCAATATGACAAATCATCATGAAAATTTTGGGTTGTAAAGCTTGGAAGACCTATAGATGGACAAACAGACAAAGAATCTGTCTGTCCAGATTGCATTTCAAAGTCACTGCCAGCTGTGTGGACATTTGCTGAAAACATCCCCGGTGGGTAGCCCTAGCAATTCTGTTTAACGATAGGTTTCATGATCAACTCGGAGCTGCACTGCAAACCTCTCAGCAGACAGAGAGAGTACACACAGCCCTGGTTCAAAAGGAACATAATATGTCATGACTTAATAGTGTTTGATTTCTCCCTAGTGTTTTTTAAGGCTAGAAAGTTGACCTCCTTCCTCCCTTGGTGCTTGACTGTTGACATCTCAATGTTCTTCCGTGATTAACCAAACCTCATCCTCCACTTTATTCCTTAAATTAGGTTTTTCAAAGAGTGCTATTGTGCTTAGGAAAAAAGAAGCAAAAAAAAAAAAAAGGAGAAGAAAGAATTGGACAAGACAGCTACATAGAACATTTAGTGAGATGAGGGGCTAAAATCCCACACCAGGCTTGGCAGCTGTGATAATGATGTATAATTTAATTGAAGCTATACTGTGATCCTCAAAAGGACTCAGACCTTTTCCCATGTTTATGTATTATTCAGGCTAATGGCAACCCTGAAATAGAAAAAGCTTCTTATGTCTTAAAACTTTTATTGCAGTGAGTTCAAAATGCACAAAGCTGAGTGCTGGTCTGTGAGCTGTAATGCAAAGTGAAAGGATGCTGTTTTCAGCTCGGTTTAGCGTTGCTGTCTTGGCAAAAAGACAGACGTGATTGGATGCCTTAGAAACCAGGGATGCAATGGCACGTGTGAGAAATTTAAAGTTTTGAGTTATTTTTGGACTTAGAGTGTCTTGGCTCTGCCTGGCCATTATTTGTTTTCACTTTTTTCAATACAAGTTCATAGAAAAAATATAAATCTCATTAGACAAGACAAAAATCTATAGCAATCGATACAAATGGCATCTCCTTTGCATTTTGAGCAAGTTAACTGACAGTTCTTGCTGCACCTTTAATTCTGTTATAAAAGCCTGTATCTATAGGGTTTTTGAAAACTAACAGGATAATTTACTAAAGGCTAACAAGCTGCTTATTAGCAGTTGTGTGGATTGGTGCGAATTCATTCTGCAGACCAAGCAGCAAAAAGGACTAATCTTCAAGTTGGTCTTCAGTCTACACACAATGTATGTGTGCAGGGGAATAGAGGAATAAATCAGGAATGTTCACAGGAAGGCTTTTGCATCCAGTCATTGTTTATACATAATGCAAAACTGGAATCCAACATAACATCATACCTGTGCACATGCCCACATTAAAAATAATGTAAAGATAATAAAATAACGTAACCCCAAATCACAACGTCTGTGGAAGATGGTGGTCACAGAATGTCAGTAAAGGATTCTTCAAATTATTTTTTTTTTCTAAACGCAATGCAACATTTCACACTGTGGTGACTGTCTACAGCTTTTCATGTGATCGATGAATCATACAGATCATCTTGTGATTTTTCCCAATACGCAAAGACAATATGAAATCTATCAGTCACTGCTGTATTTCTGCTGAAGAGATTATGAACAGATATATTTAGAGCTAGCAACTGCCCTTGCCATGAATCAAAACTATGTACTGATTTAGGGCCTCAAACTACATTATCTGTAAAATGAAATTACCATGTTCATTGTTTGGAAAAGGAATTGAAAAGACCAATACAGATCAAGTAAATTTGCATGCATAATACATTATATTATCCTGTGTTCTCAACACATCTCACTTTCTCTCCATGAGCTGTACTTTTTTAGAGCACAAGCAAGCTTTTGTAACATAGCTTTTGTTTAATATAGACTTTAAGCAAGTTTATGAAGTGGCTATAAACACCAGAGAATACATAACAGACAATGTATCTTTTGTAATTTGAAGGGTACAAAAACTCTTACCAATTATTGTGTTCTTTTCAGATTAAAGAGCAATAATATACCATCAAAGGGCACCAAAAAGGACATTAGTCAAGATACTGAGGCATATCTTCCAAAGAATATAAATTAAGCAAAGAATGTTACCAGGAACATTTCTTAATAGTAATATTTGTCTATTTAAATACAGTAAAAAAGCTGTTAAAGCTGACTGAAATAAATTAAGAACTCTCTTATAAATAACCTCTGAGATAACCATTTGTAAAAGGTCTTTTAAAAATGAGAAGACAATTGACAAGCAGAAGAAACTGTGCACTGAAAATGAAGACCAAAGAAGGATAAGATGAGAGACAGGATAACGAACAAGCAGATATAAATATGCCGGTCACTGATGACCAGGAGCTTTAATGCAGAACAGGCTCTTAAGACAGCTCAAGGAGCAAAATTCCATTAATCTGAATTTTGAAATATAACCTATGGAGGCTGCTGTAGAAAGAGTAAAACAAGGCCATGTTAAACAGAGAATATCTCCTCCTCAATGTGCATTAACAAATTAATTTAAAAAAAAATAGAAGAAGAGACAATGTATGTTCCTCCTAAAACACAAAGAGGTTGAAATTAAAGTTCTATGTAAATATTATCCAAGCATTTTTTCACAGAGTACAATAACATATGTCTTTGTGGTGATATACTGTGGAGTATCTGTCTTCACACAGTGTGCCAGGAGGCTTCACCAGCAACTTTTGAGAAGTTACCTTCATAAGTCTACTGCAACTCCATTCTTCAACTGCCACAACCCTCTTCTTTAAAACATATTTTTCCTTTAAAACACACAATTCAACAGCATGAAGGAATTAATTAAGTTAGGTTGATTTCTTTATTTCTCCTCCTGTTTCCCTCCTGCTGCTCTTCAACACTCAAAAGTTGAAGAAATTTACAACTTAAAAAAAAATAAAAATCTGCAAAGCACAGTCATTCTTCATTATTCTCCACAGTGACTACCAACAGCAAGAACATTACTCAAATTTCAAGACTGTCACTTTTTAAAAATAGAAACCAAAGAGTCTGGCAGTGGAGAAAATAAAAATTAAAAATGAGAAAACTGACTGTTGTCCAGATTTTTAATGAATTCTTTACCCTTCACAGTGCTCTGTAACCTTAAATTATTTTAAATGTGAGTTCATACTTTTTTATATTAAACATGTATTACAAATCTAAGTTTTACGATATC
The DNA here is from genome assembly GCA_002844005.1 of Limosa lapponica baueri. Taxonomy (NCBI): domain Eukaryota; kingdom Metazoa; phylum Chordata; class Aves; order Charadriiformes; family Scolopacidae; genus Limosa; species Limosa lapponica. The sequence goes on along the minus strand of KZ505961.1, from coordinate 70,083 downwards.
TTTGAAATGAGTTCACATGTAAATTGAGAACTACTGAATTAAGTGATTCTTGACATCAGAGCAGATAATAATGCATTAAAACATGTTCCCTCCTAGTGTATGAACCCATATCAAGCCCATGGATAATCAAACGGACAGCTAATAATAGCTCTGACCCATCACAGAACGATGGATAACAAATAAGGACTGCAGACAAATTCTTAAGGTTTATCAGAATCACTAGCAGTATGAAACCATCTTAACTATTTGGAAATACTCTACAGCTGTAGAAACTGCATCAGTGTCATAATTTTTTCTCCATTTTCATCAGTGTCAGGACTTTTCCATGCTCTCATCTTCAGATCAGTCTTTCCCTAGCTGCCTAGACCTGTTATTAAAAAAGAACTACACGGTGAGAACTGCCATGATTGATTATAAAATAGATATTGCAGCTAAGACTCAAAAGTAGATTCTCCTGTCATTTAAAGTGGCATAATTCCATAAATTTCAGTAGAATTACTCCTGCCTATAAAAAGTATATGAAAGATGCTGAGTACATTCCAGTTACTACTGTCAGGCACACCCCAACATATAGCACAACGCAGCAGTTCTTCTCAAGCAAGTATAAGAAATAAGACACAATCTTATATTTGCAAAAGGCACGTAGCCAGGGGCATTTCCCAAAGGCTATATTCTGTATAGCATACTCATTTTTAAACCAGAAGCAGCAGATTTGGTATCCCAACTGCTTTCCAGAAAGAATGCTGAATGTAATGAGTGAAGAACGGGCTCTCCCTGCATCTTTTCAGGATATAAAAGAAATTCAGAGCAGTATTTGTGGTTTCTCAGTGTAAGCGTTAGTTACACTAAGTATGACAATGGAATACAAATTTCCAACCTGTCAGTAAGTTTTAAAAATATAATTGAAGAATGCTTTTTGAAATAATCAGCTTGAAACTTGTTTATTGTCTTTATTTGGATGTTCCTGGCATGGGCTTTCTCTCATCTATTCCTGCAATACCTTTCTTTAATAGTTTTAAGGACCCTTTTCCTTTAAGGGAGAAGAAATTGAGTAACACGCTTAAATTGCATGAAAGCTGTCTCTCAAATTTTCCATAATTGAACAGACTAAATTCCTTCAAACTCTCTCAAAATATTTTCTCTAGTTTTCAGAATAATTTTGTGGCTGCTTCTCATTTTCTCTAGTTTTCCATATCAAATATTACACACACTTCCATTTCTTCTCTCAATAAGACAGAATGCAGGGAGTAAACCATTTGTTCCTTTACTCCTATTTACAGAGCTAAGTATCCCTTTTGTCTGTTTGTCCACTGTTGGTACAATGGACCTATAGCTAGGTTAAATTACTGAGCCAGAGGCAGCAATCTCAGGCAGTGTGGTAAACCTGTGATTTTCTCTCTCTAAACTTTCGAAAACGAGCACATACGCTTTTAAAGTTAATCGTTAACTAAAGTGTCATGTGGTGTTAATGTGAACGCTGTCTTCTGTCCTTATCCAGCATCCTCCATGGGAAAGGCAGTGAAGAATACCAGTTTGCTGCTCGTTTGCACCACTACAGCCATGCCTGTGCTTGGAACCGCGGCAGGAACTGTACTGGTGAAGTCTCATCACAAATTACACGAGAACTGAAACTACACGCGTGCCCACGCCTGAAGGGAAACGGGGAGGCTGTGAAGACAGTTGATATTTAGAGGACATCGGAGCCTGAAGGAAAGAGGAGCTATACGCTCAGTCATATCAAAACCGTGATTTTTGTGAAGGCTGAGAATTCTTATCTCTGGCAGCTGCTGCTGAGTGATCAGCGTCTCTGGAAACAAAACTGAATTTTGCCCCTCTTATCTTTTCCATTACTTCATTTAAGTTTTCTTATGCAAGGAAACACAGTAATGAAAAATACCAGTTTTGAGGAAAAACCCTGGAAAAGAGAAGAACTTTCTGATGTTTCTGAATTAGTGCAGCCCACTTCTCTGTGCAATACATATATGCAACCATGAATTTGTTTCGCTATTCAGCTAGCATAAGATGATGAAGTTTCAAAACTAGTAGGATGAAATCAGTGCTAGTATGACACAATTTAGCCAAGAACAAGATTTTAGGATTCAGATATAAATGACTGAAGAAGTAATTTCTATTGGAGGTGCTGTCATTATTGAGCAGCAGCTCTAAAATATCAAAAGCTTTCCTTTGTTGGCAATTCAAGTATCATTTAACAAAACTAAATCATCTGTAAAAACATTACTTATTGTGCCCCCCACTCTCAATTTTGAATGTACTAACCAAAGAAGTTTTCATGGAGGTATTTAGTAATGGCTCTTGAAAGAAGTAATGTACTCTAAGTACTCTTTAGATCACGCTTTGAAGTCAAAAATCAATAGTGTTTAACTGATGAATGTTATTGTCTTTCAAAATTGCTAGAAAGGGAAAGCCAAAACAACTTTTTCTCAGACACTCGGCTATGTGTTTAAGCCTGTTCATCGTTTTGAAAGAGCACATCTGATCTGTGCTCTTTCAAGACCTAACAGTCAATTTACACCAGTTCATTTTATTTGTGGACCAAAGTAAGAGGGTTTACTTGTGCTTGCTAGTTTTCTAATGTCAATGATACTTTATGACAGTTCCAAAATCTTTTTTAAAAAAAAAAAAAAAAAAAAAAAGCAAATAACCAAAGAAGAGGGATGTGCATGCATGAGGGTGGGGTAGGTGAAGAATATTTAAATATTCCTTCTGTTTTATAACTATTTGATCAACATACTTTTTAATATGATAGCAAATACTTCAAGCAAGGCTCCAAGTACAGGATGTGGACATAGGATTCAAAAAAAGGCACCACCTTATTAAATTTTTTTTCTTTTTTTTTTTTTTTCTTTTTCTTCTGGATAATCCAGAGCTACAGGCTGAAGTTATGTATCAGGGTGAACTACCCTAAATCGAGCCATGATCACAATCTCTTCTCTTCCCTTGTGCCCGTAGTCCTCCTGCATACTAGTTTCCCCCCGGACCTGAGAGTGAGCAAATGACGGGATCCCATCAGCAAGATGTATGCTGTCCTCCCTTTTATATGGCTAATTGCTAGCTGGATCAGCTCCCTAAGTAGCATGCCAGCAGATGTGCACAAGCACGAGCACTGATGGAGAAGGTGGAGGGAGACCCTGCAGCCAGGACTGGTGGAGGCTGAAGTAGACTGTGGAAACCTGTCTCAGGCTGACTTCATCTGCCAAAGGATGGCAGCCCCTTCTCAATGATGATTGGAAACAGTAACATTTATTCATTACTGTTTGGTTTTGTGCCAACACTGGTCTGTTCTTAAGTATGTGTTACATCTTCCCCACATTTGCTGCTGCGTGACTGGAATAACCCCATCATTTCCCCTCCCTTACAGCTAGGAAGAAAATTCTCACAAACTTGGTTTTCCATTGCCCTCGTCTTTGCTGTCTCCGTTTGTATGAGTTTGAATACAGGTTACCAGACTGCTATATGGTATTTCAAATGTCTTTAAAGAGATAAAAAATAGACAAGCAAAGTCTATATACAGCAACAAAATATGTACGGGAAGCTTCACACATCAGCAGAGTCCTTTTGAATTCAGATTTCACTCTGAAGAAGGTGATGTAAAAGAAGGCGCAAAAATTTGCTTGTTATCTTGGGATAGGGACTAAATCTAGACCTTAAAGAAAACAGAAGACTGAATAAAACCCAGTTAATTTCACAGTCACTCAATATCCCAAATAAATACTGTTTTCCCTTTTAAGTATGTTCAAAGTAAAACTATTAGAACTTCTTCAGTACATCGTCACACACAGTGTGTAGTCATGCACTTTATATACTTGCAAACTCAAACTGCAGATCCACACTTACAGTACTCAGTTTCTAAAATTGATTTTTAGATCCTTATCTATGCACAAGCCACTTCCTCAAATATATTGAGCTTCCTCTGAAGTTACAAAAAATTTTGACTTTTTACTACTTAAGATCAAGTTGCTTTTATGAAATGTAGGGAAATAATTTTAGGACCCTGAGTTTGAAAATTTTGGTCAGCATTTCATAAGCTTTTCCAATGTACAACTACATAGCAGCATATCTAATGTCTCATGATTTAAGAAATCCTGTTAATCATACAACATCATAATGTATTCAAAAAGAATTCATGCAGTTTATCCTTGAAATTCCATAAAATAAATTACTTAAATTAGATAAATGGCAAACTAAAATGTTCCCCCAAAATCACATTAACTACACAGTGAATCATACCAGCACAACTGACTGTGATTTCCAAGTGTAGCAACTCAACCACCACACCAAAAGCTGTACCTCATCACATCCGACCAGCCCCCTCATGCCTCACAATAACTCACACTGAAGCCCATGCTACCTGGATCCATGTAAAAGCCTCCTCTCTGCTTTCCCTTCTTCAAAGGTCCCAGCCTCCATCCCTCTATCCTCACCACCCTGCAGCCATGAGGCAAATGAAAACAAGTTCCTCCTGGCGAAAAATATAGTTTTGTGGGTTTCCCCATGGGAGAAGTGAATAGTATTGTTGAGTGGCTGCCAAGAAGACATCTAAATGATTATAACAATTTACAGTGCTCTTGGTGTGTGGGACTTTGTGACTGCGCAGAGACTCTTCATTACAAATGCAGAAAATCTCAAGGCCCTATTTTCACCAAACTCTGAGTATGCACCACAAAGCTGTTCTGCATGCAAATGTCCACGTACCTGAGATGTCTGGGTAGCCAGAGCTACCAGGCACCTCGCAGCAGTCCAGTAACATACCTCCAACTCTGATACTCAGCTATTACTCTAATAATCTAATATTTAACCTCCAAATTTAGAAGTTCTGAGGGGTGGCTGCTTTCTTTATGGAAGGAAGTTCATAGAAATTTTATCTTCTGAACTAAACTTTGAATTATGCTTTTAAAAACATTTACACTAGTGTTGATAAATTACATGCATCCTAAATAATACATGTGCTGATCAATCTCATGCACACAGCTTTGTATCACCTAGCCAGTGACACTTAGGATTTCTCATGCTGGTACCTTTTGCTGTAAAAATAAAAATACCATAGAGCTGAAATTGGAACTGAAATATAAGGCTGCATCACTTGCATAATAAACTTTGATTTAGTCATTAAAGAGATTATTGCTTCACTTCCAGTAGACAGAAAGGACGGCCACCACCCTCATCTAGTTCTGTGAGGTCTTGCAGTGTGGTTGCATTTTATTTTTATTTCTCCAATTTGATCATAAGTAAATCAAATCACACTTTAAGTTCTGAAAATGGAAATTCTTCTGGTGAAGCACAAGGGAGACATGAGCAAACAACTTTTGGGGAAAAGGTATACTTAGTTTGCATTTCCCAACCCCATGTCTGTTACCTTCCTTCTGAAGCCTTTTCATCTCTGACTCCTCTCCCCAACCCTAGAGGCTTTTCTTCCCTCGGGAGATGCTGCTGGCACTGGCAGTGTATTGCTTTTATAGAGGGACACCCCACGGCATGCACAGAGTCCCTATGTGTTCCCTCACTGAGGTTCACCTCACCCCTGAGGACCATCCTGCAGCAGCTCAGCCTGCAGCTTTTCGGATGGGGTGGGTGCTGGACTGTCAGACGGACCAGGTCCTGTTACAGTGGCCCCATGTAATGGGTCTGGCTCTTCAAAGGTGCCTGATGGCCTGAGAGGGCAGAGCTATCCCCCAGTCCAAATGCATGAGCTCTTTCCAAGATGAGCGAAAGGTTAATGTCCACCAAGAATGGCGATTGTCCTAATGGTCTCCGCTCTTCTCCTATGAACTGTTTCTGTTACAGAGTCTTCACTCGGAGTTGTAAAATACACTGATGTCTACCAGAAGACAAGCATCATGCATGATTTTCTTCTCCCCATGCGTTTTGCTGTTTGCCAGCTGAGGTAAGACCAAGCCACTGTACATGGTAGTTTCTGCGTATGGGCGCTGCCTTGCCCTTGCCAGCTCCTCAACAAGGCTGAGGTCTCAGTAGCAACGGGCCCTTTGGCAACACCCTGGACAACTGCGTTCCCTGGTCCCAATCACATTGGTCTGTGGTGCTTATGCAGTGTGACACTCCACACACAGTGCCCCAGTTTTCCTTGGTTAGGAATTACTATTACTATGCTATTAGTATGAGTGAACTGTTAGGAAGGTTCCCAAGCACGACACAAATAGGCAGCTTACTTCCCAGTCTCCAAATACTCCCAGATACCACTGGACAGACACAAAGCACATCCACGTGCATATGGATGGATACACTGAAAACTTAATATTTTCCCCCCAACATAATATATGACAGAGTGAAAACACTGTGGAAACAAATTCAGGAAGGAACAGGCATTAGCAACACTTGAAATCTGCTTTCAGATTTAAGGTAAACTGAAAAGAGTACTTAATCTTCTTTTCCCAGTTTTTTGTTCTCCGTATTATAAATCCTTCTTAAAAACTTGAACCATGGTGTGTTATTTTGGCTCAAAAGGAAAAAGAAAATCCAGATGATTTGTGCTTTCAGGTCCTGTTTTTAGACTCCAGTTTATCTTGATTATTAGTTTATAAATCCCAGTTTAAGGCACATTTAGAGACTGCATTCCAATGAATTATTCGGAAAGGTTTCTGGAGTGCAGACTTAAAAACAGCTAGAAAAGAAAATGATACCTTTACGTTTCTCCAGGCCCATCTATGGGACCCATTTCAGTCCTGACATCTGACCTTGCAACTAAATCAGGAGGTGATTTCTACCCATAATTCCACTCATTTTAGTTTTATGTGTGTAGTCATTTTTTTTAGATCAAATTTCAAGGAGAAAAATAGAGGTGAATAGAGTTGTTTTTCTCATAAATAATACAGAGAACTACACAGCAAGACCACAGAAAATGTCTTCTCAGAGCTTGTAACTTCAGCGATGAAGTTTTTTTTATTTATACCAGAAGAATTTCCAGATCATTAGCCTGCACTTGAACTGATCACGATCAGGGCCTACAAAGACACAGAAAACCAGCACTTTCCAAAGATGCCTATACATCGCAGCACTCTTGAAACAAAATGTGGTACAGAAAAACTTTAGAGGATGGTCTAAATCACCTATTGCTGTCCACCATGGAAATTGACTTCAGTATAGCTATACTATGATTCGTACAATGCATTTCCAGATGCATGCATTCAGCATCACCTTTCCCCTCTGAACAGTACAGCTGGAAGCCGGTGTGCAGGTGTCTGGCTCTCTTGATCCTCTTTAAAAAAAACGTAAAAATAAAATCTCTGTTTCCATGTTGGGATAGACTTTCCAGTGTGCTCCAGTGGAGAAGTTTGCATGCTGAAATTTCACCGAGACACCACGAATTCCACGTGCAGACTGACAAAAAGAACTCACATTATTGATATATAAGCAAAAGCTGATCCTTAATGTTTGATGAAAAGGGAGGTGTATATAATACGATTTGGAGGTCAAAAAGGCTCAGACTACCTGACACTACAACACATCCATTCTGACAGACCCTGAACTTGAAACTTTCACTGGAAAGCATGTATCATCTTCAAGTCATTCAACTCTCACAATAATATCTATGTATGAAAAAATTACTGTACAGCAGGTATGCCTAGCTTTTGGCTGATTCAAGAGCTGTGAGTAAACAAGGTAAATTTCTTCCTGGTCTCCTTGAAACAGGTACCTTCCTTATGTTTTCTTTCAGCTGCAAAGAACAATTCTAAAAGCAAAACCCCACAATAAGGTATTATTTTCTGCAGTCAGATTCAGGGATTATTTTCTACCCAGGATAAAAATTCTTCAGTAGAGCTCTTTGCCTCTGTCAGAGAGTAGGTAAAAATTAAAGCAATACACCTCTCATTTACCAGATTTAATTGAAAATGGGAGAAAGGGAAAAAAGTTAACAGCATTTTTTAAATCCCAGGAACTTGACACTGACATATATTCCTAACTCACATGCCTCTGAGAAGAGGTCGTGCTGCCCAGAGTAAATAACAGCTTTTAATTTGCAACAAGGATACCCAGCAGCAGCACACTGAGATACATGTGATAATGTGATTTACAGGACCAGGAAATAATTTTCAGATATACTGTGCTGCATTAACAATCCAGGTTAAGTGTGTGCTGCAACTTTTCCCTTGAAGGTACAGTAGGTGGAAGATTTGTGATATCTTTAAATGCAACAAAAGGAAATATAGAGGGGGAGGGAGGAGTCTCCTGCTGAGACGTTGTGATAAATTATTAAAACTTCTTTTTAATGTTGATGCTACTCTTTAACCTCAGATCACAATACTGACAGCAGAGGAAAACTGAAAGTGCTATTAAAGCTGTGATAAACACACCATGCTGTGGCAACACTTGTAAAGAAAAAAAAAAAAGAAAAAAAGAAAAAAAAAGAAAAAAAATCATAGGGTGCCTCCAATCAGTTAACATCAAGAATCAAGAAACAACCAGGGAGAAAATATCAAGCTATCTACAATCCACAGTCCCTCAGTCAAAATATTTATGAGATATCATTTATGCTCACTGAGCTATTTGATTATGAGACCTCTATAACCCATGTTTTCCATAAACAAATGTCATGCAAGGAAGCAAAACAAAGTGAACTTTATGAAAAGGCACATTTAGTGAACTGTTCACAGCACATATAGGGTAAATCTTCTCAGCAGTTTTTAACAGAAGAGGAAAATGGATTGCTGCCTTCAAAAATCATAAGTGTTTTCTCAGCACAGCATTTTTTTCGATAAACTTAATGCAATTTATCTTTATTAACACATCAACACTGACATAGCCAGTCAGCCAATTAGTGCTGCTGGCAGTGCATTTCACAACATTCATGTACTCTGAAAAAATGTCTGTCTAGTCATTTTTACCACATGCACTAACAATTCTGCACTCAAAATAAGCTGCTTTCTTTCTTTCTCTTTTCCTCTTCTTTTCCAACACTATAACCCTTTATGATGGGAGTAACATCTCTTGCAATAAAACCACAAGCATCTGTCCCAGAGTCTCCCTAATAAAGAGAACAATCTGAATTCTCACAGTCCAAAAAAACCACTGTTTTCTAAATTGTATAAATTTATTTGAATAAAGGCCTTAAATGTTATTCTGCTAATGATACAATGCAAAATAAAATTCCTGCAAAGAATATACGCCTTACAGACTCAGTCAAGCAAACTATCAAGAAAACAAATTAAACTCCATGCTCTCTTTTCAGCATCCTATTGCAAGCCCACATGGCAACCTGAAATCTGAGTCATTCAAAACAGCATAGGTATTCTCCCTAGATCACCTTTAATACAGCTTTTTAGAATCATACCCAAACATCCATTACAAAACTTTTTCTTTCCACTTACCCCCCTTCCAGTGTTTGCCTTTGGTCCTGCTAAGCTTGCTCAGGGTTGGTCCGGAAAAGAGCAACATTAAAATGAAAAGAAGTTCAAGCATAGTGATTTTCCCCCGTTTCACTGATGATAACATTTCCACAAGTTACTTAAAAAAAAAAAAAAAAAAGATCTTACATCTTCTCTCCCACTTTCTGTTTGCTTAAGGAGGAGTGATTAATCATCAAAAAATCAGAGCAAGGAGTAGCTTTGCTCTCCTTAGATGTTGAAGTAATATCTCAATGATGTAGCCCTGAGGAAAGCCACATTTCTCACTGATCCAGTTTCTCCCACACAACATGCAGCCAGCACCGCTGCTACTACAGTAGCTATAAAATAATTTCTGCTCCTCACTTTGGTTTCTGTGGGAATATATTCCTCAGCTTGCAGCGTGAGCTTGATTGAAAATGATAAAAACAGTAATGCTTGTGTCCAGCAGAAAAGAGAAAAGATGTCAGGATTGTGAAAAAAGATGAGAAGCAGTTGTACTGACAGCTTTAAGCCTCACTGTCTGATCCTAATAGCCGTGCAACCAACCAAATTGCTCTTTTAAGAGTAATAAGGCTTCAGTGAAAGCTGGTGTCACTGCCACTTGGGTAGGTAGTGCAGGGCTTGAAAATCACCAAGGAACCTGCTACAGATAACGACTGCCACGGTCCCAGCTCCGAACGCAGAGGGCTGAGCAGAATACAGTATGCACAGGGAGCATTTAATCTCTATTGTGTGGAGGAGATTTCCTGCTTTACAGTGTGCAACTGCTCAGGACTTTTGACTGCATTTTATGAAGGCTTTATTTCATACTTTAAACTAAAATGCCAGCTTCAACACACTAATTGTTTATAGCATTTCTGAAGTAATTATTATATGGGAAAAAATCCTCCATGCTTTTGCCTTTTTTATTTTTTTAAAGTAGCAAACAGGAAGAACAAATCCTTAGCAGTAACAGTAATCTTTTCACTGCACAGAGCAGCTATGCATTTTATGTTTTCACACAGTCTATCCTTAGGATCTCTTAAATCTAGGGGGCGGGGGCAGGGGCGGAGAGAGACGAAAAGAGAAAGGGGACTTTTGGAAGTACGGATGTTTTCAAAATAATAGATTGCCGACACAATTTTTTATTTAATAGTTGTTACTGCCACTGAAATAACATCTATGTCTCCAGATGTCCATATTAAAGAATCCTGAAGCTGGATCAGTAAACACAAGACTTTCTGCTCAAAATTTTGGGTTTTCACAAAGGGGGCTCAGAGAAAAGTCACAACATTCAGTCTGCTCAAACAGTCTTGAGATGCCCAGTGCTTACTTAACTATGCCCAGTAGCTTACGTTCATCTATAGTTTGGCATTTAGTTGTTTCCATATAAGCATTCAGTACGCAAATCAATGAGCCACAAGCCTTCTGCTGTAGATTTATATAAATAAAAACATCAATGTCCTTAGAATGACAAAGCAGTGATGGTCACATACTCCCTGAAGTTATCGCGTTTTCAACCAGGGACATGATGCCCTTTCCAGTACAACATTAAGATGATATTAATAAATCTGAAGCTTTGCTTATTCATCTGAATAAAGAATGATATTTTGACTGGTGGAGACAATCATGAACATCTAATGTATGTGCAGGGAATTTCTTAAACAAACTGCATGTAACATCACAAACAAGGAAATATTGGGACTTCACCAGCACCACATCAACTATGAAAGATATTTTATTTTCCTTTTAAGTTCTAAAATATATTTATGGGCTGGTGGGAAGATGTAACATTTGCATTTAGAAGGAAAACAAATGCATGCTGATGTACAGTAGTTTTTCTTCCCTCTGTGCATTAATTTTTAAAAGTTATAAGACAACCTACCAGATGCTGGGTCTGATATATCAAGGCTGATGTTTATGGCTCTTAGCTGCCAAAAATTAGGTCAGTATCTATCATGCAGAGTCACTAAGCAGCAGCTTCTTATGTTAAATTTCTCCATCAAGCCATCCTTAATCACCAGTCTCATAGCTAACAATTAAAACACCATTTCTTCAATTTCTCTCCCAAATGTTACTCAAATGAGGCAGGCACTTGTGTTCATTTTGATTGCCTCTGTAACACTCCTCTGAAACTAGCACCACACTGCCTTGTTGAAGCATCAAAAAACCTGTGAGTTCACATTGCTAGATTTCAAACTTTTTATGTCCAGATAACAAGATGACCTTAAACTAAAACAACTACCATCAACACAACCCTTACGTGCTGCCATGCAAATTCACTAACTTAAGAGTTTTGAATCAGAAAAGCAATCACCTCCAATATCCAAAACACATCACAAATCCTAATGGCATCATACTCTTGGCCATTTCTGCAGCCTTATGTCACTTCTGCCTCCCGCGTGTTTCCTTTAGTCTCTATCTTGCTTTCAAATTCTATAATCCTCTGAAAGCTTACCATCCTGTTTCTACCCCTACCCATGTGGAAGCCAGCTGCTGCAGGAAAACCTGTTTCCAATGGTGGCAGGCATCCTTAAACCTTTTTGGTTCCTACACTGGAGAAGAATTATACTTCTTCAGCCTGGACACCTTGTATTTTCGGCATTAACAAAAGCAGAGGCTATTGGAAGGTATTATGAGTTTCTGTCAGCTTTCTGCCAGCTCTGACATGTGCCTCCAGCAGCCTTGGCAGGATCAGGTACCACTTGAGCAGCAACTCAAGTGATTGTGGCAGGACGAGGGGAGGACCACCCAATATGAGAGCAAAAGGGAAACCATCATGGCTGCTGGTCATGGACATGTTTGGTTCAGTTTAACATCTGAAGAGCCCAGACTTCCCCTCTGCTGATAATTTTCTGGGTTATTTTGCAAAAGGTAAGTTGTTAGATCTACTTTGTATATATTAAGAGTGAGCGGGCAGACCTTCAGGGAAACACAGAAAAAGTGTTGTCACTTCTTATGAAATTTAGTGGTGTTTTTAATGTCCTCATTTCTAGGTTCATAAGAATTTCAATTTTCCAGAGCTGAAATGCCTCCAGAGAAAAGACAGAGTTTCAAGAAAGATTATACAAACGTTATAGGTTGAAACATCAGAAAGACAAATAAAAGAAACCCAACATTTATTTTTCCTTCAAGTATCGTGATTTTTAAGTCAACATCATGTTTTAGAGATGTAAAAGAACTGATTTGTAATTCGATTTCATGCTTTGAATGTGCAATACTGGAAACAGGGAGAAAAGTAAAGAGTCTCTTCTATCTTTAAGTCTGTTACTATTACAAGAACAACTCCTATGAGAGCTACAAGAGGCAAACTGATCCTATTACAGCTAAATGTCCCTGACATCCAACCAGTCCTTACCAGACCCTCCAAGGTCCTTCCTGACAGCTCACACCAGTCATGAGTACGAAAGCATTTAATATTTTCTAAGCACTGAACTCATATATTAAGACAGACCGAATGCCTATCTTCACTAGCATCACATGTTCAGTAGTGGTCAACCTTAGATGTTTATTGGAAAACTTTAAGAATGATAAGAAAGCATTAGTTGAGCTTACCATTTGCCCAGCCTGCCAGCCTCTGCTTGTGAAAGGTTTTGAGACTTTTTAACCAGAGACTCTTATCGCAGCTATCAAAGTTGATTAGAGAGTGATGGAACTATGCTTCTTGACTTTTTGTAGTTCCTTTTTTGATTAATTTATTCTTTTCTCCACCCCCCTAGTCCCTGGCAAAGTGTTCCACAGATTTTATTACTTGCAGCCTGAAAAACGTACTTCTTCTTGTTTCTTTGAAAAGTATACGTGATAATTTTATTTGAGATAATGTTGGTTTTCCATCATTGAAAAAAAATTCCTGTTCAATTTCATATCATGGCTTTCCAACATATCTTCCATTCATACAAGTTATTCCAGTAAGAAAAGTCCTATCCTAGTCTTTTTTCAGACTGAAGACATGCCATACTCCCAAATGTCCTTGTTGCCTTCATCTTAATTATATCCAGTTCTAATGTAGTGTTTATGAGATGAAGTCAAAAGAAAAGCCGGCAGTATTTAAGATGAATTATCAGTTGCATATCCTCTCCCTCATTCTGCTCATGAAGCCAAAGGGCAGCAGCTACCATTAAGCTGGAGTTATGTTTATAAATGCCTACAATGTTAATGGACATAGAGGTTCTTTTTAATTAACAGAATTTTAAGATGTTTACTCAGTGGAAGCATACATCAACAGCCTAAATAAGAAACCTAAATAACAGTGAGATACTCAGAAAAAAATATGTCCAAGTTAGTTTAATCTGCCATTGTCGTATCCAGTTATTTGGCTACCCTTCCTTTCCATATTTTCCTTCTTTTTACTAATCACTATCTGGTACAAAGGACTACTGGTTTAAGTACTTGGTTAGAACCCCCAAGCTTGAATAAATAGCAACAGCAACTTCATGGAAGCTTAAATATCAGAGCCCCTGAGCAACATGCTCTTTTAAGGGCGATATCTTGGAGCAAACTGCTGGTCACAGACTACAGGAGGGATAGACAGAGGTCTCAACCGCTTACTTGCTGACATACTCTCTGGCTCTTTTTATTTGCCATCCAGATCCCATTTTGCTATGGTGAAGGTTACAGACTTTCAAAAGATCCTTCAGTAATTGAAAGAAGTAACACTTGGATCAAATCCAGCATTCAGTAGCACAGGCATTTTTTCATGATTGTATTTCCTGGCACTTCTTAATTGTAGCTCTGTCTTAACATTTGGAGAAGCTCAGGAAGAATTGCAGCCTTCGCTCTTCCCATTTCAGAACATTGGACAACCAAATGAAAAAATTAAAGAGAATAAAGATTGCAGAAAAAGATAGCAATTATTGTTTAGAGAGTCATGACTAAGATGAGAAGGAATGGAAACAGAAGCTGAAATGCCCACCTCCTGCCCCAAGAAGTTAAAAATATTTTATCCTAACTCTCTCCTTTTCTGTTCTCCCAAAGATGCCATACAGCCAGCATTTGACAGCATGAAAATGCCCATGACTAAATGAACTGAGCAAAAGGAATATAATCAACAGGAAACATTACAAGATGGAAATATTGCACCCTGCAATGTAGGCATGAAGAATATTTTTCTACTGCCTACCTCACCATATACAGAGGCCTAAGTTGCCGTAAGCAATAATTAATTCAGTTCTTTTTAGGCATGAAAATTGTTTTGATTTTAAATACTTTCAGCTTAGGGCATTCTAAATATCTGTGGAAACCTCCTGGGGATTTCTGTTAGCCACAGACACCAATGGGAACAAAATTTTTTGATACTTGTAATACAATACATTGCCAAATAAATACATAGCCTTCTTAAATCAAGAATCTATTTGAAATTCCTTCCAGTTCATGTAATTTCGAAGGAATAAGAAACCAGTGCATGCCCAGTGTGGGTACACTTCCATTGCAGGTATTCTGAAAAGCCATTTATATTTCCTTTTCACAAATACAACCAAAGAAGATGAAGTTCTGACAATCATTGCATGCCAGTCCCAAGTACTGTGTTCATTTTGGCTTCCACTGGTAATAGAGACCCACAAAAGGGCACCTCGTTTCATCATACCTAATTAGTAGCTCTGTTTTCTGTATAAGACAACGTGAAAGCTTGATGTACCAGTACATCTTGATTGTACCAGCAATGTACCAGTTTTAACTCAGTAGAAGAAAGTTTGTAGGCAACCATGAACTGCTTAAATATTTGGTAAACAATGTGAGAAAACCAACTTTTCATTTTTTCAATATCTTAAATGAAATAATTAACTTGAACAATCTTTTCCACTGTAGCACACACAAAGATCCTAATTCTTTCAGCACTGATAATACGCTATACTGTTATATTGAAATGTAATTTCTGAACAGCATCTAACAATTTTACTGCTGTCTGTATGCAATATAAACTATATATACAGTTAAGCAATAATATATTAAAATATATATAATTATATGTAACAATACTGAATAAATCTTATGTATTTAACAATAGCTCAGGTTGTTAAACAACATGCATGTGTTTCCCAAGAAGCAGCTTTAGTAAGAAAAATACTATATGAAGTCATAAATCACAAGAGGACATAAAAACACTAATGAGACACTTCACGGTGTTTTCTACTAAACAGTGAAAATACATTTCTGTGCTTTTGACAAGAGAGAAAGAAAAAAAACACCAAACAATTCTGGTCTTATTTACTTTTTTTCTAGTATGGAAAAAACCTAATATATTTGCTATCTCACTGTATCCTATTTTTGTTCTATTTCCTATTCAGAAATAGAACATTTAACTAAAACACAACTACAAAATTATCTGGAAAAAATAGTATACACTACCTATCCAGCAGGATGGTAAAAAAGGAAGTAGAATAATTGAAGGCAAAGCAACTTGCAGATAGAGAAGATACTAGGATATATTTTAATAAAATGTAAGTAGAGCAATAGTTATACTTTGAAAAGACTTAAACTATCGTACCAAAATATACTCTTTTTTCCTGTGGGCCTATTTCTAACCGTTATGAAGAGGCGATAGGAAAGCTGAAAAGTACCAGTTCATTCATATGGGAATCTTAACCTGGCTACCATGACTTAAAGGCTTTAATTTGTCAATATGCAAATTTTGGTTATTGCTTACAGGAAAAAATAAGTCAGGCTCACATTTCATTTTAAAATAGATCTTTAAAGCCAAGAGCCTCAAAGAGTTTTGTGTGTTTCCCAGTTTTTTTACCTTCTTGGGGATTATTTTAGACCTATTCACTTTAAATTTTATTATACGCAACTTATAAGCCACAAAGTACTGAGATGTTCCTCTCCTCCTGTTTCCAATTAATTTTTGAAGCGCTTTGCCACTGCAATGCTCAGTAGCCCCATTAGGAAAAATCAACTAACATCAGTCAATCAAGTATCTCCGGATGCAATCTACAGAAATTAATCATGGAAAAGACAAGCTAAATCATAGATTTTTTGATATCTTTATGTAACAAAGATGCTGGGAGTTTTATTGGAAAATGAAATTAGATAGGATCTGAAATTTCAGATCAGAAAGAAAGGAGGACCAAGATGTAGCAGAGATCATTCAGGAAATACTGCTGGTGGCAAGAGATACATCTGCTTTCTCTGAACAAATATTGATCCAGTAGGTTTTATGTTTGGGACGCCTCCAGTATTGTTGAAGTGTCACATTTCAGGTGACTTGCAACAATGAAACTCTAATTGCAGTTATTAAAGGTATTAGCTTGTTTTTCCTTTTATGTGATATTGAAGTTTCCCTGAGGACATATTCAAGACAAAAGACGTAGCGGTGACTCTACACGTCTCCCTTTGACTCCTGTGCTCAAGTGAAGACTCTCATTTTTCAGCTGGGATTCCAGATACAAATCAAAAGTACCAGCAATTACCAGACAAGGGTGTAATGTGTCAGTATGAAAGCTGTGCCAAATGCCACACCACGCATACACCTGCAGCTTTAAATACTGGAGTAATTTTTCTGCAGAGCCCAGATTTGCAATTCATTTGCAAAAGAAAGAAGCGGGTTTGGCTGGCTTGGTTGGGCTGTGCTCTGTCATTTTCAAGTTCAGAACAAATGTCTACATGGCAGAAAACAAAAAAGCAACTGTGACACACCTGCTTCCATCCTTTGTTAAATTTTCTGAACATAAAGACAAAACAGAGGATTTCTCTAACTCTAAGGATCTACGAGTGTCTTTCAGAGACAGCAAGTATTGTATAATCAGTATTTGTCTGAAATACTGAGACAAACCCTGCACAGATTTCTGCTAAGCAAATATCTGCTGTTGCATTTAAAATGCATTTGAGTCTAATTGCAATTTATGTTTTCAAACTATTTTTGTTTACAACAGTACAAAACCAATCGCTGATTAAGGATATGTTCAAGTCCTGCATTCATCCTTTCTTTTTCCATTTTTATTACAGATACAGGCATTGAGAAGTATTTCTATCTCCAGTGTGTAAAATAAGGCCAAAAAGTGTTTTTTACAGTGTTCTGGAGTTTTTACAGTGTTCTGGTGCTATATCTGCCAGCTGTGTTACAGTAGGGGACAAACCCACACTGTCTGACTATCCACGGGCACCTAGGTATGTTGAGTCCCATCTTGCTTTTGTTGGGAGACAGTCTGCCTGGCAGGGAGCTTCTGCGCCAGGCAGTAGAACTGGATCAAATGTTCACAGATGAAACGTAGACACAGCTACCCAAAAGACACCTCATCTGCTACAGCCATCACTGGCAATCCTGAATTCATTCATGCAACGATTTTTTTTTTAGATTTTTTTTTTCACTTCTATTTCAGAGCCCACACTAGCAAAACAAACTGGACTGCATTTGAATGTAGTTCACAAATTGGGCGGTTTGATAATTACACTCCAGTGCCAGGGCCATAGTCATTTTAATCCTGAGCAACCCCACTGGACTATATATAACCAAGGCCAGAGGGTAAACCTAATGATATTTGCATAGGTATAAATGAGGGCATCATTTGACCCGCAGAAATCTTTATTAATGGTGCCAATTCACAAGGCAAAAGAACTTAGCAAAGCTATAATCCTACCCTCAGTCTGTTCTGTCTGATGTTAGAAAATATAACTTATTATTCATGAATTGAGAAAAAATGTATATGTAAGGCCTTCCAAGATAAGCTGATCCCCAGCCCCACCCTTCCACACCATTGTCAGAGTATCCCACTTTGGACCGAGGCCACACTTCAAGCATGGTTTTGTAACAAAAGCGTAATCTCTTCTTATGATGACTTTTGTCATTATTTTGTCATCAGTTTGTTAACTGCTGTGCACTTTCATTCAGCATGTAAGAACGATTTTTCCTTTAAATGATTAGCATTACTAAACAACGACGGAAACGTTTGACTGAAAGTTGTTTTCAGTCAAATTGTACAAAACCGGCGCATGTTAAAAAAAGAAAATCAAACAAGGAGGCAAAACACTGCTGTTGCTCTTGGAAGGTCGAATACCAGAATAAAGTTGGGTTATTCCTCTCTACTTGGCTGTCCTGTGCTGCAGGCCCAGTAGAGGTGGCATTATAAGCATGGCTGAATAAAACAATTTATAATAAGGTTTTTGCCTGCAGCACTGTAAGGTTGCGTTATAGCAACACAGTAGGAAGAAATGTGATCTTTCATTGGTTTCACTCCGGTGACCAGGGGCCAGATGACAGTGGATAATCAGCGAGGGCTATAATTTATCATGGCACTGTAATGCATAGCAGCTTCATAAGGCAAGCTGGCACAGCAGCAGACCACCACCCAAAGAAGCAGAACAAGTTGGTCTCAAAGGCCCAGGTGTTCAAACAAGTGTGCATGCATTTGCACACATACAACAAGGTGTGTCAAACCTATGCTGAACATGCCCTGCTCAGAGGTTGAGCGAAACAACTGGGATTTTGCACACGTAAATATTTTGTTAAGGCACCTACATTACGTGAATAAATGCAATGCACTTCAGCACCTTTTCCTGCTACACAGATTTTAATAAGGTCATTGCTTATACATTTAACAGCTAATAATTCTGCTCTTTCCCTCAGCATGGAAAATCCTGCCCTATGCAGACGCGGTTGCTCTGACTTTTAACAGCACACTGCAATATACCTAAAGGGAAGAAACTACCTTAAACATGAGAGATGCAGTGCCCTAATACATACAGTACAAATGACTAGCAATATTCTTCTATCCAAGAAGTGAGCTTTCACTACAGACCCATCCCTGAGTACCAGAGGCCTCTGAAAGTTACAACACCAAGGTTATGACCCAAAACCTGTGCTTTCTGCAGTACATGCCAATCCTGACAGCCACTAGCCAAAAAGCACACAGACACATGGGTGCTGACACAACCAGAACTTCCATCACACACACCTCGAGGTGAATTGGAGCAGCAATTTTACACTGTGAGCTGAATCCTGACATCCATACGAGTTCTCCTTTGTGCAACACGATGCACAGGATGCTCTGATTTGGCACCAGACGCTACAATAACATGTGAGCATGCCTCTCCCTTTTATGTTGTATTATGAACAGCGGTGCAAAGTCTGAAATGCTGAGCTGAAACTCTTCTAAAGTTTCCATTCAGCCAAAATCATTAGGTCATACCTGCATGAGCATTTAATGTGAACAGCTGTACAGGTGATCTGATCTCAGATTTAGGCAGAGGCAGGCCCTGCTCTTCCTCTGAGAGGCTGGGCAAATTGCACCTATTTATTCTGGTTTTTTTCAACCTCTCCTTCTGCCTCTGCCAGGAGCCCCAAATCATTGTCTGGCTGACAGCCTTGAAAACCACAAGAAATCTATGAGAGCAAGTGGCATACACTCACTGACTTCCATGAAATTTAGATCAATCCCACAACCTTCAGCTTAAAACTCAGTGTCATTTTCGCTACTAATTGAACAATTCAAAGTCCATCCATCTGAGTTCATATTGAAAAAAAAGAGGTTTTTCTTGTCCAAGTAGAGTTAGCCTTATCAGATACGGTCCTCATAAAGCTTCCCTATATCCCTGAAATCAATCGTCATACGCTTGCTCCTGGCTTTGCCCACATCTGCCTTTAGCAATTTAAGTCTCATTCCCTCTGTGAAACAGGCAATAAATCACATCCATGGTATTGAGTGAAAAATAAATCATAAACTTTGAAAAACAACCAGAAGTTTGTAAAAGACTTCTAAAAGGTATTGTCTCTGATTTCTAAAGTAAGGCAAAAATCAAGTGTTTGGAAGGGGCTGGTGTCTGTGTATGCCATCAAAGGACTCCCTAAATAGGTCCCAGTATGGTTCTCATGCTTAAATGCACATACAGATGTGTCCCACGGAAACAAAGTCTGTCCTTACTTATCTTTGACATTTAAATATGACCTCAACTCTTTATTTTTCTGACTTTTCTGTTTCTTCTCTACAAAGGAAGATTAAAAGGATTTCTTATTCCTTAATATGCACACACTGTGGAAAGTTTTCAAATTATTTTAGCTGTGAGTTCTTTGACTTTTAAAGCTCTAAGTAAACTCCAATATGCATAATTAATGTCCAAAATGGAATATACCTATAGAGCAGTAATGTCTTTTAAACTTAAGTATAACTGGTCAGTGCTCCTTCTGCATCAAACCCCTGAAACTGTGACTCCATGTTATTGTTCCTTTAGAACAAGAGATCATCAGAAACCCACGTCTAAATACGCACAGAGAGAAAGATTTTCCATCATCCTCACGATTCTTTAACAACATTCATAAATAAAAAGTACAGTCAAACTATTGGCGTTTCATACCATTGCTGTCTTGCTACAGTAAATTTTTAAAGTTTGAGAAGACATCATATCCTTAAGCTTCATGAAGTGCACAGACTGTTGCTATAGATTTCTTCTAATTATGTTATCTTCTCATGTATCCTCCTACGTCTTTTAAGATATTTGAACATTAAAAAAAATTCTGAAATTAATCTTCTCCCCCTAAAATATAAAAAGTCATTTATATTCCTGATATATAAGTTCCAAAATTGGTATATCAGGAAGATAGTTTGAAGTCAGAAACTAAACAGCAGAACACATTTTCCAAAGCAAATTTTTGCTTTCTAAGCTTGTCTTTGTGTTTCACAAAAAACTCCCAAACATTAGGAAACAATAAAATTGTCTTTGCCTAAAAACACTTGTGAAAAAATGGAAGTGAATTCATTTAATAAAATTCAATGGGAACTAAATCAGGCTGATATCAAGAAATATGTAACATCTACAGTATAGGTTATTTTATTTATATAATATGTATTTGTTGCGGATCTAGTTTTCATTTTACATCTTCAGAAGTACTGTAAGGAAAATACAATTTCTAATTACACAATAAATAGTTTTCCGTTTAAGTGTAGTCTTTCAAAAGGAATTTCCAACTCTTATTGTGACTTAGTGCCCCTTTTAGAATCCATCTGTAAGGCTAAAGATAGAAGTGACATTTTTCTAAGATTATTAAAAAATTAAAAAGCCAGTAGAGTACTATGTTTAAAAATTCTATTTGCATTTTATCTGTCACTGAATTTGCCCTAATTGTCCACTATTGTGATAATGTCTAAGTTGAATACTGTATGCCTGTATGTATGTTAGCACCCAGCAATTAACTCAGCAATAATTATACACTATTTCTGACCTCTTTGTGCAGCTGGCAGAGGGTGTGGATTATTTTAAACACATCTTCTGCAACTTTAAGTAATTTTTAAAATAGAAAAATAGAGTTTAGGAACTATAGGAAACAACTGTTAGCTTTGCAAATAGTTCCTTATATACTTATAGACTTGGAGAATTCACATATACCTTGTGATTATATGCAATAAATTTGAATTGTAATAGCATTCCTTGATAACCTCTGTTCCTTTTACAGCTCATTGTATGATTGTATGATTTCATAACTGATCCTGTGAGATCCATGAGTGACACTGATTTTTATTTTTTTTAAAGCAACTATTTATTAAATGCATTTCTATAAGTAGGCACAGTACTTAAATGTTTTTAGCCTTGCATTGTGTTTCTTCACTAATATACCTTTCTTCACTATAACAACATCAAATGACAGAGACACAATGCTATCTACCTCAAGAAGTTGGCACAGGAGTAAGAAAATACAGGTAACATATTTATCAGCCCTGTACTGGTTCAGTTGCTTGCTTATTCCTCTGTTATTCTATCAATTTCTCAAATGAGCGATGTTCCACCATTAGAGATATTTATAAATTAATTTATAAATTAATCCAATTTCCCCCACAGGTATATGCATGTAAGACTCATCAAAGTTAAATGTCAAAAGAATTAAATATAAAATACTGATTCTAGCAAAATTCTAAAAACTTCTATATTTGCATCTCTCTATATGCAAGCCATGTGTAGTTCATTAACATTATATGTCAGTAGGGTTGCAGGTCAATTTAGAAATCCGATTGCAAATCAAGGGAAAACTACTTTCAAATGACATCTGGCTTGACCTTCAAACCCTAATAATCTAGAGCAAATCAGATCGTTAAATTATAAACCGAAATTAAGTTTATGATTAATAGAGTTCAGAAAATGAATTGCAATGGATAACTGGGCTTTATCTGGCCCACAGTCTATTCATGAGCAGATCATAACTCCACGGGATTTCTTGATGTAATGTTTTTAATATCATCGTAAGCTTCTTCATTCCTCTCAGAATCTGAAGTCCAGATGTGGTGAGAGAGCTCCTACTGCCACAATATTTGTTTGCTGAGCAGAGGAACAGGGAAGGACTCCTGACTCAGGTGCATACGTGGAAGTCAATTCAGGTGTCAGTCTTAGACTGAGGAGAAGAAAGAAATGTGTTCCCTTCCACCGCCAGTCAGACCGATGACTTGGCAGTTTCAGACATGTTCACAGGTCAGATCTGTGAAGTATCTACTTGAACTGTGAGATGTACATACTGTAGATGAGATTTTCATCTCTGTTCCAGTGTTCTTCATGACACATAAAAAGCCCTTAAAACTTCTATTTTCTGTGAGGAAGAAGATTTTGCTGATCAAGTATGAGGCAGTAAGTAGGCAATTCTAGGGAAGTCCCTAGGATTCTCCTTTTCAAAGTAAGCACAAGTGAAATTAGCAGAAACCTTGATCAATATCTGTGCCAACCAGAATTTATAGTTACAATGTGGCATTCTGCTAACTTGTCAGCATTAGCAATAATCCTTTACAAGAGATTATTACTATACATCAAAGTATGGACAGCACTGTAAAATGACATGATTGACTTTTTTAAAATAATGATTCCACTTTCCATGGAAAAACCAACCAACAAACCCGCACATCATATTGTAAAGCAGACTGCATACCAGTCTGAGATAATAATGAACAAACTCTTATGCTGTACCTGTAAGACTTCCAGACACAAAGTCTGGATAACCTATATGTAAATAAAATAACACTACCATGTGGCTGATTTAGAAAACAAAAAATGATGCAGACTGAATAAAACGCAAATAGTAAGCAGATGTTTCCTGTAGGCTTGCATTAAGATAATGGTAGAAAATCTTTAATAAGTACAAAAACCTTGTCAGATTTTGGCTCTTAACTCATATCACTGTCATAGCAGATGTCATTTTACTCCATATGTTAATCTTTCTACATACTTATATAGCTTTTATCACCCAAGTACCTGCACAATTTCCAATCCCTTGAGGCTTCATTCTCACAACATGTGAAAGAAGAATGGGCAGTTTACAAACAAGCAGCAGAGACACAAATCGAGCCTGGAGACTTGGACAGTCTGTAGCTGAACCCGCTATTTAGAGGAGGAGTTTCAGAAATCAATCCCCTTCATTTGCTGTAACACATTTTACTGAAAACCATACATGGCTTTCATTTAAGGATACAGATTAAGAAACACATAATAAATGCAAATCAGACTGTCAGGTCTATAATGAACAATTTAAGAGTTAGTTTATATTCACTGTTGGAGGTGACCTGTTTTAGGATACACGCTTTAGTTCAGCCCAGAGCCTGAGATATAATGATGTTGCCACCTCATCCTACACAGCAGAGTGCCCTAATTTCAAGAATACTTAGAGGGGTTTGCAGTGTTCGAACAATACAAAACCCTTTAAAATGGTTAATCCAAGTCTTTGGTATCTTCATACTACAGTACATATTATCAAGGTTTTTTAATTGCAAATTGCTGCAGCAATCCTACAGGCTTATGAGGGCCCATATGCTGATTATTCCAATGAATAGATTTTAAGGCAAGAAGAGACTTTTAGAATCATCCCTCATAGCAGTTGTGGTTATTTGTGAGTACATGCTCTGAAATACCAGCCACACAAGAAGAGATATAACTGGTGCTTAGTTCAACTGTCTCCAAGAAAACAATATACAAATACTGGGGTTTCATGGTAGCTCATAGATTTTTCCATTTTAGGGTTTGTTTCTATGTAAATTCAAAAACTTAAAATAACAATATAGAGGAAATAGCTTTACCAGAAAAAAATCTCCCATGGTTACAGATTTACCAGGAGAGCACAGCAAGTAATCTCTTATTTTCTACCTCTGTGTCCTCTCCCATGAACACTCACAAGGCAGCTACTGGAGTTAGCTGTGCAGGATCGGGACTTCTCTCCAGAAGTCCTCAAGAGCCGGGCAGAAGGGGCAGCAAGAGGGTGCGACCACTGCATCCCCCTGCGCTGCAGCCAGGCTGCCGCAGGGAGGGGGACGCTCCTCTTCCCAGGGTGCTGGAGCTGCGCTTGCCCTGCCCTGCTCAAATGGTCACCTTTGAATTTAATACCTTATGGTTCATCACAACCCAGAAAGCAGAAAGGCCCTGCTCTTTAGAAACTTCAGCAAATCCCCCTCTACATAAATAGCAAGTTAAGATTTAGCTGGCGAAGATTGCGATGGCGTGTGGCAACACACTGTTCCTTTCATGCTCGACCAAACCTCCCACCCCTCCAACTATGAATGAAACTTCTCTTGTGGAAAACAAAGTAATCTAAGCTGTTTCTCAGATCTCCATTTACAAAATAGCGTTATCGCACTTTCTATTTTTTCATAAGAATTATTATAGCAAAGAGCATGAGACAATATCTAAGCAAGGAAATACTCCAATGTAAATTAAAAAGTAAATGTTTAAAATGTCACAGGCATTCTTGACTGGTGCCTAGTATCACTTAAATGCCTTATCTCATTTATCAGTTTCAGAATTGTTCTACTTTTACAGCTGCCATCTGACAAAGACCTGAGTTCCTTTTAGTCAAGATCCATCTCTCTCATCAAAGAGCACTGTAAAAATCTTGTTTAGATTAAAAAGCATTTAACTGGGCTGGCAAAGCTGGTATCTTGGCATAAAGCACCTAGAAAGGGAAAATTCCAATTTGAAAGGACAGGACACACACAGGCAATGTGGATAGGCACACAGGAGAGTGCATACTGTGACTAATACAGCCACGTCTACTTGTGAGTAGCAGAGTGCAATTGTAGAAAGCCATATTGCATCTGTGTTTATCCCAGAGCTCAACTTTGCCACTGGCTAATCATGTGTACAGCATCATTTTATTGTCTAAAATAGGATATGATAGCAGTTTAGAGTCAGAAGGAAGCTATGAAGATGGCAGAATAATCCCATCACTGAGTCAGCTGTGGCATGAATTACTGTGTGCACCTGTATGCTTCCCTACGTCTCCTCTCCCAAATAAACCAATGTTTTCCATCACCTTCTCCAAAACAGCAGGGTGGAAGAGAACATGATTCTTAATGGACCTCTAAAAAAATACAGGAAAAAATCCCAACAGGATGCATGGACAACTTCCCTTCTCTGGAGAACTTTAAGTAGTAGTCCAAGGCTAAAATATCATAAGGTGTAGTATCGTAAAAGTAGACAGATATGATGGATCAGATAAATTGTTGTGATGTGTCAACTGTTCCATCCACTCAAGAGTTATTATATTTAAAGTAGAGGAATTTCAAAAGACATTTATATTTTTTAATTAAAAATGATCAAATATTACTTCATACATTTACTGTATATAAAATCATGTTTTGTTGTTGGGT
This sequence comes from Limosa lapponica baueri, assembly GCA_002844005.1. Lineage (NCBI taxonomy): Eukaryota > Metazoa > Chordata > Aves > Charadriiformes > Scolopacidae > Limosa > Limosa lapponica. Next base: position 44,204 of record KZ505961.1, on the reverse strand, counting down.
AATTAGAGAATTTTTGAGGTATTAAACATTTTCTCACCTATCAAAGATTAAATTTACTTTTTTATAAATAATAGCCAAGTCTCCTCCCCCCCCCCGAGTAATCCTACATATCCTCATATAGACTTATCTTTTTCTTCTTTCCCTTTTTTTCCTTTTCTGATGAAAGGAGAGGAATGAATTTCTTTCGAGTAAAAGCTCAAATATTCTAAATGCAAGTATTCTGATGACTGGTAAACATAACATACTTACATATAGTGACATGCATTAATGTTCAACTTCACTATATGTCTGAAAAAGAATGCGTATTTTAGTGAATATTCCTTAAAAGCTCACAAGAACCCCAGGCATTATGTGCCTAATTTAATGCTAATCTTCCGGGTTAAAAGTTAAGAAAAGAAAGTGGTTTTTACCAGCTTTGATAGTTCAGGGGAATACTGAGATGCCAGGAAGCTAACAGCTGTCCCGCTCCATCCCTTCCCTTCCAGCCGAGCAGTACTGAGGGCAATGAGCCGTACCAGGCTTGGATGTGCTCCCGGTTGACCCTACCAGGGCTGCGCTTGTGGGCAACAGCGGCAGCAACCAACCAAATGTGACAGCACGGGGGCCACAAGAGAAGGTGCTAAGGGCAAGATCTGGCTGCGGATCTAAACACTTGCTCATGACAAGAATCCCAAGCAAAAATGCGAGCAGGGAATTTAATCAAGCTGAAATGAAGTCTTTCACCAGGTTAGATTTGGAAATCCTTAATTCCTCTGGAGTCAGCACTAGCTGATACTAAGTTGTCTATCCCAGGAGGTACCCACTCACAATCAAACCTGGAAAGAACAGTAGCAATAAATGCAGCTAATAATGAGTATAAGCAAGATCTAATGGCACTGCATTTATTTACCTTTGATACCCATTATTAAACTTAAAATTTGTAATAAAGGAAGTTAAAAATTTCCCACAAGTGTCCAGATATCTTGCTTCTGCAGTTTGAAAAACTTGGTGGGGTACAGCATAGTTTATTTTAAACATAGATTGATTTATTTTTAAAAATTATCTTTGCTTTTCTATTCCTATGCAGGGGACTACTTTAATGCACATGTTTGCCTGGAACCCTTAGTTTGTTTGCAATATATTTTAAATAACAGCAGGAATCATTCTTCTTATTATTTATACATAAAACAGTAACCACAATTTAGCAACCCAGACTGGTACTATATTGTGCAAAGCAGCAGTAAAACCAGAAAGAGCAAGAATCCACCCCAAAACCCTAGCAGTTTTCATCATTTGCATGAGAAGTCTAAATTAGGACCCTGGTAGCCCAAATTTTCTTTTGCAATCAACGGTGAGAGGAGGACCCTGCTGGGGCACTACTCGGATCTCCAGCAGGCCGAGCTGCTCTGTGCAAGTCTCCGTGATCACAAGCAGCAGCTCCCAAGCTATTTTTCAGAAGGACAGCATGCTTTTTGCGTTTTTTACACTCGTACTATTTCCCATCCATCTCCCAGACTCCTGCTACCCTTTCAGCCCTGTTTTCTGACAAGCTCCGTGCTCAGCACTGTCTTTCCAATGCCAGACCCATACCAGTCTGTCTTGCCCACCCATAAAAGTTTTGTTATTTTCCCTGTTTCTTCCCCTTCCCTTCCCTTCCCTTCCCTTCCCTTCCCTTTCCTTTTCCCTTCTTTTTTTTCCTTTCCCTTTCCTTTTCCCTTCTTTTTTTTTCTTTTCTTACCTACAAGGGGTTATGACTGCATTTCTCTGCATTTGCAATTATTTACCCTGGACTAATTTACCCCTGGCAGAAAGCTGCACCCCTCCTGCAGGTGTCCCCCACTGCATCCCCCTGCGGAGCCCCAGGCTTTCAGAGGGCTGGCATGGCCTTCTGCAGGAGACCGGCATGGTTTCTCTGGACACCTGGACATGATACAATGCTGCTAAACCCTCCAAAAAAGCATAGGCGTTGTTCGGAGGGTTGAACGAACAGTGCGAGCATATGGCTCCTAATGCTAATTAATTATCCTATGGGTTAAGGGGGACACTGAAATAATAATGCTAAATGAGATTGGAAAGATACTTCCTGTGAGTTTAATTAGGGCAGTATCTCTCTGATTTCAAACAGCACAATGTAACTCCAGAGGACCCTGTCCTATCCTCACAAAGGTCAAATGCCATAATTTAATCTGCCATAGTAAAATAATTAATACAAACATTAATGACGACTTTCTCAACAATGGCCTAAGCACAAATTCAACTTTATAAATAGCAGCAACAAACCAGTTCACACATCTGAATCCTTCCCTTACAAAAATATTACTTGTCTACACTGATTTTACATGGACTCTCATCACTTTTCCTTCCGGGTAGGTTGGATTATCAACTACTCTCTCTTTGAAGTGGTGAATAATTTTATTGAGCACAATAAAAAGATTCAGTTATGCTTGATTTATCTCAACTTTCAGACACATCGCTAACTGCAATTAAACTACAACTGGATTGGTTGTTTTTTTTTTACATTCAAATGAACAAATTCTAAAGAAACTGTGTCCCATGACTTGTAATTTATGAACTTTTCCATTTGCTTAGGTATTTTTTTTTACAGATTGCCTTTCATCTCCCACCAGTGTGATTATTTGAGGATAACCACACCCTTTAGAATGGTTTTAAAGGTACAATGAGGTAAGACTTTGTTCCAGAGAAATAAATGTTTGGATTTTGTAAAAAAGAAGAGCAGTTCATATTTAAACACTTATAGCTCTTGTAGGGGAGTTTTTCCCTTTTATTACATGGTCACTGTCAGCCAGAAAATCACATTAAATTCAAGAACAATCATAATTAGCATTGTCAATCAAAATGGTACAATAATAGGCACATTAACACAATAACATGTTGATGTATGAAGAAGTGAAGTTCTTGCTGCCTAAGGTAATGCTTTAGTCTGAAAAGAATAATTGCCAACTACTTCAAAGTGCTATAGTGAATTAAGTTTGTTTATAGCATAATTAGAGAGTAAAAATGAAGATCTGTGCATGCCAGATTTCAAATTGGCTATTTTCTACCTGCAGTGCTCAGAATTTTCAAATGCCTTCTGCAACACATTGTACCTTATTATTTTCAGGCACTATATCAAGTTGCATCATGTCACATCCTATTATATTAAACGATGTAACAATTCTATTGAGTTCACCCGGAGGTATCATAACACTAGAAAAGTAAAGGAAATAAAAATATACTCAGAGGAAGAGTTAATGAAATAAAACTTTAAAAAAAGTCATTCTGTTAACCAGATTTCAAAGTGTAGGTTACGTAATTAATTTAGTTTCTTGATGTTTATTCTTTCATCTCATTCTCCCATTCTTTCCAAGGTATAAGAATGATGCAGAGAGGCCTAAGAGGAGAGACACACCACAAAGAGAAGACAATGAGAATTGAACCGCGAGATACTTCTTGGAAATTGAAAACTTCCCTGCTAATTACTGTTTTCAAGGGTCCTTTTTAAAAAATAAGATTTCTTTGACAGATGAGACTCCTGGCTTACTATAGGGAGAATTCTTGCTAAAATCTATTCCGTAGTCTCCGAGCATCTTTGAAAAGTTTCTTTCTCTTTTCCTTTTATAGCAGCTTTGAGGCAACTTTCTAGGCAGAAGACACTGATATCTATCACCTTCAAAATGTCCAAAGAGAGTTAATTATTTAAAGCCAGTACTTTGCATCAAGCACAAATGCAAGATTTCCATTAGCTTTAACTATGAGGATACGTTAAAGAACCTGCCTCTCTCTGCGAGTGAGAACATTTCAAAAACAACTAAAAAAAAGTCTGACAGATGGCAGAAACTCTTAAAGCGCTTATTTAAAAGTAAATGTTAGGTCAATATAATTAAGAGATTCAGTAGCAAATGCATCCTTAGCATTTTTTAAAAAATCAAATATCATCATTATCGGAAGAACATGCTGTATAGTTCATACATAAATAAGGAGCCTGAATCACTGTTTTTAGTGGTAATGGACAATGTAATCTTTACCATGACAATATAACTATCATATCCTAACACATAATAATATAGAGGTCAAGTCTCGTTTTGTTGTTTGTTTGGTTGGAGTTTTTTTTAAAAAAGGCTGGTTTATAACCCTATTATTTTGAGGGCCTTGCACTTAACAGAGACAAAGATACACCTGGATTCCCACCCCTAACCATAAAGATGACCTAGAATCCATTTTTACCAGATGAAAATAAAACGCCCACATATATAGAAAAAATGAAAAGAACGTAATGCCTTTATAGAGGTGCTGGGAGATTCAGGACTGAAGTGAAGCAAGTTAGCATGAAAATGAGCACCTGATTACAGAAACACTGCAATAGTCAGCAGCAGACAGAAAGGAAGCTGTAGTGAAGGTTCAGCAGTTCTCCATAGCGCACCCACAGCCACATTAATTTTGCGATCTTTTGAAATGCTATTCCACATTCCTATGCAATCTAGCAGCAGTTGTGAAAACATCTTTCAATCATTTATAATAGCTTTAAAATTATATAGCACCTTTCATATAAATGGATCTGAAAATGGGTTTCTAGCTTTATTCACTAATTTTAGAATTTATAGTGCTTAAAACAAAGAACTCCGTTAGCTAACTTATAAATAGGGTAATTATCATAATGTGATCCAACTACTGTAAGTTGCCTAGACAGCAAAACATACAACTTTAAAACTGCAAATCACCTGATTCTTTCCTTTATAAGAATCTGAATTCAGATACTTGCAGAAACATAAAGCAGCAACATATAGTGAATTTCCAAATGAAGCCTGATTATAGCTAATTCAAAATTCTCTATTAAAAGGAGTTTTTTTCCGATTCATTAGAACTGCAGGTTTTAAGATGTGTCCTGTCTGGCAACAGTAGAAAGCCAGAAGGGACTTGAATCCTTCCTGCTTTTACAGCCAGTCACACCACCTTCCTACCTTCAGGAACTGGAAGGTCCATCAGAGCATTCATTTTTGTCTAATTAATGACTGTATGAACCATCCCTCCAATCTGTCCTTATATGACATCCCCAGGGAGGGTTAAGACTTGGTTTACCAAGGCACAAGAGAAGAGTCTTGTCCCAAGGTCCCACAGGGACCCACAGCCAGAGAGAAGCAGAGAGGGAGGCAAAGGACTCCTGCACTCCTCAGCCTTGGCGCTGATGGTTCAGCTGCTTCCCCCAGCAGTGAAACATGCCTCACCAGGCGGCTTGGCCCTCTTGCTGGCAGACTCTCCAGCGACTAATCTTTGCTGTATCTGAAATTACTACTGAAGGTAACATTTCAAAAGTGTCAGAGTATTAAAATGGATTATAAATTTTAGGCACTTAGGGTTTTTGTCCCTTATATGCTTTTGAAAATCATTACTCTTCACTTTTACTGTATCTTTACCAAAGCCAGTCTCATTCCTCCTCCTGTTATGTTTGTCATCTCAACGGGAAACAAAGCTAAAATAGGAACTGTTGTTTTTATTGCTTATGTTCACAAGGCCTAGGACACATGAGATTTCCATTGCTAATAAACTACATATCTAAATAAAATCTCTCCAACAACTCTTTTTCATTATTTGAAAGAATCCTTAGGATTGGAGAAATGACTTGATAAAATATAGTTATATCTGAGTAGGTCTTAACACCAGCATGGCTCGCGCTTTTCCTTTTCTTTTCACAACACATACATTGTTTTGAAATACAAAATGCAAAATTAAGTCAATAACAGAAGTCCTTTAGTAGAATACTCATTCAGTTAGAGATAGTGGGACCCAGGGTAGGTATGCAGCTGAGCACAGAAACAATTATATTAACTGCTAGCAGAGACTGTACAAGCTTAAATGAGTCTATCACTATAAATGCAGAATGTGCAAATTAATGTGCGTCTGAGCCAAATCAAAATACAGCCTTGATTTTCTGCAAGATAAAATGTTTGGCTTAATAAAAAATGTTTTAAATAGTCATGTTAGTAAATAACATTGGCTATGGAAGTAAGAAAAGTGCACTGACCAAAGCAAGACCTGTTAAAGATTAAAAAAAAATATATAAAATTCAAGGTATGTGAAGGGTTGAAAAGTAATAAGATCTGAATGACTTAGTGATGGCTGTCATAAAAACCTGGCAGGGTATTCTATTTACAATATGTAATAAAACTGTCACACACAGAATTTATAAAAGCATTTGCCCTAGAAAACTAAATCTTTTTGCCAAGGGCAAGTTAATAACCTCTACAGTTCATTTGAATATATGGGCAAAGAGATGTTTTGACTAATAGAGCATCACAAGGTGAGCACTAGGCAATCTAATAGATATCGTGAGAATGGGATGGACCAAAGATGACAACAACCTGCTAGAATACTGCTGAAAAATCTTGTGATCTTAATGCCCATCGCGATCTGTCACTAGTGAATGTATGCTGTGCATGTATGTGTAGATGTGTGGGTTTTACTGGTTACACATGCAGCAATTCCATGTTAGCTGACATTAAAATAATTCCTCCTCAACTACTCAGAGAAGATGCTGACTTGTTAAGTAACAAATTGAACGCAGAGCTATTGCTCTTAAGATTATGTGGGGCTTAGTGGTTTCAGAGATTTAAGTCACCAGCAGATCAGTTGACACCCAGGATTTTTCCCTCATAAAAATCCACACTTTTAAATTAACATATTTTTAAATCAGAGCCTCAAAAATACATCTAAATTTAACTTGGAGCAGTGTCCCACATTATAAATTATGAATCATCTAGGAAAATGGTTGGTACTTAGCCAGAGTACAAAGCTGTGTGCAAGTTCAAGGGGAATGAACAAGTAATTCCCAAATTAACTCCCAAATTTGTTAGGGGGAAAAAACATATTCAGTATGATAATAATCACTAGTTTAGACAAATACGTTTGGTTTTGCCCAAGAAGTAGGGAGATTGTTCCGCCCTGAGCTCTGTTGTCACAAACTACTATTTATACCCAAGCTAGCTAATTTAAAGCTAGTTTTGACTATCTCTAAAATATATTGCTGTCACTGCCATGACTGCAATTTAGACAGACTCTGTAACAAGCTATGTTAGTTCCGCCAGTATATTAATATTAGTGGTGGAGCTCTGCTGAAAAAAAACCCAACCAGGATGGATTCCGTTAGACCTACATGAATTAAACCCTGCTGCCAGGTATTTCTGTGCAAAGCACTTGGTGCTTCTCCAAAAGGGAAAGGGTCCAACTGAATGAGATGAGCTTCAGATTAAGCTTTAGTCATCATCCCAATAGACATACTGAGGCAGCAGCTAGGAAGGGCTTGTGCCTCTGGCTGGTGGCCTATTCCCACAACACACAGAGAATTTCCCTGTCCTGCTAATGAAATGCTGTGTCTGTGCACATGGTTGTGCAGACTTTGCTGACTGTGATTTGTACTGGCATGATGTTATTTTACCTTAAAATTTAAAGCCTTTACAGCAGAAACCAACTAAAAAGTTCAGCTATCATATAGCTTTTATAAATGTCATTAACATATCATAAAAATTCACAAAACTAGAATGAGATAGCTCTCTGTTCCTGCAGTTGAAATTACCTGAATTACACTTTACTTGTACTCTTATGTGAGTGACTGATATCCAGGTGCCTGATGAGCATTTTGAGTTGAAATGATACTAATAATCTCCCTGTCTCTTTCACTCCTATCCACAATTATGATTGATTGAGAAACAATTATGATTGATTTTATTTTATTTTTTTACTTTCTTACTAGTATGCCATTGCGTGAAGGACTCTCAGAGAGGACTATGTCAAATTTGCTTAAAATTTACTCTGGAAAAGTGACAATACACGTGGCCATTCAAATCTCCTGCACATCCAGTTTCAGCCTCTCACCTAGGTGAATCTATAGCTGTTTTTCTGGGAATGTAATCGTCCAGGACAGTTAACGGTAACAGAGGAAGAGGCAATGCCTCAGAGTGATAAGGCAGTCCTAAAGAAGCCATGGTTTGGCACAGAAAGATTAAGCAGTACACTCATTTGTGAAGTGATGCTGAGTGATGATTCTGTTATTATCAGGTTGTAACATATGTTCAGGTCAGCAGCATACATATTGCATCCTCAATTTCAAAACTAATTTTTTGGAAAAAGATCAGCGCTCAATTTCTGAAAGCCAAAACTTCAGCAGTTTGAGTTAGAGAAGCTGGACCAGGTTAGAGGAGATTAGAAGTAACGTCTGTTCTGGCGTGTCTGCTGCCACTTTATAGCTGTCTGGTAATACACCCTGTCACGCAAGTTTAGGAGGGAGCACAGCTGATGTTAGAGACACTCTGTGGTGCCTGCCCTTGCTATGTCCTTGTAACTCCACACACACACACATGTATACACATGCTTCTTCTAAGCAAGCCACATCATTTTGCTGCCAGTCAGTAGGCAAAGTCAAGGCAAAGTGCCCATTCACCCAGCAGAGCCTGCTCTACCCCCGACAGGTAATGGTGTCAACCACACATCATTGCTTTACATGTGCTTCATATTACAGCTACCGTTGTTGTAGCAGCATCAGTGATGAGGTGCGCGTGACCATCTTTTGGCAGCTTGTTTCTAATCAATCATCCTTCTGTAGCCTGCTTTCAACTTGCTGCTTTTTGGCCTACTGCCTTGTTACCTCATGGCTTGTTTCCTCCAACGAGCATGGTTGCTGTGGTCTCAGAAAATTACCCTTATTTTTCTCTACTCAGGGAATATGGACCTCTCTACTGGCTGGCTGCTGCTGGCCACATGCTCTCCTCACTGGTTAGATGATCCTTCCCTCACACAGATTACAGACCTGGCCCCAGAGAAGCAGAGTGCTGCCTGCCTGCAGGGATACAAAACCCAGGAGTTTGGCTGTTCACTCAGTAATGCACTGAATGAATCCATCTAAGAAGTGACCCAAAGTGCTCTAGAATGGGAAAAGAATATGAATCTCAGACTTATTTTGGATTTTTAGCAATATAATAGAGCTGTTCAACACAGGCATACCCTTTATGTTCCAAACAACAGGACTGAGCTAAATGTAATTTGTTGATGAATGTGAATAAATGAGGTCAAAGATTTCTTGTCATATCACGCAACTACCCCAAATTGACCCAGAAACACACCTACAATGTAATGGATATTGGGGGATCGTTAGGGTTGGTAAAGCAGTTGTCATAGTACCCAGCCATTGCATAAGGCAATAAAAATGCCTCACAGCTTTTCCCTGTAAAAATGCAATGTTCTGGGGACACACTGCCAAGGAACAAGGGAAGCGTCCTGCTGAGTTGGTCTCATCTTATTCTTGTATTAAAGGTTCAAACTGCAGTAAATTAAGAAAATATCTTCCTATTGAGGAGAAAAAAAAAAAAAAAAAA
>KZ505960.1:521851-556001 GCA_002844005.1 Limosa lapponica baueri | reverse complement strand
TGTGCCCTTGTGGCCAAGAAGGCCAATGGCATCCTGGGGTGCATCAGGAAGAGTGTGACCAGTAGATCAAAGGAGGTTATCCTGCCCCTCTACTCTGCCCTGGTGAGGCCCCATCTGGAGTGCTGTGTCCAGTTCTGGGCTCCCCAGTTCAAGAAGGACAGGCAACTGCTGGAGAGGGTACAGCAGAGGGCTACAAAGATGATGAGGGGCCTGGAGCATCTCCCTTATGAGGAAAGGCTGAGGGACTTGGGTCTTTTTAGTCTAGAGAAGAGAAGACTGAGGCGGCATCTGATCAATGTTTATAAATACTTAAAGGGTGGGTGTCAAGAGGATGGGGCCAGTCTTTTTTCAGTGGTGCTCAGGGATAGGACAAGAGGAAATGGGCACAAACTTGAATATAAGAAGTTCCGTCAAAACATGAGGAGGAACTTCTTTACTTTGGGGGTGGCAGAGCCCTGGAATAGGCTGCCCAGAGAGGTGGTGGAGTCTCTTTCTCTGGAGACATTCAAAACCCGCCTGGAGAAGTTCCTGTGCAACCTGCTCTAGGTGGACCTGCTTTGGCAGGTGGCGTTGGACTAGATGATCTCCAGAGGTCCCTTCCAACCCCATGTGATTCTATGATTATTTTTTTTCCTTTTCTCAACTTGCTGTTGCCAATCACCCTCTTGGAAAGCCATTAGCCAGTTGCACTGACATCCCTCGGGAAGGGCACCCGTCCCTGCGGCGCTGGCAGGCGGGTGGCTCTCCTTTCCGTTAATCAGAAACCTGCATTTCTGCAGATTATTTTTTTAAAGGAAATACAGACTTTTGAGTGTGGCCAGTATAAGAAAAAGGATAAGGAAGGACTTAGCCAAGTTTCTTCAGAAAATGAAGTAACCATGAATTTGCATATATGATATTTTTGGTGTCCACCTCTCTGCTAGCCCAAGCTATTCATCACTTTAATAAGCTGTCTGCACATGTGTTTTATCTCTGTATAGTGTTGCCACCTACCAGTGAATTGCGTAAATTACTCCCTGTACTACGAGGCTGAAATTGCAATGACTTATTTCAGCCTTGGGCTTGTTGAAAAGGCCATGTGGTCCTTCTCAGCAGTGTCCAGCTGAAGGGTATCATGTCCAAAGTATTTGGATTTTTAAGAATCATGAGAGTTTCACTTTAACCTGCTCTGCTTTTCTGTTCTTTTCTGTGCATGTGTCTTCCTTTCCGCAGTATTCTACAGCATGTATTTTTCTGCCACAAAAAGCAGTGTTCAGAGAGACTGATTCCCAAAGCACTGGCTGGCTTCAATGCAATCGTGTAGCATCAAACGGCTGATCCTTTTAGGTAGTTTCTGTGGTTTTACAACCTCTCTCCTTGCCGAATACGCACAAAGCTGTGCAAAGGCATTTTGCTTTAAATGAGATGTATGGAGAAAATGAGTGCCATTTAGTTTGTGAAAGCATTTAAACAAGGATGCTTTTCGGTGCTGGCTGTTGTAAATCCTTTGCAGTACATATTGATGGTCTGATAGAAAAATAAAGCTCCATCCTCTAAATTTTGCCTTTAAATTAGTTATGCAACAGGTTGCTCTCAGTCTTGTATATAGTACATTAATGGGAAATTATTACGGGGGTGTTACCATGGGAGGGGGGAAATGTGGAAACACTAACAGAGGTAAGGCTCTAAGTGCTGCAAAAGCATCTGTTCCAGAAAATTTATAGGGGGGAACTTGCCAAAAAAAAGACCAGGGCAGGCAGTGCCTGGGTGATGGATGGAGTTGTGCTGACTCCCTTCCAGGCGCTTCCATCGTCACTCGCATTGAGTGCCAGGGTCAGATGAGCTGCGCAGCTGCGAGTGATTTGGGCAGGAGCTTGCCAGGAGCTGCTGAACAGCCTGTAACATGCGCGAGGACGGGAACACTCTCTGCACGTGCGAAACTCGCAGCACGCAGCCTCCTGTTTGGAGGAGGGGGGCAGGAGTAACAGATCAAAACTCAGCCCTGGGCCTTACCCACAGCAGAACCTCTGTAAAGGATCAAATAGTCTGCAAAGGGAACAGTACATCCTCGCCTTCTACCTGACTTGTAGGAGATTTCCCCCTTTTTGATGCTGGTTTCAAGTTTCTTTCACCTTGATTCTCGAAGTTGGTTGAGGGGAAACGTGCCCAAGAATAGTGGGAATTGGAAAACTTCAAAGTCTCGTAAGCTACAGTAAGGTTTGGTTAAGCATTTACTTTTTGGGAGCTTACCTGTAGTGCACCAGAGGTCCTGCTGATGCTTGAAACCTGACAAAATGTTTTGCTGATGGTCCTGGAGGAGACTTGCTGGGATATTCCTAGCATCTGCCAAGTCATAAAACTGGCAGTAGTCAGCGTATGGAAAATTGCAGCATGAATCATGTATTTGTCTGATACTTTTTATTTTAAACTTTTTAATTGCTTCTTTCAGATACCCATAAAAATGCAAGTGCCAGTCAAGGAAGATAGTTATAACGTTTGTAATATCTTTAAACAGTGGAAAAAATAGTGTTCCAGGTAAAAAAAAGTAAGCTGAATATGGAATTGTGAGGTTAGATGGCCTTATAAAACATTCTTACTGTAATATTTGGTTTAAAAACTATTTAGATTAAAATTGAATTTTATTGGCTGCATTAAGGTATATTTTTAATTTACATTTTAATTATACTTCTAAAGCCTGGATATCACTGTTTTTTTAGTAAGAGAGAAACTTTACAGAATACTTTATCGCTTCATCATGGTTTGCAGTGTGTTTCGTGGCTACGACGCTAACCTTTGCCAGCAGGTCAATCACAGATCTGCGCGATAAAAGATATTCTCCATTTGTGTTTAACAAAAACAAGGAACGAAAAAGCATCTGACCTCAAACGATGTCATCAATGTACTGTACAATGACCCAGGCAGGCCTGGGATGGAGGGGATGCTTCTGGGAAGGAGCTGCTGGCTCCCCTTGAGCCAGGGGTTGTAGGTGTGCAGCCCCAGCCGGCTGCACCGCCGGCCACTGCCCAGAAGGGTGTTTGGGCTCGCTGAGCTGCTTTAGATACACCAAACTTAACTGTTACTTTGTTTTACCCATTTCTAGTTTTTTGAAGCAAGGATAGCAAAATGGCTCGGTTCATTAGCCCACCTTTCTGAAGGTGGGTCTGGTTTCACACAGATGCTGCCATGTGCTGACTTGGCACCAACGGAGATTTGGCATCCGAGCCCTGTCCTACACCGTCCCGTGCAACATTATTTTGAAAATTTCAGGAAAATTAGGTATTGCCGCTTCCTGGAAAAGCCCTGGATTGCAATTGCAGCACAGGTTCAGGTATGTTGGCGTAGCATAGTGCATAACGTTACTGAAAAATAAGTGCCTCCATCTCGAGATGCCTCTTGTCGGGAACAGGGCTGTGGGGTGGGCGACCCTGCCTGTGTGGCTCAAACCAGAATCGCGACCAGCTCTTCAGATCAGTCTGTGTGTACGCTGACCTTCGCTCTTTCAAAACAGTGAAGCTCTTGGTAGCTGAGGACAAATACAAACATAGCACCAAATCTTTTCCTTTACGTGTTTCTTAAAGGTTCAGTCTATTTCTGGAACACTAATCTCATTGTCAAGGAGCAAGGCCAATGGAAAGTGATGGGGGGGAAAGCCTATAGCCCAAAATTTGCTATTGAAGCTGGTGAGAATTTCGCCATCACCTGCAGTGAAATCTGATGTCAGACATTTAATGACACAAGCTCTCACCCTGGAGATCACACTTCTCTTTGCAGAGGCTTTCTTGAGAATGTTCTGTTCTTTTTCTGCTTATATGATTCCTTTGAGCATCGGTGATGGCTGGATGTACAGAGGACTGTAACGTATGCAATAAACAGCCAGGATGGAAGATGAGGTTTTTTCTGTCTCGGTTACGTTATATGTTGCAATAGCTGTGCTGATCTTTCCAAGTCCCTGGTGAGTAGTTGCTCTCACTGCATAATACTTAAATCTGTGTCTGCATTTTCTGAAATGCCAGTCCTTGTTTCTTCTTTTTATAGAGAACACTTGGATGGTAGGAAAGAACACATGAAAAATGGTTCCAGAGACTTTATAGCTGCGTTTCATAAAGCCAAGAGGGAAGAGTATGCTTTTGCATGGTAGTTCAAACCATGCACTAGAGTTATTTGTGGGATGCCTTATTGAAGCCCTGTTGTCTTTGACTAGCTGAAAAATCATATTCATATTCAAAAGAAGGAATAAGATATTGAGCTGTATCTTTTTGTTTTGTGATACATATTGCAAATTGCACAGGTGCACTTTCCTGTATTTTTACAGTGTTCTCTTTTAATTTACAGCTGTACAGTCCTGGTGCTGTGTCTGTGAGATGGTTCATGTAAGCATCAGAACAGGAGATCAGCGAAGAACGCCACTGTGCCACTTATAATAGCGTCAACTGAGCCTCTGTTCTTACCTCTCTTTTAGGCTGTCTCTCCTCCGAGGCACGGGGGACTGATACGTATTTGTACAAAAGAGCACAGAGGTGCCCAGCTAAGGACGGAAGCGATGTGCTTCTGCGCTGTGCATTGTTAAATAATAGCAATCGTGCATGGTATGTATGGTAGGGCGCTGTTTTCTAGATGAGTATTATAATTGCCACTCTTTCTGATATTTTTGTATAAGTGAAGATGTTTACTCAAAGCCTTGGTCTGATTCTAATTCTGTTCATTGCATTCTGCTTTTCTAGTCCCTATAGCAATTTCAATGGCATGTAGTGTGTGTGGGTGTTGTTTTTTGGGGTTTTGGGTTGGTTTTTTTTAAACTGCTTGAAGCTTGCTGAGGTCAAGTTGTTGCATTCTCTGCCTGGGCCGTGCAGGCTGTGCCTGGCTGGCTGCTGTGCTCCCCCCCACTACGATTTTCCAGTCATAAAGCTGAAAACGTGCAAATCATAAGAAGCCATATCTGGATCTAAATTTAGCACTACTGTGGATTAACACTAAGACTGGACCAATTAAATGTTCAGTCTTTCCTAATTAGAAAATAAAATATATCTCATTACAAATGGATCTTGTTTCACTTAACAGCAAAATTCTCTGTGTAATCTATAAACTAGACAGAGCTTTCTGAGAACTCATCATTCCCTGCCCTCAGCCACCTTTTTTTACATAAACACCCACATTAGTTTATAAAAGTTCTAAAAATAGAGCTGAAATGTATCAAAAAGTGGATAAACTGGGACTATATGTCTATTTGCAGTGTTGCTGTTATGTCTGTTGCAGTGATAACTGTAAAAGAATATGAATCTAGGCATTGAGCAGCTGATCGCTATTCCACCTCTGCCTGCAGACATTTGGAAATGTTCGTTTTTAAAGGGGAGATACTCAATAACGGCGGGCAGGAGTCGGAACAGCGGGTTCCCTGAGGACCCTGGGATAGCTGTCCTGCTCCTGCAAGGTCTGCTTTGTCCCTTCTGCAAAGACAAGCTGAAAAGAGACCCGCTAATATAGTCTGCATTTTAAAGGACAGGACATTCTCATATTCCTTACATCTTTTGTCAATACAGAAAGCAAACAGCTTAGCAAGAGGCAGTGTATTTTGAACAATGACATTTTCTTAGCAGATACTGGCTGGGTTACACCATCTCGAGTGAAGAGATCTGATTAATCTTGTTTGAGGTTAACTAGGTGATACAGAACACTGGCTCCACGTCCTGTTCAAATTGCAGTCTATTTTGTTTCCCCTCCCAAAGGCTGTATTTGTTAACCCGTGTGTGCAGACAGACAGACATTAAACAATCGAATATGTTTGTTAAATCTGGACGTGGGTACCATCTTTATCATATTATCTGCAAATAACACAGTCAACACACAGTCCTTTTGATGACTCTCTAATCCTTCTTAATGAAACTCTCTGTAAATGCCTAAGTTGTATTAGTCAGATGTTGATCTAGAAAGTCTCCGTGGCTTACAAAATCAATCCCTTTTACAACCCCTACAGGTGAATTCTGAGCACAACAGTGAGAAACCTGAAGATTAGAGAGGAGTGTAAAATTTTTGCACCACCTAAAAATTTCAGATTTTTGAAAATAAGCATTTCCTTTCAAATTGAGATAAAATGTCAGTCTTTCCTATTTCATGATGGGCAGAAAAGTTTAAACAAAACCATTTATTTGAACAACCTGATCTCCATGCTGGGTGGAACTAGCAGAGCTTTAATTAGACTTTCTTAGTAGGAAATAAAAACACTAAAAAAAATGTTAAATTTGTCAGTAGAACTTTTTTCATTTTCTTTAAACTATTTTAAGGTGGTATTTTGTTTTTATCACTTTCAGTGTTGCAGTATAGGCTTTTCTGTGAAAAATAAAAAGGTAATGAATGTCTTTCAGATGTGGTAAAGGAAGCATGGTAACGGAGAAGAGAGAAAGCACTATCTGAGCAAATCCACTAATTAAAGTCAGAGAACATTTCATCTAAGTAAGGGCAGCCTTATACCCTTTCTACTTATCACATTGACAGAAACTATTCCAAAGTTTGTAAAGTTAAGCTCTCTGGAGTTAGAAAAGGCCAGAACGAAAGTTTCCAGTGCAATATTAGTAATTGCATATTTATCCAGTGGCACCCTGATCTACTCCTAGAATGAAGGCTGGGAGATAAATGAAGGATGGGGTGGTATTTTTCTGGCTTCATCAAACTGTGGTAATTCCCTCCTGGATGGTTAAAGAGTACACTGAAGAGGTCAGATCGTAGCCAGGATTGGACTGCAGGCGCAAACTGTCTTGCAGGTAGCCTGGGAGAGAGACGTAGCCAAGTAGTTTGACAGATTAATCATTCCCTTAATATCAAGTGTTGCAAAATAATGTCTCAATCCTCCAAGTGCTTTAGTTGTAGGCAGGTACATTGTTCCCTTAGAACGTTTTTCTCATCAACTATTAGTTCAGCATTCAAACAGGTCTTCAGAGCAAAGCAATTCATAGCTGACTTTAAGTGAATCATTCCCTGTGGAAAATAACAGTCCAAACTTCTAAAATATGTGAATAGAATGAGAATGTCACTTCTTGTATTTAAATATATGTTAAACAGGTAGAACGCCACAGAAATTAGTAGGGACACGATCTGCTGTTATTCCAGCGATAGACTTACTCAGAGCAGTTACTGTCAACAGCAGACAACGGTGACAGGTAATTTTGCACGAAGGAAACATTTTCTGGGATGTTTACAGCGCTAGGAAATGGCAGTGCAGGACTGTACATTGCCATGGGTTGTACTTAGAAGTCTAAGAGGCTGTATATAACTCACTGACTATGTTTTGGCAAGCTCTATTTTAAATAGGTGGTAGTTGGTTCCACACCGTGTCACAGCCTTCAGTTGGGAGCTGTGATGAGACCGCCACGTTAATGTACTCATTTTTTTTCTGCTTGCAAGAAGATGCTCCTCAAAGATTGCTTGAGGAGAAATGAGAGCAAGAAACCTTAATTAACACACCAACAAAAATTTTAAATGTCTTCATTGATCACGAATACTAAAATGTACCAAATAGATAATTTAAAATCAAAAAAGGAAGTCCTGCCAGTTCTTAAAGGTTGGTATAGATTAATCAGAGGTGTCAAAGAGGAGAGCTGAATATGCCTGTTGTCATGGTTTAGGCCAGACTGGCAACTGAGACAAATGACAGGTGCTCTCTCCCACTTCTCTCTCCAACAAGAGGAGGGAGAGAGAGAAAGAGACTTATGAGTTTAGAAGAAACTAAACTTTAATGAAATATTAATAAAATAATAAAAATAAAGTAATTTATCCAATATATACAAAACCGTATCAAGCTCCCAGGATGACAATCACGTCACCGGCAGGCACTGGAAAAGTCCCAGACTGGACTCAGTGACGGACAGGAACTGGCTTCTGGATTTGGAGTCAGGAATGCAGAGATCGGGATCAAAGGTAGACGAAGAGACAGAGTCCTCCTCTGACGCCAGCCATTGAAGAAAGAGGGCTGACCCTTTGATTCCTCAGTTTTATGCTGAGCATGGGGCAGATGGGATGGAATACCCTGTTGGTCAGTTTTGGGTCACCTGTCCTGTCCACTCCTCCCTACAGGTGTGACCCCTCCATGCTCTTCCACCTCTGACCCTTCAACGGGGCAAATAACAAAGTTAGCTGACCTTGGTTGTTATAGCAATAAGTATAAGCAAGAGCCTCCCTGCATACCATTCCTTGGCATAAATTACAAATAATCAGGTCTTATCACTCTGAGAACGAACAGTGTCTCCAGAATATGCTGTTAATTTCAGAGGGTTCAGTTAGTTAGAAGAGGCTTAGCTAAAAAGTAAAATTACCGAACAGAAAGTTGTTTCTGTTTTACCTCAAACCAAGGACATTCCATCCCTTATTCCATAACATTTGCATTATGCTCAGATTACTATTATTTTTTATCTATCAAAACAGGACACCTGTGAACAGACTTAATCTGTAAGTTTGGTAAAGATCTAGAAAGGCTGGCAAGCTGCAGAGCCGCCCAAGATTTTGGTCAGCTCATTTGGAACCTCAAAAGACGCCACAAATCCTGACTTTTGCTATCCCCAAGCTAGGACAAGAGACAGTAATAAAGTCCTTGGAAGAGAGTGATCTTCCAGCATGCATTTAGAGGAACAGAGAGGCAGAACGGGAACGTGTCTCCCCAGTTGCACACAAGTGGCCAAATGTTGCCTGAGTCCGACTGTGGATGCCTCCTTCACTTTTCTCAGGTGCCACCTTGCTCATCAGCGTTTCTCTCCTGGCTGGTAGCTGCATTTCAGAGATGAACAGTTACTGCTCATCAGGTGTGTGCTCTGTGACGTTAGCTGTGATTTTAGCTGATCCTTTCAGTAAGCCTTGCTTAACACCAAACTCTTCTAAAAATGAAACCGACTGTGTGGCACTTTCTAAACAATCAGTACTTTTTCTGATACTTGTTGCTCTGAGGTGTGACATGAGCTACAGGTCAAGTTCTGGAATGGTGAACTTGTTTTACAGCTAACATAAAACTAGCATGTAGTTGCTGTGGATTTTTATTTTTTTTTTTTAAATCTAGATGTTTACTTAATCTCTTTATTTTAAATAAGTTTGGTTTTTTGGTAACTTTCCAACAAAAACTGTTATTTGAAGACTGAGATAACATTCCTGGCAAGTCTGGAACTTAGAAAGAAATCAGGGGACAAGATGGCTTAGATCAACTGTCTGGGCTATACTCGAATGTATCAGGAATCATAGGAGGCATAGGTAAATTACAAGGAGAATGGAAAGAAAAACAAAAATTATCTTGAGGAAATTACTCCCTGCTGTGTCCTATACCAATATCCACTGAATAATTAATGCCCACTGTATTGATTACCTTCTGCTTGTTTTGGCTATGGGAGAAGCAAGAACAATTTCCTCCATGAGTTATGGCATTAGTCCTCCTTTGCATAGTGTATTTTCTTTATTTCAGACAAATACTCTAATCCATACACAGTAAGCAGTTAAGAGACATTCATTTCACATCTGTGGACAAGTCTCTGAGGAATACAGTGCACTGTAAAGACATTTCACTTTAAAATATCATATATGCCTAAAAGCCAAATTAGAACAATTGTACAAGCACATTATGTTATGGAAGAAAGAATAGCCACTAAAAACTCCCAGGACTTCAGCCTCTAAATCAGACTGAGGTGGATTTTCCAGTCTTTTTCAATTAAGGGTCTGTTTGAAGATGCTCAGATCAAGTGACCATTGTTTTCTCATTCTTTCTATGTCATTCAGAAGTAGCCCCAAGTTTATTCAAGGCACAGTATTTACTCTGATGGGAAAGAAGATTAGGCAACAAAAAAAGAAATCACTAGATATGCTTGAGTTTGAAATGCCAGAACTTCTGTAACTACTTCAACACTGGAGCAATGACGGGACTCAAGAGCAGAGAGGATCCCCATCGCTGCGGGTGATTGCTTGTCCCCTGTTTTTGTGGGAGCTGCTGTAATAGCGGCGAACTCCTGCCAATGATAAAATGTGCATGTTGTAGCGCACGAAGGAACTTCTTTCTGAGCACACGTCTGATCCTCTTCTGCTGGACATCAGCAAGCTAGCGATGTGGTTAGGGGATTTGTGCGCCTTTCTATTAACTTCAGCTGAAGGGAGAACGTGCACAGCAAATATGAGGGTGATGTCTTGATACGCAGAGGGAAAATGACAAATGTTTACTGAGAAATTCAGAGCTTGTTTGTATGGGGAAAATAGCAAGTGAAACAAAGACGAGCATGCTTAATCTCCCTGGTTCCTAAGATGCTGCATGTGTAAGTCTCAGCTCTCGGGGGTGAATTGAGATGTATTTGTAATCAGAGCTGTAACCTCTCGACTATTTTTAAACGTGTGTTTCAAAATATGGGAAAAAATGAGTGTCGACGTGCAGAAAATACTGTGTAAATTGAATATTAACTTTGTGTTTAATAAGTAAGTGCTTTTTTTTGTTGCTGTCATTAATGACTGATGTTGACGTAGCATTTGGTACCAATTGCTTAGTACCATACTTCTGTTGTTGCTCGTAAGTGGTAAGAAGATGGTTTCAGTCAGTACTATGACTTTGCCTAGCTGCCTTTGTTAATGGCCTGCAACGTAAAGGCTTGAAATGTTAAAAAATATGTTCATTATATCTGGTTTTCCTAACTTTCTTTCATATACAGAATGCATCTTAATTGTATTTGCCTTACATATTTATTAGAGGAGGGGTGGGCATTTGGAACTGGGTGCAGAATCAAGACATGAAAAAGCCTCTTGAGACAAGAGGAGATTTTTGCGTTGATAGTTTCTATGTAGGTAGTTTGCAAGTAAATGGAGAGTAAAGAAGGATGTGGTGGTTTCCTCTGGAGTGGTTTCTGCTTTTCAGGGGGTATTACGCAAGTACTCTGCATGGATCATGCAGGCCTACTACTTTGAATATTTTTTTACTAAATCTTCTGTCTGCCCCATGTTATTTAATTTGCATGTAGTAAAACTAGCAAATGGAGAATTGAAACAAAAGGTTATATTGTTATAACCCAAAACAACTGAGCTACTTTTGTTTTCTTTGCCAGTTTGCATTTACATTTATAAGGGCTTTACTATCCAGCACATTTTCTGTTCCGATGGACTTTATTTTCAATTATAATTACAGCTGAGAAATCAACAGCTTTTTATTTAACTACATCCCCCTGGTTGTTTTTTTTTCTCCCTCATGGACACAGTACTATTTTTGGGGGAAAAAAGAAAAGGAATCTAGAGGTCTGAAGTCAGACATACATTTCATTTGCATTCATTAAATCCCACAACACCCTGTGGAAGCTGGTGACAGGCTCAGAAGGGCAGAGATCAGCTCTCATCTACTGAACCTCTAAGTAGTGATCCATGACTCATCATCAGAAAAATTTGTGGCAGTTTGCTCAAGTTCTGCTATTGCTCCTGCCTTTAACCTCTCTCTCTCTATATTTGTTTTGGGCTACCCAGGTTTTAATCACCAGTTCTCACATTTTTTGGTCAGTATCATTTCTGTTGTTGGGCAACCTTTTTACTCATTTATGGAAAGATGATTTCTCATGTCTAAGTGGCAGGACTGTAAGAATCCAGTCTGTTAACAGATTGCAAGCTGTTAAGTTGCTTGCAAATATAGTAGTTCTTGTCCTATTTCTCTCCTCTCCTCTCCTCTCCTCTCCTCTCCTCTCCTCTCCTCTTCTTCTTCTCTCTTAGCTCTTGCAGGATACATAACTTACCACTGCATGTCTTGCTGGTCATTAAATGCTCTTGAGGAGCTCAAATGTGACCAAATGGACCACAAACACTGCTGAGATGACACTGAATCAAGAAGGTGGTTTCCTGCCAGAAAACTGTGGCAGGAGGGGGAGAGGAATCTAGTAAGACTTCTTCTTGCTTGCCCGTCTGCTTGTTTTTTAAGCTTGTGGCTGAAGAATGAACATATGTCTCTGACAATATTACAGTGAGCCCTTTCTGAACTGGAGAAACTAGATAGAGGAAAGTTTGCTTGAACACGTACAGTCAGGCCTACACTGGGTCTGCCTGTAGTTTGGGTCGGTTGTCTTGGAAGTGCAACTGTGTTACCATGATGCTTGTAGTACTGAAAAACAGTGTTTCTCAGCCAGAGTGCAGCCTCATGCAAACACGGCAGTGTGGCTTTCCTGCTAGATCTGGCTGACATCCACCCAGCTGGCGGCACAGGCAAAGCCACTGTAAGTCTGGATGGACCCCCTCTGAGTAAAGCAGCTTTTAGAAGTGGACAGGTTGTTCCTTGTTCTCTATGAGCCTCCATTTTCCCTGGTATGATCAAACGTCTACGCATTCACTTATTGCAAATGCGTATTCAAACACATTTATGCCCGGAAAGGGAAGAGATTTTATCAGAGTGAGAAACCAGCATTTGCCATTCTGGGTCTGTGCTGATCATTATTTACCAGCTCCTGAAACAAGGAGAGATCCCATTTTGTGTGAAACGGCACAGTACCAATCTCCCACCCAGCTATGCTGATTTACACCAGCAGGTGACTTGGCCCACAACCGCACTCAGTGCAGGTCTCTCTGGTTGCAGCTGGCTCTCGCCCCTGCGCAGGCTGAGGCGTCCTCAGGCGGATGGGAGGGGAGAGCTGGGCAGCCCCAGCCCTGCGAGGGTGGGAACTCACTTTGGACACCGTCTCGTTTCCAGACAGGTGTGCGCCAGGGCTGTGCGCTTACTCCTTTTCTTCCATGGAAAAATCTGCCTGTGGCTTCCTTCTTCCTGTATATGAAAACCTCAGGCTCAGCAAGCCCTTTAAAGTGATGCTGGTAGTTGGGAAGCAACCCTCTGAATGACAAGGCTGAAGGTTTTCTTTTCTGTATATTTTAATTTTTATTATTTTACCATTTTCTTTCTACTTTGAGAACTGTGTATTCAGTGCTGCTGTGACTGTAACTCTTTTTTTTCCAAATCCTCGGTGAAATAGCAATAGTGGTCCAATGTTTTAAGCTTTTAAAAGCAGCAGGTCATTACCCTTTACAGTTGCTCAAGTTTGAGAACATCTTTATTTATAAATATTTACCCAAAGGACAAAGAAATGAGAAACTGGGCAAGTTTTTCCCAATCTGCTCTACTGACATGACCAGGTGGTACCATGTAGTAGATTTACAGCAATTTTACAGCTCTGTGGGTTCTCCTAGGTAAGGAAACTGCCAATGAGCAGCTCCTAGTATTCCTTTGTGCCAGCAAATACACTGGAAAAAATGGGAAAGTATGAAGCATCCTGAAAAATTGTGGGTGTCTATGTTGGTTGCTCTAACCTGCATCATAGCTGACATTAATCCTCACCTACTTTGATCTGGATAAGCTGTGTGTATCTGGTCCAAGGACTGGATCAGTAAGGTTAAACAGTAATTGAGTCTTAATTACATTAACAAATCAATATGGAAGACTACACAGGGAAAACACTTGCTGTGAAGAGGATGTGATGAGATTTTTAGATCAGTTTAGTTGGTGTCACAAGATTTTTAAGTCATAAGCAGCTGGGTATGAAATCTTGTGGCAGCATTGTCTTTTGCACGAATAGGCTATCTCCTTCTAGTGGAGTAGCGTTTACTCTCTGTGTTTTGTCTCACGCCTCTTTGTCATTAATTAGTGAGAGTTTACATGCTCAGGGACTTCTTTTCCTTAAGCTACATGTAACCTTTGAATATTTTCAGCCATCGACGTAATACATTGAGCTTCCTGATTAATCCAGTTGCTGGTTTTAAATAGCTACGTTTCTCAAACAAATTTTTCATGAAGGAGACTCAAATGAACATTAAATTATCCTCATCTACAGCAGAGCTCAATTTGGACTGGAATGTTCTCAGAGTGTGATAACAGCATTTTGTGCTGCTTGGAATTTAGGATAATTTTAGAGAGAGAGATTGAGATTCTCTTTCTGAAACCATTTTGAGGCGAGATCCTCTCTAGATAGAGACATCCATTTGTGTTGTTTACTTTGCCACAGTCACCCTTTGCTCAGTCATTACCAGGTTGTTTTTCCATCAGCTCCTGGTTAAACCGAGCTGCTTCTCTGCTAGTTCCTTAGTTACTACAATACCGGCTTTCATGACCTCACAAGACATTCTCCATTTTCTAGGCACACATTTTGTGTAATAATGTAACATCACTTTTTCTCCCATTTTCTTCATTTTTTTCTAACCAGATTTTAGTCAGTAGTGGATGCCCTCAAGAAATGTTGCAAGTACTCAAGATGTAAGACAAAACCTTTACTAAGCAATTACTCTTTGATGCTTAATTGTCACCCTTGTTGGAATGTCATGTTCAGAGCCATTTGAAAAATGTAGCGAAGGTACATGATCCATGTTATTTTGTTTCTTGATGCACGGGTCTTTATGGGACATGCTGTTGGTGCTTGCTGACAGCAGGCTGGGATGTTTATGGGCAATAGGTCTCTAAATAGATACTAAAGGACGGCTGTTTTGGGCTTGGAGCAGGAGATAGTGCAAAGAGGGAAAATGGCAGTGATCAAAGGGATGAAACTAGAACTGGTAGTCACTTGATAAAAGCAGTAGGAGATGAAACCAATTAAAACAGAATAGAAACAAGTATGTCTTCAGCCAGCAGGAGCTTGCTTCCACAGGAGGCTGTGGAATTGGGGCAGTCACTGGGTTCAAAAAGGCATTAACCAAATTCATGGACAACAGATCAAAAAATAGATGCTGAAAAGGATGAGGATCTTCTAACATCCCTAATGTAACAGTAGTGAATGCTGAGTAACTGAGGGGAATGGAGCAAGAAAGCAGTTGGTTTCTTGTGCTCTCCCTATTTAGCTGCTTCTGCCACCACTGGAGACAGACTACTGGGCTAGATCAGGCATTGCTCTGACCCACTGTGGCATTTTGTATGTCCTTGTAAGTTTTATTTATTGCTCAGACCACCACACAATTAGGATTTAAAGCATTTACCCCTGAAGAGTCTACAAGTAAGGACCTTGTATGTGCACAAGATTTTGCTAGACTCAGGCCTTATACTTTATTTGGTTAAATAGTACCATGAACATTTACACAGCTATATAAATAATCACATCCAGTGAGTGCTGTCAGCTGAGCCAAAGTAGAGATTTTAAGTGCCAAGGACTTAGAACATCTCTTTCTAATTTTACCCTGGCTCAAAGTATGTTTAGAAGATGAGGTATAGATAAAATCAGATAAGCAAAATTATTTAGTATTCTGTCGCTTGTAAAATGTTTATCAGTTAAAAATAAAAGAGGTGAGAAAAATAAGTTGATATTTTACAAGAAGCAAACCCATATCTAACGGCTGGATTAGGAGCCTGTGTTTAATAAGCAATAAAAGATGATTACAAACAGTCCACACTGGCTGTTGACAGACATCCTGTTTTTGGTGGTTTGTGTATACTTCACGAAGAGATGCTACCTGCAGAGGTAGCAAATCTCCACGTGTTGTCTTAGCTGTGGCTAATTAGCTGGAAGATGGGTAGAAAAACATGAATGACTAGACTGAGTACTGGGACTGTTTGGAGATGTTCCAGCTGACTGGTTTTCTGGTAGAAAATGCTGATTTTTCCAAATGAGAACATTTTGCTGGAATATGTAGTCTCAATAAGACTGTCATTTGTGCTCACTCCAGGTTGTTGTCCCACTTTGCCAGGCTCTTCAGCAGTCTGCCAGGAAGATGGTATAGAGGTGAGCTCTTTGCATCTTACTCTGTGGGATGCGCTTCCTGACTGGTCTGGGCACCAGGCTCACTGAGCTCTCCCACCTTTTAACCAGTGACCATATCTGTTCTTACAGTCCCATCAGCTGACTATGTTGGCTGTCCAAGTCTACTATTCCAGATGATATTTCTTCATATGTTTGAAATATTTCCCAGGTTGGATAGAAAGTTGTATCTTGTTTTGATTCTGAGGTGTACAGGTTCTGCATCAGAGAGATTTATTTTGTGCTTGGTAATTTATGTCTTTGTGTCATGGATGTCAAGACTGCAACATACAAGGCAATAAAAATTTTGAGCTCAGCAAGTCATTCCAGGAAGAAATGTCAGCCATGAACTTGTCCTTCCTGGAAGTTGAGAAAAGATATTACCTTAAGGAGAAATATAGAAGTCACTTATGTTTGTTTATCACAGCATAAGGACTAACCTATCCTGGTGGTGGGAAGTTTGTATTCGTCTTTGTCTTTTCTATACAAAAACTACTGTACTAATAAGGAAGGAAGGAAGAAGAAAAATGGGGCAATTGCTAGACAATTAATTCTTGCAAAAGAGAAAAAATATGTTTACAGAACAAAGTTTATGTTATGGGACGGAACAACCATTAGTGACTTTAAACATGAGCCATTTCAGTCTCCATAACTCCCAGATGTTCCTGCTGGCAGAGGCCGGCTTTCCCTCAGTCCTACCACTTGTGCATCCTTAAAAGGGATGTGGAGTGATGTGGTTTCACCTTACAGCTAAACAGATCAGATGATGGTTTGCTTCTGCAAGGAGTGGTCTTTGCTGTTTCTCCATGTGCTGGGTCTAGCGTTCATGTGATCTCTGGGTGCAATTCAGCTGGCTATTCCGACACAGAACTAGTGTTTTTTTCCCTTGCCCAGTCACTATATCTGACATGAAAGAAATAATGGGAAGAGGGTGCATCGTAAAGCTCCTGTCAGTGCTTCTCTGTGTGTTACACTGTCTTGGCTGCGTGGCATTATACCCTAAGGGATGTGTTGATTACCCCTTTGTTCTGGAGCAAATCCCATGTCTGGAGTTCAGGACACCTACAAAAGGATTCCCTGACAGATAGACGTTCAGGAGGAAAAATAGGTATTTTGTGGGTCAACTCACTTCTCCTTTTTCGTGATAACTGGTGAAATAAGAATGAAGCCAGTTTTCAGAAATGTGTGTTGTAACAGTGAGAAAAACAGGGTTGGGTTGAACGATTGGAGATGGTCCCATGGCACAATGTTTAATATGCATTTGGAATCATGCCTTTTCTCTTTGTTTTCCTTGGGAGTCTGTAATTATTTAAATTTAAAAAGAATAAAAATAAAAATCCAGCACAGCAGCTAGATGAAGCAAGAGATTTAAAAAAAACATTTTTTTGTCCCCTGTGAAACATCTCCTTTTAACCCTGAACTGATGGGCATTGGAAAAGCAAGTTATTACTCCTTTCGTTTACAAGGAGAACACACCAGTCTTTCCCTGTTTCTGATCAGATTTCACCTAGAATACACACAACATAAAATACCTTTTTTTTTTTGACATTATATGTACTAGCAAAATATATTTGGCACAGTTTAGACTACTTGTGAGATGGACAGGTTTTAATCTTCAAAGAAAAATATGTCTGTGCTTTCCAATTTATTTGTCCTATTTATTGACCTTTTTAAAAGATAAACTAGCTCTCAAGAATAAAGCAACACATGAGAAGTAATGTGGCAGGAATCCCAGTGCAGTGCAGCCTATACAGATGTTCAGAGAAAGCCTGTCAGCCTTAAGCTGAGAGTTAAGGAGAGGGCTCAGTGAAGGAAGGCTTACAGTACTTTTTAAATGGATCACTGCTGTCCAGCAAAGCTGCAATAGTGGCAGGTGTTGGTGATGACTTATACCGCATTTTAGTTGATAGATAGAGCTGAGGGTAGTGTTTGGGTCTGTAAATATTATTGCTGAACTTCCCATGGCCCAAAAGCTTGGATAACAGCATCCAATAAGATATGAATGTTTTTGTACACATAATTTACAGGCTGTCTTGATGGGCTGAATACTAAAGACAAGATTGTGGATAGGTTTCAAAAAACAGGTGCTTTAACATCACATCTTGTTTAATGGCACAGGTTTTGTGGTTGCAATGAGGCCTGCTGTGGTCAAGTTTCAGTGACAGTGGCTTAGTTTTAGTACTGGTATGTATTATTGTCACAGGGCACAGCGGGTTTGTTTGCGGTTGTTTGTTAAAAATATAAGCAATCTACTTCTGCAGTGAAGATTCCAGTTTTGAAGTTCTCATGTTACTTTAATCCCTAGGAAGGGGCAGGAGAGGCATAAGCTCCAAGAGGCAAGCACATCTTACATTTTTAGAAGGTATTTGGAGAACACGTTTGTATTATTTTGGTCATATGCATTCCAAAATTAAAAGTAGTTTCACTACAGGAAGATGTTAAAATAATCCAATCTCATGTTGAAAAAGTGGAAAATTAACTTCCCAGTATGATATTTAAAGGGTTATTTGCATTAAATGATTCTGTCTCTTGCAGTGCAATATCAAAAGAATCAACCTTCTTAGGACCAGAGGGAAGATTGAAAAAAACAGAGAAAGGATGGCTGCCAGAGCTCTTTTTCCAGCAAAGGTTCTTCTTGCAAGTTTTCTGGGAAAGAAGCAAGGAATAATAACAGAAGTGTTGATCTATGTTCCTTTTCTCCAAATATATTTTAAGAATGACCTAAAAAATATTCTGTCTCTAACTTTGCAATGGATGTGCTTTTCCCTTTCCAGGCCCTCCCCAGCAATGACAGAATTGCTGGAACAGGAATAAGATCAACTCCTTATCTGGATTTTTTTTTTTTTAACTAGAAATAGATTGTTAAAAGAACAGCTTAAGACCAAACGTGGTCCCAAATATTTTGTAAAAATGCTGGCTTGGTAGGGTATGTGTTTGTGAAAGTCATAAGAATATGCTCAATCCTCTAGGATTTTTGCTTACTAGTTTTAAAAAGGAAAGAGGTGCCTCAGAAGGTAAATAATTTCAACAACTATTTGCAGGCATTCCCACAAGGAAATTTTTCAGTGCCTACAAGAATGTAAACAGTGCTATATAATTTGGTTTTTACTGACTACATATATTTTGGCTTGGCTTTGGTAGTATAAACATTGGAGTTTTGGTTGGTTTGCTGTAAATAGATGCCGTGGGGATGCAGAAAATTCAAAAATGCATTATTTCTGTCATGTGTTATTTTCTTCTCGTGTAGGACAGCTAACAACCAAATCTATTTTACTGCATAACTTTGCTACTTAGACTTAGTACAAATAAGTGCTAAAGTTGCTTAAGAAGCCTAGAAGGACCTTCTCCTAACAGAAGCGAGTCTTGAGAACCGGGCTCCCCATTCTCAAAAAAGGATATCTGTTGTCTCATTTCCAAAATGCTTGTCTTCCATTTCCCTCATAATTGCGTAGTTCTTTTAGGAGACACTCTGTGTCTTGAATCTCATCTCTTCTCATAACTAGATGGAAGAGGCTTTATAAAAGTATCTTTCAGTGGGATATTGTTTGAATAACAGTTCTCTAATTCTGGAACAATTTTGAAGACTAAACACATTGTTTAGCTTAGTTTATTTTTTGGATAGTTATTTAAGATGGTAAGTTAATACACTTTTGTGCAAAATCATCATGTTCATCAGAAGAATTAGATGATCCCACTTAGCATCTGTATAGCTTATCTGTAAACAGGGGAAGCAAATGAAGAATTATTAGGAGGCATTGGCTTATTTTCTTCACGCAGCTCTAGGCTGGGTGCCAGAGAGGTCTTCTTACCCGAAACCCAGGAAAGGCTTCTTGGACATGAAGTGCATGATGGTGGCTGTTTTGAAAGAAAAAAAAACTTATATTTTCGTATGCGAGCTCAGAAATTCAGAAACATCAGGTGGATAGGGGGAGAAGGAAACACTCTTGGGCTGCTAAAAAAAATAGCAGTAAGCCAAGTTCAAGGAACTGGCCACCAAGGAAACTAATTTAAGAAAAAACCCTAAACAATAAAAGGGCATGATGGTTTGCAGCAGGAGGTGCTCTTCTATACTGCAGGAGGTGGATATACTCTTCTATACTGGCAAGGGTGGATGTGATGGAAATTCTTCTTCCATAAAGAAGAATTGAATTATGAAAGTAAATAGTCACAGTTCGGCATTGTCAAAGGTGAGAAGTGCTTGTAAGCCTAATGACAAATAAAAGTACAGCAAGGAACTGGGTGGCCTTTGCCATTTCTGGGAGAACAACCTCCTGGGCCCGTCCCTGTCACGCTGGGCAGGGCTGGCTGGGGCTCTGGCTCGGCTGTGTGCAGACATAGCTGCCTACGTTCTTCTCATGTCTGAGGCCATGGAGGTGGGCCCACAGGCCTCCCAGGCCTGGCCCTTCACCATGGCCAACCTTGTGGCCATCCTAGCCCTCCTGGCTCAGCTCCCTCATGGGACAGGAATGGCTGAAGAGGATAGGCCCCTGCTGCTGCCCCAGCTGGTCCCCCATGCAGGCAGCCAGCCCTGCTGCCCCCATGTCTCCTTCTGCAGGCCAGTGGCCTGCGGGGGAAGGCCTGGGCCAGGGGGAGGTCAACAGGGAAGGAAAAGCTTGTATCTATGTAAATATTCCAACTTCAGCCACTTAAAAACTTCTACAGACAAACAGCACAAGAAGGGTAAGAATGCATGTTTTGGGCAGGAAGAAGAGTAATTTATTCCTGCATGAGAAGTCAAAACCGGAGTGCACGGGGTGTGTGACAGGTACAGGCCTCGTTGGCAGGCCGGCCTGGGGGCAGGGGCTCCTGCCCCGGCAGAGGGTGCCAGGCCCCGCTGGAATGGCAAGGTTCCCGCTAAAATGTCTTCAGGGAGGTTACTCTTATTTGCCAATACACAGTAATGTTACCTTAATGCTTGCGGATGGAACATAGAGCCCTAACGAATGATCATTGCCATAGAGGTATTGAGCCACTAAATGCAACCTGTTCACAGATATTTTTGATGACTGTAATTAACTTATTCTGGAGAGACCATCTTATTACAACCCTCTACTTGTTGTCTAATTGCAGTTATATTATTTGTGTAGCTGGAAAAAAAATATGCTTACTCATTTAACTTTCAGAGAATGACTCAGAGGACTTGTTTAACCCATACAATAGAACATATTTTTCCTGTTTGTAGTTTCCTGGCTTTACCTTACTAATCACAGTGTAAACATTTGACATACTTCCAGATAAACTTATCTCATGGGCCTTACATCGCATAAAATAGTATTTTATGTTATTGACGCAAATATTTATTTAATCCTCCATTCATAGGAATGAGGCTGAAAGTCTTTCATTGAAAGACACAGCCAGGGCACGGGTAACTTCCTCTAGCATGAATGTTAACTTATTACTAGCTTACTAGCAAACTTGTGACAAAAACATGGAACTAATGCAGTCCTGTAAAAGTCCGTGAAAAAGGTCCATGAAATCTAGCTGAAGAGCAGGGACTTCATTCTCTGTATGGCTGCAGTGGTTCCTGCCTTCAGCTGTCTGCCTGTTGGAGGGAGGAGAGCTCAGTTGCCAGCACCTGAGCCCCTGTCAAGATTTGCAGTGCAGCATGTCAAGATAAACTAAAATTGCTGTTTTATGCTGTGGAGTCTCAGCAGTTTCATTATCAGCTGAATCATTCCTGCAATAGGAAAGGAAATCTCAAAGAATAGGGCAGATAGCTGGATACAAACTGTCCCTTCCTCTGATAGGGGAAAGATAAAAAATGGAGATAATTCAATTTGAGAACATAATTGCAAAATACAGGAATGGTAATAGAGAAATGTGGGAGTGAGAAGATGGAAAAGAGACGTTGAGAAGGTCAGGGAAGATACTGGGTATCACATCACTTGCAGGGTGTCATGACTTCTTGTTTTCAAGTATGTATATGTTTAGAGGGGAATAGGAAACAGGAGGCATGTTTTGGACTGTTAAATTTGGCAAGAAGTTCCTTTGAGGATGAATTGGTTAGTTTTATAATGCCTCCGCTTAGAGCCAGGATTTGGTACACAGCACTGAAATGTACATTGTAAAAGGAGGGCTGTAGGGATTAGTGTGCTCTTGCAAAGCAAATTTCTTTTTTCTCGTGACAGAAACATTTTTCCTTCCTTTTGGTAGTGAAAAGGAAACATAAGGAATAGGTGTAGTATTTGTGAATTGCACCAAGTACTACAGAACATTGGACTAATATTGATTTATGTAAAAAATAAGCAGGAAATGTATATAAAATTCTGCTTGCCCACCTTGTATTGCTTGAACAACTCACACTGTATGTGAGATAGCTCCTCTGCATACAATATATTGAGCTGAGCTGAAACCGCAATAAATCTGAAAAAGCTGCAGTACAAACTGAATGTACTGAACAACAAAATTGACGAAAAATGGTCTTATCTCATGTTCTGTTGTAGGTTCAGACTGTTTCCTAGCCTGATGCCAGAATTCAGTCAACAAGGTGGTTTTTAGGCACTAATAGGATTTGTAAAGAAAATATTTGCATCAGATGTGCTTTTTGTTCCATCTTCTTTCTTAAACTGATATTGAGGATGTGCCACTATTACTGAAAGTTAATACGCCATTTTTGGACAAAGCTGTACTACTCTTTGGCAAGTAGCAGTCATGTTTAATGAGAGAATTACAGTAGCTCTTTAAAATCACTTCATTACCAGTCACTACTAACTGACTAGCACTGTGCACGATGGTTAGTTAACTGCTAAACTCTAATCTCTCAGCAATGAGCTTCTCTCAGTGAAATGATTTCTTATGCTACCTTGTGTGGTTAGTTATCTATTACAAGCTTGTGGAGGTTTATATTTTTCACTTTACGTCCCAGATCTAAGCTTCCAGCTTTGTGTATAAGCATGGAAATAAATGGCTGGAATTTAGGAAAGGGCAGAGTGACCGAATATCTAATTAAAACCTTGCACATGTGATTCGGGTTTCTAAATCAAAGCTCATAGGAGCTAATCAAATGCAGGTCATACAACTATGTATATAAACACAGACAAGAAACTAACTTTTGGCACCTGGTTTTTGGAGAAGTTTGGCACAGATTTGCTGAAGTGCAGTGTACAAGCCGTTGCTACTCCAAATAGTAACTGTGATAGCTGTTCTGTGATGCATCTTGTATTAAGAGAACAAGGACAGGCTCAGATCAACACATTTTCACTGAATTTTTTTTAGAGTTGGAAGGGACCATATAGATCATCTAGTCCAACTCCCCTGCTGAAGCAGGATTGCTTAGAGAATGTTTAATCTCCTCCTCTGTATTTCCTCTGAACTCAGAAAGCATTTGGCCAGGGCTCTCCACCGGTTCATCTTTACTGGAAATTTGTGCTGAATTAATTGGAAGACTCTGTAATGCTTTTCTGCTTTTAGCAATAACGATTACAAGTCAGTACAACAGCGACTACAAGTCAGTGCAATAGCGACCTAGAGATGACAACTGCTCAGTTGCTTAAAAAGAATAGCTGATAGCTATCCTTCTGAGAATATACACTGTAGACAGAAAGTTCTCTTTTTGTTAAGGGCCCTTAATGCAATGTCTGTTTCAGATTTCTCTGGTTCTCTAATCATGGTGTTGAGTCAAGAGGTTTTGCAAATTCAAGTTTAACACCATGTTTTCTGTGTATGCCAAGGGTATGTAGTTGCAAATAAAATGCAGTGCTTCAACCTAGACAAAATTATGTTTTAGAGAACAATATAGAGAAGAAATACCAGGAAAAATATGCCATATTTTGGAGGGAGCTATTCACATCTAAAATTAGCCATATAGGTAATTTAAGTAAGGGTAGCTTAACTTGGACGAGTAGCAGTTCCTGCCCCACTGCAGATAGGATTTAACAGCTCATTTAGCTGCTGGTGATTACAATCTTGAATCCCTATCGGTTTGAGGTTGTCCTAAATGGTAAACAGGTGATGTGGTAACTGCCAATTGAGCAATTAACTGCTATTATATAGAGATGCTAAAGTTTCAGGAGGTTTTAAGTGAAGGGAGGGCATATATTTGAGAAAGAAGGAATGGAGGGGTTTTGTAAATGTTAATGTGATGAGTTGATTTTGTTTTAAGGTACTTATGTAAAATGTATAGCTGAGTGATTTAAGAAGTGAAAGCTATACTGAATTACCCTTCTAATTCAAATTCACTGACAGGATACTTGCACCAAATCGTCTGAGCTTAGAACGTTCCTATAGCAAGCTCCTCCAGTACAGATGGCTGGATATACAACCCGCAGGTGAGTTCAGTGGGATTCTAGTGCCAGAGTTTTTAGCAAATAGTTTAATCAATTGAATAATCACTCATATATTGTCAGAAGTTCCTTGCAATGTAGGCTTGAACCCCTTCAGGGAGAGGAAAGATCAGAAACTGTCTTTCCCACATCTCGAGTAAATGTTGTCTCCCTTACCACTGACAGTAGCTGTATTTTAAAACAAAGGTTGTGAATTCTGTTCAACATGAAAAAGTAACATTGTTCAGAGCAGTAAAGTCTGAATGAACACTGTGATGATGTTCTAGGTACTCTAGTGCCCAGAAGCAGTGTTTTTTCCAAGTTTGTTCTGTTGTTTGCAGGCAGAAATCACCTTGGTCTGCCTATATGCTGGGCTGTTGGGAAGGGACGTTCCTGTAGCTGCCTTGAGCTCAGTGGTGTGCTGGACCTTTCCCCGAGGCCAGGAGTCTTACTTCAGGGCTTTTGCTGTAAAACTTTTGAGCGTTTTGTAGTGTAGGTAAGAGCTTGTGTCTGGTTTGGTAACGAGCCAGCCAAGCTTGATTCTGCTTGCAAAGTATTCTAAGGACTACCTGTAGGTTCAATACAAGGCTAAGGTATGACTGGCAAGAGCATGCAAAAGACACTGTGTCTCTTATCAATTCTGTTACCTCTTTGTATTTTCTATTATCCTTTGGTAAAGATTTGATTGTAATACTTCCCATAACTGCTGAGAAATAAGCTTGGGGAGCAGGGGTATAGATTTGAACTGCTACCAGCAGGACAAAACGCACTTGCTGCTCAGTAACTTGTTAAAGCAAGTAAACTCAGCAGGGCTCATGGATCTTATGCTTGGAGTCTGACAAGCAGTATTTCCTAGCACTACATAGAGATGTGTGTATATACTCTTCTGTTCTTCTCTGTTTTAAACTTGTCTTTGTGCTTTTTTTCTAGGGAAAGTTTTTTTTATTTAGCGAAGTTCTACATTTGTTGTCTTCTGCTATATCTGTGTGCCCTGCACCCAGGGATGTTTAACAGAGAGCAATGCTACCAAATCTGAGCCCAGAACTGCTCTGGTTGCTCCTATAAGCTTTTCCTTTCCTCTTTGGCTCTTAGTGAACTGTACTGGCTGGTTATCTATGAAATACCTTATATCATTGCAGCCATTTCCTTGGATAGGTATGTGACCCTGTAGGAAATAATAATAGGAAAAAAATTAGGCAAAAAAAAATGGTGCTTTGGTGGTTTTTTTTTGTTTAATTTGCTTTTGAAATCCAATGCAGAGGCTGAAAGTATTTCATTTAAGAGCTATAGCATTTTGATCACGTCATAGTCTATATGAAGTGATGTCCAACATGTAAAATAAAAAACTTTCTTTAGAACGAATTATGGTTGGCTTTGCTACTGACAACATAAATCCATCAGAAGGAAATGGGAACATTATTTTGTCATGTGTTCTGTTATTTCTGCAATTACTGTGCATAACATAGCTAAGCAAACGTCTGCCTTTGTGAAGAATACTATTAATATACCTGGTCCTTATATCTGTAGCTCTCCTTTCTGACTTGATTATTTTCAAATTTGGGTATCACAGTAAGTTGTTTTTTTTTCTGCTGAAATTAGTCACGTTTGTATGAAAGCTGTACTACATGCAAATTTGTACAAGTGATGTTATGTATTCTTTACAAACCAGGAGAGTTTTTTTTTTCCCTTCTCATTTAATGTTTGCATTTTGTAGTCATAAAGAGAGAGGGGGGAGAAAAAGAGAGAGCAGGTTACATCACGTTTTCTTGCATAAAATTAGGCTGTGAATGAATTTTAAAATCCTTTTACAAAATAAAGGGTTAAAAAAGAGCCACTGGGATATAATATGGGCTTTTAGTAATGAAAAATCACCAAAGAAAATGCTGAGATTGTCACTGTATGTTTCTTCTTGAAGAAGACAAATGTCAGAGCATGTTTCCTTCTGAAACTTCTATCTGAAATATTCTCCGGAAAACAATTCTAGAAAGTGGGTGTAGAATAAATGGTTTTGATATTGCAAATGTATACAAAAGAACGTCATGCGTTCAAAGAACGTCACATAAACCTACCCAGGCTTAATGAATTACCCCTTCTTGCTAACCGTTCTTGAAGTAATTTGGCACTTGCT
Organism: Limosa lapponica baueri; assembly: GCA_002844005.1. NCBI lineage: Eukaryota > Metazoa > Chordata > Aves > Charadriiformes > Scolopacidae > Limosa > Limosa lapponica. The sequence continues at coordinate 529,950 of KZ505960.1, read as the reverse complement.
TTATAGTTCAGGTTTTGCATAATTACAGTTTTTGATATATTGCTACTATGTCATAGGAGATAGTATCTGCAAAGAAAAACAGCACAAAAAAGTAAGTGTCACAGAGAATTAATGTTCCAGTTATAATCTGCAAGCAAATTTGAACAGTCTGTTCTAAAATATTTTGTACTTCTGGCATAGAAAGACAGAAAAGCTACGTTGGTAAGCTGCAGAAAGCTATGTGTTTGTGTGTATAGTGCGTGGGGTTTTTTGTGTGTTTTAAATCTGGCCAGATCTCTGTGGTCTGAAGTCAGTACAGCTTTGCTGATTAGGACCAGGCTAATATGGAGCTAGTTGTGTCATTAATGTTATGTTGGAGATCAGGCTTGATATTCCCATCCTGTCTTGTACGTGTAACTTTGTGCAAAGCTTGTCTCATGAATTGCCTTTAATTTCTTTGTTTACAACATAAAACCACAATATACTTAATCTACAAGGAGTCCAAAAGGATTTAGATCACTACAGACCATTAGTACCATGTCCTGGGTCAAGGTGGCTAAAACCTATCCACCTCTGAAATATGTCTTTCTCAATTTCTCTCTTTTTGAGAGATGGGATTGTTCACCTTTTCAAATAATCTTCCTTTTCTAAAATATCTTCAAAAATATTTTTTTTTACTTTCTTTCCAGAAGCTAGAAACAAAACATGCATTTAAAATGTAACCAAAAATAAATTTATTTCCAAACCCCCTTGCCTTATTTCAGTTTTGCTATGGGTTTGGTGTACTAATAGGACACACACTGTAGCTTGGGCATATTAGGAAAGGACCTACCTTATCCACCAGTTATTCCTGAGGGTACTCCTAGGCAGGGGAAGGGAAAGTGGGCTGTCTGTCAGCAGGGTGGCCTTTTGCTGCTCAGGCCCATGAGCTGAGTGGAGGCAACTGTGCTGGTGGGGCCTGTTGCACTGGGGAAAGCAGATAAAAGTTTCCACAGCAGTTGTTCCTGAGGCAGCAATATTGGTGGAGAGTGGGGTGTAGTTTTACCTCATTACTCCTGTATTGCTTTACATTATGTTGCAGAAGCTTCCCTCTTGTTTGCCTGCCTTCTGGTTCCTTTCCTTGGTAAAAGGTTATCTGTTTGAGCAAGGCTTTTGGATCTCACCAAGTAGCAAATGCCTCTTTCTCCTGTAGTCCAAGCTCCAGGGGAGACAAAAAAAAAAAAAAATCCCAGCAGAAAACCTAAGAGATCACAGGGATGGTCTTTTCAAGACACCACTGAATAAGTGTTTGTGATAGTTCTCTAAATGTGTTGTGCTCTTTCCAAGCATACCAGGAGGAAGTATGCCTCATTGACTGGGGACATTCATGGTTCTATTGAAAGATGGAAGAATGACTAAACAGAAAGCTTTATTTAAACAAACAAAAGGAAAAAAAGGAAAAAAAAAAAAAAGTCATTTTTGGTTCCTGGGTACCAGAAGCAATACTGTTTGCTTTGATCCTTTTATTTGCACAGTAGGTAGTCATTTTAATCACTCTGATTCCAATTATAGTGGCAAGTACATGTTGCGCATTTCACTTTTGTTGTTGGGTTTTCTGTTCCAAGTATTGTAGTCCGTGTAGGATTGCCTGGAAATGCTAACTTTGTTCTTGATGTAAATTCATTGCCGTCAGTTGCTTTTGAGTAGGGCTTTGGCCCATATCTGATGGAAGAGAAAGAACAGCACAGCAGTGTGCTGTGCATCATGAGGAAATATCTAGGGCAATCTTTATGTGCCATCTAAGTGTCTGGCAGAGGATTCTTGTACCTCAGCATGCCTATCTGTTTCTTTAAGACTTGCGCACTTAAGCGTGAGGATTGGGTTTTTTCAGTTACACCTCTAATCTGATATGTACTGTTGGATCACTTTCTAAGTGAGCATGATAAATCTATGTAGTACTGGTGCTCTTTTTTTTTTTTCTTATTTATGGCATCACTTTCCCTTTATTTTTGTGGTAAGGCTTAATGACATAAGGGAGTTGAAGCTTAACATACAGCCATTCAGCAGACTGTATGATAAGTAATGGAACATCTTACAGCAAATATCACTTGGAGATATGTGGCAGTTAGAGATGTAGCTGATGAACTTGAGCTTCTTGTCTTTCCTTCTCTTTTTGGTCCCTAACCTAGCTAATAAGCTTATAAAAACAAGCACAGTAAGTTTGGATTCCTGTATTATTCCAGTTCTCTTGCATAAACATATCCACAAACTAAAGACAAGATCATCATTTCAACCCGTTTTTGGCAGGATGTGGAAACTCACTGTGACATAACCTAAAGCTGTCTATTTGTAGGGGGATAGGACACCTACTTCTGGCTCTGAATAAGGCACAGCAATGGCTGCTAGCTACTTATCTCATGTGGTATGGCTCCTGAAAGCACAAATGGGCACCATAAACTGGTAGGTGTCGTTCCTTACCTGCACTTAGCCACAATTAACAATGATTAAGTCTTCACTAACACTTTCTAATGAAACTTTTGGCTCTTTGTAATTGCACCTTGTGAGATCACCTGGATAGTTTGTGCTCTACAGAAGACATCTTTGACATTGTGATTGCAGATCTCACCTTTTTCAGCAAGCATGGATGAAATAGGGGATGTTTCAGCAACCTGTGGGTAAGCCCTGGAAATCATGCAGCTAAAACTAAGCACAGTAAGGGCTTCAGCCTCTGCCAGGGTCCTGAGCAATGTGTATTTTATATGATTTTGGAAAAACTGCTTTAAGATACTACAGATAAATTCTGCTTGTAAATGCTAGCTTATTTGCCTGATGCTTTACACTACTGGATCCATGTTGGGCTAGGTCTGGGTCTTGGATTACTTCCTGATAGACCACAGTTCTGGAGCAAGTATATTATAACAAATTAACTGAAACATCTGCTTTGCAATAGTCAAGCTTTTTTTTCCTTAGATTGCTGAACGAGCACTATGAAATTGTAATTTATTGTGAGAATATATTACCATTTAGTGCTTTGTTAATTTGGCAAGTGTTAGGTGGCTGAGTTTTTCAGCAGCATTAGCACATGGAACTCTCTGGCTTTTTTGTTTTTGTTCCTTTTAACTGTTATTCCATGTCATCAGCACACTGAGTCACCCAGTACACTAAAGTTATTTGCTAATATTCCTGGAACACTGTATAAACCAGTTCATTCTGAGAAGTTACAAACTAACACTGACATATTCTTACTCAGCAGACCTACTCCTCTTATTCATTGAAACTTATTCCACTTGGCACCAGAGCAGCACACTTTTTGCTCCTTTTTGTTCCTGGTAATTTTTTGCGCGAATGTGTAATTTCCCAAACTTGTGGTATCTGAGCATCTCTCAGGAGCATCCCTGTCAAGTATCCCTGAGCAAGCTCTATGTGGAAAAATCTGCATGAGGAAAGGGAGCTTTGACACTGCGGCAAAGTTTAATCTTCTTTCTCTACAACTGCAGGGTTTGTGCACACAAATAGAGGTGAGGATGATAGAAATGTAAGGTGAGACTTACGTGATTGTGGCTACACAGTACATTAGAAGAAAAACTATACATTTTTAAACATAAAAAAAAAATTCACTGTTTTACTGACATAAGTCCCAGCAATGGGTGGAGAGATTCATAAAAAGCACTTTTAATTTTACAAAGCTACTGGCTACAATTGGCTAGTTTTGTATTCTGTCCCCTTACCTGTGAACAATGCGAGAGCCATTGATGATGCAAAAAGTTATGGAGAGGAATTTCTGGGATGAGAATTGTCTGGTGGCAACAACTGTTGCCAGAACAAAGCCCTGTGTTATATATACCCTCTAAAGAGACATTTAAATGCCTCTCTTTAAATCATAACCAAAAAATTGTGGTGGTGGAAAGTATTGTTTTGCAATTGGCTAGTTCTAAGCTTGTGTGCTTTACAGAAGGCATGTATGTAACCTTTGGGATCACTTCTGAAAATTTCCTCCAAGACTGCTATTGGTAAAGAAATGTGCACCCTGGCTCCTTGCCAACCCTCAGGGTTGCATCTGTCCTTTTAGAGTTTGCTTTGTTAATGCGAAGGAGACTGTGTACTGTTGTATGTGTTGTCTCTTCTAACTGGAGTAAGAGAAGTGACCTTTTAAAAGATAATTAATTGGACTTTCTTTTTTTTTTTTTTTGTTTGCTAGTTTCCTACTGAACCTAAGCTGTAAGTGTAGAGATCTGCTGGCTCTGTTGTTTGTAGAACTGGACCTTCACTCCATCTCATCAAGGCAGCAAATTATAAAGCTCTAATGTCTATTGATATTGAATGAGGGATTCGGTGCATAGTAAATATTCCAAAATACATAGGCATCGTACGCTTGTATAGAAGTTTTGAACAATAAACAAACTTGTAAAAGTTGTTGAACTTCTGTACACAGTATATAGTCAGCAGATAGCAAATTTGAAGGCTATTTTGCAGGCCATTTAAATGTACTTTTTTCCTCCTTTATATGGGCAACAATGGATGTAATGGGGAAGAGGCCAGGATTCCCATATGATGATGGAGCAAGCTGGTTTTTGTAGCTGGTAATCAGAGCACTTAGGAAAGCACCCAGTCAGCGGTTTGAGTCCTCAGCGGTATTGGGAATTCACCTTTCCTAAGTGTGCCATCATTTGCAGTAACACCGACCAGATGACAAGGGCTGAAATAGCTGTGTCAGAAACATGATATATCTTTGTGGTGGAGGAAATAGGCCCAGCTGTGATTCAAGTAATAGTTGGAAGAATAATCCACATAATATTCAGCTGGCAAGTGATCCTCATGAGAATGCTAGTGCTCATACTAAACATCTAGAGAGCTTGCATTCGGAAACGTTCACTTCTAGATTCGTCCTTTCAGATATGGGGTCCAAATTGACTTAGTATGCTCATTGGTTTGGGATTCTATTTCTTTTTGACACTGATGTTTTCTGCATGACTTTTTTATTTCTTTAGAAAGTCAAAGAAATGTATCAATACTTCAAGGAGGGGCATAATTCCAATTTGTATTTATGTAAACTTCCATCAGTACGCTACATAAACACAACTACTCAAGCTCTTATTTAGCATATTTTAGTTCTTGTTTGAACTTAAAAAGGTTTTTCCCTGCTTTTATGCATATATCTCAGTACCAATTCATTTATTCGTGAGTAATACCTGGCAATCTAGAAGTCTCTGAAGAAACCTAATACAGAGCCGCATTGTTTACAGTAGCAGGAAGGCAGAAATAAGCTGCACCTCTGATAGCAGTAACTTTTTAAGGAATTACTAAAAGGGAACACAAATGATACATCTTAATGAATATTTACTGATGTTCTAGAAAAGCATGAGCTGCTTGATTGGCAACTGTCCGTTCTGCAACACACATGTACCCATTACAGTTTCAGTAATGTCAGCTATTAGCTGTGTCACCTTCCTCTTGTTAAGCAAACAAATTGCAATCTTCACAAAGTGAAGGTAAATATGAATTTCACTGTAAACAGGTTGATCAGACTGCTTTGTATAGACTAAACTGGAACAAGATCAAGGACAAGTGTAGCTTTTGGCAGTCTTCCAGTCTAATTTGAACGAGGCCAAAAAAGCAACTTCTAAGGGATTTTTTTTTTTTTTTAAGGAGTCCCTTATCAACAATGGGAAAGAATTTCTACAAGGAAGTTGTTGAGGTTTAACAAATTTTAGGCCTTCTAATGTGAATTTACAAATGGAAGATAGTGAAGTCTAAGAATTAGTCTTGGATGATTGTTTGAAGAGTATCTCCAAACTTTTATGGCTTGATTCATTAACCAAGCCCTGCACAATCCTGACATGACACTTCAATTAAAAGCAGGGATATCAAATATACCTATAATATTTGAAGTCTTCTGCCTCTTATTTTCTAGCGTCTGCTGATATAGCCTGTATATAAGAAAATGAAAATCTGTTTTTACACAGAACATGGTTAAGGTGAGTGACAGAAACTCCTTGTTGCTGTTTTGCATGGGGGCTCAGTTCTCGTAGGGTGGATTTATGTTGGATCATTTCAAACTCCAGCTGTTTCTGAAAAGATGAGCTCCTGAGCTCAGCAGCTGGCTGAATAGCAGAGTACATGGGTGCACAAACCACCAGCAAAGACATGGAGCTTTTTTCTCTAGTATCAGAACTTCAAGTCAGCTTTTAGGAGTTAATTCTCAAAAGGTTAGAAAAGGCTGGGTAGGGTTTATGTTCTCTTTACCATGAGAAGGATAAGAAGCAGTGGTGGCAAATTAGACTTGCTTCTGCTATAGGCTGATAGAAGGACTCTGCCTTGTCTCTCACTTGTAAGCTTAGCTCTATATTGATTTCCTTCACCTTCAAATTCTGACAGTTGTACATGGGACAGAAGATCATGTAGCTGTAACAAAAAGCAGATAATTTCCCATGCTTTTCTTGCTTAACATAAATATTTGTGGCCACTATATAATGTATATATATTGAAGATATTATAAATCGGTCTTTCTAACAATGCCTAACAACTTTTATTAACTCTTTGAAGATTGACAGTTAATATTCTTACCTAATCAGAAGCAGCGCCATTTTAGCATGTTGAGGCTTTCTTATGTGCTAGATACTTGTAATAGCAAATAAAGCCACATTGTTCTTCAAAACTGGATGGCAGGAATAAGAGGTCTGTTTTGAAATTTAAGCATGGCCACTATATAAAATATCACATCTGTCTCTAAGGGGGGAAAAAATAACTTATGAAAATTAAAGCAAAAAATGTGACTAGTCTTGTCAAGAATCCAGAAGGGCATGCACAGCAGTTAACCAGTATAAAGTATACTTGGATTAACTGGACTATTCGGGACTTCATAAGAAGCCAGATGGTTCTATTAATGGGGAGAAGAAAAACCCAAACAGGAAACAAAAAACTCCCCCTGGGTCCTCAAGAATGTACTGGTGGGGGGAGGAGCTGAATGCAGTAAGAACTTGAAAGTTAAAGGTGTGGGATTGTTGGATTTTTTTTTTTTTTCTCTCCACAGAAAGTAGTTAGTATACATTTTCCATTCTAGACAATGTCATCTGCAGTTCTAGGAGTGCTTTGACATCACTTGTCATGCAACAGAATTGTTTTGTTGCTTTAGGATGTTGTATTACTAGCAGGAACAGGAAAAAGGTTATAGCAGCAGGTTGTGCAGTTGTAGTATGGTTGTAAAGATACCATTATACTTGAAGTAAAACTTCTGTCATGGAAGATGCTGGTTACATACCTAAGAACTAAATTAGGGAGTTGTAATTAAACAAGGAAGTCAGATGTGTCCATTTTTAAATGTAACCTTTAACAAAGAATAAGGCAGTTGGAAACAAACAACTGTTTATCTAAGGTAACTACATTTTTTTTATACACCAAAAAGACTAGGATTTTTCTTAATGCTGTTGGTGACCTTACTCGTTTTTGGAGTCCAGTTGGGTTTTTGTGTGTGAGATTAGCCACATGTTCCCTGGAAACCATTGTGACTGCTTTAAGCCATGTTGGGAAATTACTTTCTTGCTGGGAGCTGATGAGGCCTTTCAGATGTCATTGGGAGCTTTCAAATTGATGCTTGATAGTAGTGTTACTTTTGAAAGCATGAACTAGAAATGGAGGGAAGCATAAGACCTGTGGCTACATGACAGAAATCGTGGGCTGTGTCCAGTTGCTGGCTTTCCTTTTTCTCTGTGCAGTTTTGGCTGAACAACTGGAAGTGGTGTTTCCAACTGAACTTCAATATTAAAGTGACTGAGTGATGTAACTAATGGGTTTCTGTGTAGGAATCAATGCGGCTTTGGAGAGGCTGAAAAGGAGATGTGTTAAAGGGTATAATTTGTATGTTTCCTGATCTGTTTGCTAAATACTGTTCTGTTTGTGAAGCTTCCTTTGAAATCTCACTTCTGTACCGCAGAAATTCTTCTTTTGTTATCCCCATGCATGTGCAGGTGGAACTTACTGTTCATCCTCTTTACTGATCAGTATGGGTCAGGACCAGTGCAGGACTGACACAGGAATAAAATACAATGTACTTTAAATTACTCTGTATGAAAGTTGTTCACCTTGTACCTTTGTTTTCAAAGCACTGCTTTGTGTTTGTTTCTCTTGTGGTTTGTTTTTTTGTT